>QANY01002006.1:1217692-1695573 GCA_003255025.1 Datisca glomerata
CGAAGAAGAAGAAGAAGAAGAAGAAGAAGAAGAAGAAGAAGACGAAGAAGAAGACGAAGAAGAAGAAGAAGATGATGATGATGATGAATCACGTTTGTTGAAGAAAAGAGAGAAGAAGCAAATGAGAGCTAAAAGTAGAGGAGTGAGTATTTGTCAATAGGGGTGAACAAATTAGTACCGAACCAAAGGAAAAAGCATTGGTTCAGTCAATTCTTTGAGTAAAAACTAAAAACTGAACCAATCGAACGAACGAAATTAGTACCATGTTGATGGTAAAAACCAAACCGAACTGATGTTTCGGTTCGGATAAAAAAAATCCATACTTTTTGAACCAAAGTATATATACTGGTACGGTGTAGTTTTATATTTTATATACAGCGTCATTTTTTAGCTATATAAAGGGGAGGTTATGTCATTTCTCCTTCTCCACTCCACTTCTTTCCTCTCTGGCAGCCCGCGATTTTACACCACTCCATTCCTCTCTGTTGATGATTTCTTTACCCTATTTCTCATCATGTAACTCATTTCCATCTCCAGTCCAGCTCCAAATTACTTAGATACGTGTTTATACCATCGACATCTATGGCGTGCAATCTTCAGATCTGTATTTTCCCTCATTATCTTCTTCCAAATCTGTGTTTCTCCTCATCGTCTTCTTCCAGGTCTATGTTTTCATTTTTGTATTGATATACATCTTACTCATATTAGAGTTAAGGTTTTCTATATTTGTTCGGGGATAAAATTGCTTAGATTTGGTTTTCTATATTGTTTTATCTGTTTTCTTATTTATCGGTAGTTTTCTCTTCATCTTTAGGGATCCCTATTCTTTTGTTATGCTTTTATTTCCGGGTTTTTTTCTCTTTTCTTCTTCGTCTTTTGTTTTCTCTTTAGCAGATTGTTGGCTTCATAACAATTGCTTAGATCTGTTTTATGTATTTATGTTTTAGTTATTGAACATATTTGTTGAATAATTGTTGAATATTCTGTATGCAGTCTGAGGAATGGAGTCCAGAACATTTTGAATTTCCCTCTGAATTTCCCTCACTAGCACTGTTACCACCGAATCGCTGAACTGAACTGAACCATAAATTACGATTCAGTTCGTCATATAGTCAAATAGAAAGTTTCGGTTCAATTCAATTTTTCCTAAAAAAAATTGACTGAATCGATCCATGAACACTCGTATTTGTCAACTTTGGTTAATTTGATATTTACATGGAGAAACGAAAGAAATGATGAGGAAAGAGAGATGTACAATTAGTTGATGTGAAGTTGTGGTGGGTTAGTAGTATAAAATTTTGAGTTTTCAGAAATGAGTGGTATAAAATTTTGAGTTTTAAAAAATAAGTATATATTTACTAACCCAAATTAGCAAATGTACATAATTCAAAATAATCCTTTACACATAATTCCAAATAACCCTCGACACATTTACCCGTCTACTACCGACGACCCAACTACTTCCTTCCACCTACTCTGCTTCCAGACGATCGGATCGTCAAGGAGCTCTTCATGGATTTTACTCCTTGCACCATCGAGAACTTCCGTGTACTCTACACCGGCGAGAAGGGCGTTGGCAGAAGTGGCAAACCCTTGCAACTTAGGTCCTTTAGATGGGTCTGTCGATTCTATTTTGGCTAGTTTCTGTTTGATTCTCTTTTGAGATTTTACAGATTTAAACTTCTATGGGTGTTTATGTGCTATGTGAAACTGGTGTTTAGCTTCAGTATGAAGGTGGTGTTGCTCTACTCAATCGTGGAAACTCAATGGTGCTACTCTGATCAGTCACGTGGAGAAGGAGGCGCAGAGGACTTCTGAGTCTAGGAGTCTGGGCTGGGGTGACGGCCCTCGGAGTCTAGGAGCTTTGAGATGGGTGGGTCGTCGGTTGGGATTAGGTGGGGTTGGATTGGGTGGGAAGATGCCAAGGAGTATTTTGGTATTTTCAAAAAAACATATATAAAAATTTAACATGAATACAAGAGAAGGGTGTAATTTCTACTATAAAAGCAAACAAGACGTATTATGTTTATAAAAGCAAATAGGGTGTAATTTCTTATTGTTGGCAATTTTTCAAATTTTTAAGTTGATATGACGTATTATGTTTATATTCGAAGACTCAAATAAGACACAATAATCTCATGTCAGAACAAAAGAAAATTTGAATCTTTTAATTTTGATATTCTCTCTTTTACCATTCTTGAAAATATAATAAAAAATGCTTCCATACCGATTTTTTAATTAAAATACATTTTAGGGCCTTAAGATCCGTATCCACCGGGAGTACTCAAAGTTGTCCCGAATCAATTGAATTGAATCGAAAATAAATTTGTGATTTTATATTATTATTTTTTAATAATATCATTAAAAAATTATTTTTAATTAATAATACCGAACCGAATAATTGAACTAAAATTCACGGTTTGATTCGGTTTTATTGTTGAACTGAAATTTCTGTTCGATTTAATTTTTTATCAAAAACCGATCAAACTGAACCTCCTAACATCCACGATCATTTTAGGCTCCTCTGGTCTTAGCTAACAATACAAATCATGTACAATTAGCATCTTTTGTCGATGCTAAAAAGCTTTTTTATTCTTTAAATAAGAAATTGATATCATCGTACATAAACAGAAAAGGTGATTTAAGAACGAAAAATAGTTGATGGATGTTGTGGAAGGGGTTATTTTAAAGTGATCAATTTGATAACAAGCACAATTTTTAAAGGTCTAAAATGCTTTGTATATGCTAGGAATCTCGTTAATGGTAGCTGTGGTTTGGGATAGGTGTTGTTTTAAGCACATTTTTTGCCAAGGGCCGTCCAAATTAGGTCGGACCGCCCCAAATTGGCATACTTCTTTTCGATAGTTAGTGATTCAACTGCCAAGAAATCCCATCCCAAAGATATAAATCATCTCATGTTAGGATTTTCTAACATGAGATAAAGTTCAAGAGATTTGAGCTCTTAAATTTAGATCTAAATAGATGAGATCAAATAACTATAAACGCAAAAAAAAAAAAGAAAAATAATAAGAAAAGTCAACTTTTCAATTCAAATTATAAAAAAAGTTGGAAAACTTTTATTTCTTTTACAAAAATGGCCGAAAATGGTAGAAGTAGATAATAATTTACAAAAACTTCATAGATGTAAACAAATTATTTCCATTATTCTGTATTTTTTAAAAAAAAATTTGACATTTTTACGGTTTGAACTGAAAAGTTAGTCATTTTTAAAGTTCTTCCTTTGTGACATGACACAATTTTTTTTCTATTTTTTTATTATACTTAATTACTTTTTTCTATTTTTATTTTATCTACACCGTCTATTATTCTGCACGGCCGGCCTTATCTAATATAATCATCTCATTTTCTAAGAAAGAGAGATCAGTATTGCCATCCCAAGTTCAGTTGCTCCAATTCACAATCTATTGTTGATAAAAACAATCACAATCTATCGTTTAGTCTTGACTCCCAGATTCTACTCAAGATGCCGGCCAATGACGTGTCTGATGCCCAACTCTCACCTACTAATAATTGCTATTCAAGAAGGAAATGGAAGCGAAAAAAACCAAAATTACGAGAAAAGTAAATGAAATCAATAATATGTATTCGTTTTATTTGATTGAAAAAAAATCAAAATCGTTGAATTTTCCTTGCCACTTACATAAGAAACAAAAACATTGAAAAAGAGTGTCGCTATATGACACCATGATTACTAGACCACACATTCATTTATGACTTAGACGTGAATTCTTATATACCATCAACTCAGAATAATGATGAATCACGATGCTGCATAACATATTTTCATTGAAGCGTTGGCATTCCTCGTGGTCTAGAAAATCAACCTTTTGTCTGAGTGAAAAGTACATTCGATATCTGCCTTCTAATTTGTGCAGAAAGAACGAAAGCAGAAGAGTAAGAATTTCTCATCACCAGCAGCCAAAAGATAATAGGCAGGGACAACATAACCGCTTACTACATTTATAAGGATCAAGTAGTATTTTCACAGTTGCAAACATCAATTACTATACCATCAAACTTAGAAGCATCATCTGGTTCTAAGGAAGAAGACAACATACATATATCTAGTCTTTAGCTTTCCAAATAAGAATAGAGAGAGAGAGTACAGATCACACTTCAATAGTTCATCCCAAATCAATAGCAACATCTACGCCTTTACTCACATTAAACACACTAACCCATAGCGTATTTCTGCGTCCAGCTCCTTGCAGTTGTCTCGTATTTGGCCCTGTCTGTCTTGTACATATGAGCAATTTCAGGTACAAGTGGATCGTCTGGGTTTGGGTCCGTTAAGAGGGAGCAAATGGAGAGTAGAACCTGAAATAGAAAATAAACCCCATCAACTGAGTAAATATGTATGAAAGATTAACAATGATCTCTTTGCCAATGACACAGCGGAGCATATACAAAATGGATTGTCCTAAGATGGGAATATACGAAAATAATATGAAGAGTGCATAGTTTTTTCATCCAAGATCACCCTGTAGCCAAGAATTTTTAAATTTTTTCCCGTCCATTCTATTGACTTGGGATAAAATGTCAAAGGCATTTGACTTGAGATGGTATGTCTTACGAATACGAGATATAGTCTAAGCAAATTGCATTGGCACTCGAGCTTTTGCAACGACATCTTGACTGTAATTAACATATAATACAGAGACTAAACTAAAGATCCCGAACACGTAACATTTCTTATAGTAAAAGTTAATTGAATCTTTTACTCATGTTATGAGTTTTGAATGCTCGTATGAGATGGAAAAATAATCATTAAGAGATAACCTTTGATATAGTCAAAGCTGGGCTCCACTGTTCTTTCAAGATGTCAAGGCAAATGCTGCCGTTGCTGTTGATGTTTGGGTGAAAAACCTTTGTCCTAAAAGCAACCTGCGATAAACAAATAGCAGGAGGTCAAAAGAAATTAATCCTAAATGCGAAAGAACTCCATATGACCTTTTACTCATCAAATATAAATAGTAAAAAGAAGTCTTCACTGCAAAAGTTTCCACGATAAGCTTACAAGTAGAAATATCTGGAAACATCAATCACATAACAAGATATTGCTATGATTATACTTTTAATTATTTATGCTATTATTATACTTTTAGATAAGAGTTACTATGCGTATTAGAAACATAATTGTATGGCGTGGATATTCTCCATATCAAGCTAGATTGGGTCAAGCACTAAGTCAGCTCTTTATAAATCATAAAGATTCCAATCATTGATAATATTATGGCCGGCACAAGTATTTTAACTTTTTAAACAACTCGCAGCCATGGACAAATTATAACATGAAACATGAAACGTAACATGTCAGAGATAGATTTCCTCTTAAAGCAGAAGTAACAAAAGAATATGACAGAGACCAATAAACCCATATTTATAGACTATTTGCTCTGGCACTCCAATTTCAGTACATCTTATTTACTTATTTATTACTTTGTAACCCACTATCCCAAGTCTAGCGAAGAATGATTTCTTGACAGTTGACATTTCACCCAACTAAACTACAGCCTGCAAGACAATGATAGGTGAAAATGCGGAAGACATTGACTTCCACAAAGATATACAAAAAATCATGGCATATACCTTGGGAGGTTTAAATGGATAATCAGGGGGGAAATGAATAGTAACTAAAAAGACTCCTCCTGCATACGGACTATCAGGAGGACCCATTATCGTTGCTTGCCAATGAAACATGTCCTCAGCTACCGGGCCTGCCACCCAAAACATCATAGTTTAACATTTAATTCAACATCACTTATTCGTGGTTAAGATATTATCTCATCTTTCAGAAGTAATTTATTGCCATCTCTGAACAGTGAACACATTATTAATAACTGAACGGAAACACAAGATACCCTCAATCAACTAAGGAAAAGGTGGAACATATATTTCAAAAAATGTGATTCTACAAGAATATGCACCGAGTAGGTGCAACAATAGAACATAGAAGATTCAGATGCATGTACGTATGACACATATATGTGTACAAGTAAGTACCCTTCACGTACCAAGCAAAATTTTAGGTTGTATATCAGGCCAAACCACACATCTAGATATGCAAGGAGACGTGATTATACGTTCATCACCATGTCCAATGAATAAGCGCCAGACCTAAAAGAAACTATACAACATACTTGTCCCTTAAAATATTTCCCACTCAGACATTATATAGAACCAATTCCATCAAATTTGCGGGAAGTATGTTCAACGACCTCACACCATTCTGTATCCAAGACTTCCGTAGACTTTTAAGGAGATAACTTTAACTTAAAATAAGCCAAAGACCATAAACGCAGCTAAGCAAGGATATAGACCAATATTAATCATCTTCTGCAATTATATGCATGGTCCTGGCTAAACAAGTAACTTACATTTCATAATACTATTTCCCAATAGAATTAATAAGCTAGTAAGCAGCCTATGTCCTATGAAAAAATTCACTCATCAAATTGAACTCTGAAACATTTATCCTAATCCGATTAAGAGGTAGCGTCTCCTCACTCATACTAAGCTTTCATATCGTTTCAGAAATAGACTCAACAAAGACAGAAATCAGAAGACGCAGAAGACGCTTTTTCGTAAAATTGTACTAGGCTATTAGCAGTAGACTTGGTTCCATGATCTGATTTCAAAATTCAAAAATCACCCCATCGAATGAAACGACTGAAAAAAAAAAGAGAAACTACGAAAAATTAAATAGCTCAGAAATACCCAGATGGCCTAACGAAAGGAAACTTACAAATCGAGCTCTAAACAAAGCTTAGGAGGATAAAAAAACATGTAAAGACAAAAGCAAGCAATAGGGAGAAGTAAAAAAGGATGAATTGAAGAAGAAACCCATACCAGCGCTGCACGACGTAGGTGGGTCTTTCTGAAGATCCTTGAGCTCCTTCAAGATCCGCTTTGAAGCCATGGACAAAAACGTTGAAGATCGTCTCCGATCTGTAGGAAAGAAAGAGCGACAGAACAAGAAGAGATGATGGCGTCAAAGTAAGACGAACGAGTGCCTCAAAGGAAACTTCAAAGACGACTGGCTTCCCTTTTTCTGAAAGAAATCTGGTTCTATGACGAGAAGATTGATTCTGCACCGTCCATTTTGATGACTATTTTATTTGCTGTATGAACGACTGTGTTCCATTTTGTCAGTGCTCCTGGCTAATCAACGAGCTCATGATTGGTGGTGGTCATTGAACCGTTTAACTTTCAGAAAACCGGTTTACCTATTGAGTTGGGAAATAGACCCCCTCTGTTGGATGGAGGGGGTTATGCTTCACAAATCGTGACCGTCCGTGAAGAAACAGACGGTCACGATCACCTCGATACTATTACCCAAGTGATAAGATAACTTTTCTATTTTAAATTTGGATTGTCTATTGTTTGAATGGATGGTTTAAATTAAACATAATTCTCTCATATTTCATGAAACAAGGGAGGATCTTAATCCGTTGAGTTGACTATCTTCTTCTGCGTCGGATCGAGTCTCTTTGCCTATAACCCAAACTCATAGTTTTTTATTTGTGAAAATTACATAATAAAACAGTTTTGAGTGGAGCTCTATGATCAATAATAAATATAAAAACACCAAAATTTGAAAAACATTTTAGAGTACAATGCCCTTCACACTTTTATTTTTTTTACTGATTTATCCTTTTGCACATTAATTTATGATTATTATTAGAAACCACACATTGATTAACATTAATAAAAATAAGAAAAAATAATTGAATAGTTTTGCATCGCCGGTAACATGTGCTTTCAATCTACATTGATTAGCATTATAAAGATAAGAAAAAACAATTGAATAATTTTGCATAACCGGTAACAGAGCGTTTATCCCATCAATCTCTATAAAATTCAATAAAACTCTGGATTTATCCTTCAATCTTTTGTTTAGAGAAGTAGTTATTAATATATTCAATAAAGTTCTGCTAGAGAAATGGCTCTAAAGATACTCCATTGAAAAGAATAGCCCGACTGACCTACATACAAAGTATTATTCAAAACAATAAAACTAATAAAAATTATAAATAACTAGCAAATGATATTAATTAAAATATGTATTTAAAGCATACAAATTAATGTTTCAACAAATAGGCTTTCTCATATTATTGAGGCGCTACAATAAACTACTCAAAATTATAAATAACTAGCAACTAGGCTTTCTCATATTTATGCATTTCTTTATCTTTATTATTAAAAGTAAAGATAGTTTAACAATAACAAATAAAAAATAATTTATGCATTCCGAGAAATAAAAAAGAAATCAAAACAAAATAAACGAAAATTTGCAACTTAGTTATTGTCATTTTTAACTATAATTAAATAATGAGAAATAAATATTGGACTTATTGTCCAATAACTGAAATCATGATTTACGCTAAAAAATGCTAAGAGATCCATCTTCTCAACTATTTAAATCAATCCTACGCATTGCTTATGCATAATGCTAAGCCATTTTCCATCTTCGGAATTTACGCCTATTTTACAATTCACATCATATATTCTATAAATCTTCTTTATAGTCATCATGTCTGTAGAAGAGAATCCACGTGTTCCTATAGAGGTAATAAAAAGAGTGGATTATATAAGTTAAGGTGATTGAAAAAGGAAATGCCGAAACATATATGCAAATAAATGAAGATTGATTGAAATTTTAAAGCTTATACAAAGAGTTATGTACTTTTATATGTTTCATTTTTTAAGTTTATTTTAATACATACATAAGTCATATTAAGATTATGTTTTAATAATTATTTTTATTTAATAGAAAGTAAAAATATAAGTTGTGATGTATAACGAAACTATCTCGAGATTAGAAGACACATTAAAGAAGTACAATGAAACTCTGAAACCACTTAATACTAGATATCTTAATGTCCATGCAGAAATAGAGCTATCATTGTCATCATTCACAAATATTTATGAAACTGAAGATCAAATTTTAATGAATAAGATGCTATACAATTTCATATATTTTCGTAAAACTGGAGAATCAAACAAAATTATGGGTGTTGATTATTATGAATTATACATTAGTAATCTATAGTTTTTCCACTTCATGATGTTTTTAGGTAGTAGATGTTAGGGTCAAATAAAAAATAAAAAATCTATTGAATTTTCTTTCAATGTCACATGCTTATGTATTTAAACATTTTAACACAAATTTATTGTCTGAATGTATGAATGAATATACATCTCAAAAAGCTATTACAAAACACATGTAATGCACGTGTTTACAACTAGTATATTATAAGACACCTTCAATGGAGAAACTCTTTTGGACTCTGTTGTGCACAATCAATGGAGTAACTCTTTTAGATTATTTTGTCCAACAATTATTTCTACCTTTCCCAAAATGATCTTAAAATCAACAATGGAGATGTATTATTGGTTACTTTTCATAAATTAATTAACAAATTTATGTATTACTTTTGGGGATTCTCATCTCTTGAATGATGGATTGTTGGTTATTTTTTATAAGCGGTCAATTAGTACATTTGTATATTACTTTTTTGAGATTCAGACCCTTTATAAAACTCAATATAATGAATTTGTATAAAAAAAATCTAAGTGAACCTATTAACATATTTATATATTAATTTTTAAGATTCACACCCTGCTCATTAATAGGATTTATGGTTATATTTATGTGAACCTATTAGTATTCATGTGAACCTAATAGTGTGGTGTGGTTTTTAGTCTTTAATACTAAAAAGTCTTTATAATCTATCTAGATTAAAATTTAGATAAATAATTTAAGTTGTTGTACTATAATTAATCATGCTCATTATTATTAATGATACCTCTCCAAATTTTAATTAACCAATTACATTATATAAATAAATTTTGTAAGATGAAGAGTAAACTAAATAAATCAATTCAATAAAATATAATAGATTGTAGCGTTTTGAGGAAATAAAAGTCATGAATATATAAATTTTTAGGGTACTTGCTTTTTTAAATGATGAAAATTGAAGTATTCTAGAATTAATGCACAATGCATTCACCGTCATTATGATTTCAACTATAGAATATTACACTTTTTCATAAAAGTGCTTGCATCATTTTTAGTGTTTTTTTTAGGTTTTACATTTTTAGAGGAAAAATATCTAAACTTGAATATATTTAAGTTTAAAATAACTCAATCAACATAATTAAATATAAATTTTGTACCATGGTCATGAGATTTTTTTATCTAATAGCATTGCCCATGGGATTTTCTTTTTACTAGTAAAGTTTACTTTAATATTTTGCCCACTTTACACATATTTTTCTAATCATTCTACAGTTTTTTGATTGCTTGAATGTTAAATATTAAAAAAAAGTTCGAATAAATTAGCGTTTGTCAATGCTTCGAGTGAATAAGATAACAACAATTATTCTATTAGTTCTTAAGTATAGTATATTTATAATTACATATGTATACTATTTATTTTGTTATAAATATATAACCTTTCAAAATTTAAATAAGTTTTATAAATTGATCATAGTTCACACGCATCACGCATGTGGTGTGACTACTGTTAAATAAATGTCCTTTTTTAGTTGTTATATAAATGGCCGAAAATTTTACCTCATTTCTTAAAAATTTTATGATTTTCCTTTTGCCCTTTATTAAAAACTTCATCACACAAGCTTTATTTATTTTCTGTATGTGTTTATTGTTGGAATTGCGGCGTGCACAACGGAGATGTTTAATTTAAATTTTTTTATCGATCAGAAAATAATAACGATGCCATATGTTCCAAAAAACAAATTTTAATGAAAAATAATTTTTCTCATCGAATCCATTATATATTTATACATTAAATCATATACATACACATAAAAGTAATTATACCTCTTGTAGTCTAACACTAGGACGTCTGTAGGCATGTAGAATAATTCAAGAACATTATT
Organism: Datisca glomerata; assembly: GCA_003255025.1. Taxonomy (NCBI): domain Eukaryota; kingdom Viridiplantae; phylum Streptophyta; class Magnoliopsida; order Cucurbitales; family Datiscaceae; genus Datisca; species Datisca glomerata. Next base: position 1,228,619 of record QANY01002006.1, read on the forward strand.
CTGTCTCTAGATATACTCAACACATGAAATATAAAAATTTGAACAAGAACTTTTTGAGACAGAGCTCCAAGAGAGAATTAGAGAATTTACAGAGCTTTTGATTAATAATTAATCACACAGATTATTTTAATAAGGCCAATAGAATAATATATATATATATATATATATATATTTTAGGTCAATGCTCATTAGGTTTTAGGGTTGATATAAAATAATAAATCATTTACAAATGTTCTGCTAAAGTGAGACCACTACAGTCTGCGCCACACTGTAGTGTCGTGTGGCACTATAGTGTGTGGTGACTTGTAGTGCAATGAGACATTAGAATCTCATGCACCACTATAGTACTGTGTGGCGCTACAGTGTGTTACGTGCCACTGTAGCGCTCAATGTGTCATGTCAGTCCCTAATTCAAAAAATCGTAATTAACATGTGACAGTCCAACATGTCACATGATAATTTTTTCAAATTTATTATTTATTTTAATCAGATAAATATCTAGATATTAGTTAATTTAAAATTAATTTATCTAATCACACCTCTCAACAAACTTATTTGTTAGTTCAACATTAACAGATTAGTTAATTTAAATTTTAGTCATTATGACATAATAATTTAATATTATTTAATTTCATAAATTAAGTATACTATCTCACTTATCGATTAATATAAAACTAATCGACATAATTATTTAATTATAATTTCTAAAAATTACGATAAATAATTTAATTAATTAATTTTACATAATTATCTCATAATTATATACTTGTCCTAGAAATTGTATTCCTTTTGCAAGCTAGTCATTTTCTTATGTCATGAAACATTCACACCCTGGACTGTGTAGTACAGATGTTGTTCGGAGACCATTGACTCATAATTCTAAGTTCTAATAAATTATATTATTAATTAAACTCTTTAATTAAATAATCTTATTTATTAATTCTATTATTACTCCATTATAAATATAGAATTGCACTCTTAGTAATTACAGAATAATCTCGTGTAGTCTATTGATATAATCACTTTATGTAGTTCTATCCTCCAATTATTGGTTCGTAAATTAGAGCTGGTCAAAATTATCACCCATTTTAATTACATCTTGATCCTTAAGTACCATTAATTCACTAGTGATTGGTCTATTTATAATCTTGCTATAAATTTGAGCTCAATAACCATTCAGTTTCAGAATTATCAATTAAGGAAACCAATATATTTCGTCAGGAAAGCTTGAATTCCAAATATTGTAAGATCATGTTCCTAGCTATTCATATAACTGAATCTCCAAAACAAAAGTCACTATTCTGTTTTACAAACAAACATTAACGAGTGAATCAATATATCTAGTAGACATGTATAGGAGTTCATGACTACTCAGAATTTAGACCGATCAACATATGATCATCATATTAATGTGTATTAAATATTTATGATAAACATTAAGTTAATAAAAATATCAATTCGCATCGGTCTTTGTTCTATATAAAGTACTTTCACTAAAATATCTATATGCATCAGTGATCGGGATCTAGATCATTTGCATTCAAGATGCTTAACGAACCGTACTAGCAACCATTCATTAAAGATTTCATACTTTAATATGTTGCGGACTATTTTATTCATTATCTATGATCTTAATCATCTCGTACTAATACAAGATCATAGTCTCATTAATGAATATAAATTTTTTAGATATTTATACAAATTATTCATAATAATTCAAAAGGACAATTATAAAAAATGTAATTTTATTAATTTCAAATTAAAAATATATTTACACATGCTTTGAGGGCACTATGCCCAACATTTATCTCCCCCCTCTCTAGTGTGTAGATCTGAAATCACAATCGAAGGTTCATCCATTTGAAGTTTCTGCGGCCAGCAATCGAGGTAGCATGCTAGTCTTCATAGCAATTAATGTAGAAGAGACGTGGCATTAGGCCAACCTCCTCACTTGCTCTCCATGCTTGAAGGTATGTAGGCACACCACGCTATCGCAGTAACCGCCACTGACGGAATCATCACTAAATCAGTAGGCGTGAGAGTTGTTAAGTTTGAGTTGCTCCCCGAGGAATATGAGACCAAAGGTAGTTGAGGAGGTCCAAGAATGAAGAGTAGAGGTAGTTGATGCAATTGGCGATGATTGCGATAGACATTGTTTATGTGTAGTCAAATTTTCCTAGCAAGGGCTTTATTTCTTTTATGATGTAGTGGGACATGGAATGGACAAGAATACAGTTGAATCAAGAGATGGTGATATTATGTGTCCTCGTCATCTACTATTTTCAATTTACCATGCCTCAAGCTTAATAAGTCTCCATTCATCTCATCCTAGAAGTTTTGTATCAAAGTCTGGGGAGTTTGATATGTTGTGCTTGTGGCCAAGGCTATTGTAGAAGCTGTTGCAATCGTAGTTGGATAAACCAACTTACAAGGTGCAATTCATATTAAAACCTAGAAGAAATTACAGACTCTATTATAATATACTATACAGAGAAAAATACAGATTATAAATGAAAAGGTACAACACGAGATTAAAGAGGCTTGCAATGGCAATGACCTAAAGATAAATTTCACCCTTCATGGTTTGATTAGAGAATACAGTGAATGTCTCTACAAGATACAACTATAAATATTGAAGATGTTACAAACAAACACTTCAATCTCTACAGAACTCGAAAGGAATTTTTGTTCTCCTTCGGCTTACGCGCTGACACGAACACTATAAATATTGTAATTTTTCTCTGAAAATTTTAACTAAGAACAACCACCTAACCTTTGTTTGTACTGATATTTATACAGAAAGGTGGCATTTTTCTAATACAGAAAACTACCCCTTCACCCCTTTACACGAAGAAGGCAGTTCCCTTTACTATGAACTGCTAACACCTCATCAAATGAACTGCCAGGGTAGTTAATGAGCATTTGAGAGACCGACACTTTCTGTCTCTTAACTAGCAAACAAACACAATAACCATGTGGAAAAAATTAGAGTTCCATCTGCACAAGATCAGGCCGGCCCGAGTTGTGCCATGTTGTGCCTAGCTGAGCTAGTCGGACAGACTGCGACAGAGCAAGCGTGCATGTGTAAGTCACTTGTGTGCCATCTAAGTCCTCACTCCCCCACAAAATGCGGGGTTCCCCTTGGGCATGGTCCCAAGGCCTATAGTTACTTATAAACCATTTTTCCATCTTTTGCCTAAACAATGTGGGGTTTTAGCTTCTTAGCTACCCACTGCTTATCCTTCATTATCATTCACACACTTAGTTTTATTCTCAAAGCTCACATAAAGCTCTAATAAGACAACTGTTATTTGCGATGGTGGGAGTGTGTCTGGTGTTATTTGAGGAAAATGGATAGTAAAGAAATGACGTGCATTAGGTCATTGACTCAATGAGCAAGGTTAATTAAAAAGTAAACCAAAACAAAATCAGTAACTATCCTTTATACTTATCGTAAAAATTTTACTTACTATATGCGAATGGCTTTTTTAATTTCCAATTTACAATTCAACATAGAGATATTATTATAGCAAAGGATGAACAAAAACCTAGAGCGCTGATTCAAAATTATCATGATTCGTCCCCCATGAAGAATTGTCAAAGCATTTGACTCTTCACATCCATTCCAATATAAAAGATTAGCCAATTAATTAATAGATAGTAAATGGTTTGGTTTGAAAATAAACGAATTGTTAGTTGTAGAATATTATTCTCGTCTGATTTAATCTAACAACTAAAAAAACAAAGGTTTGGAAATTTCGTCCCCCCTCGCCTAAGTCTAAGTAAAGAGACCGAAGGAAAGAAACTGTTCATGATTCCTACGAGTCGTGGTTTTTTTCTGATTTTTAAATTTGTCACTATTGTTTTTTTTTTTCAAACACTTTTTTCAAATCACAATCTGATCTTTTGATGTAATTAGTAACTAAAACTTTATACTAGATGTTAATATTTTATTAATATTTTCGAACTAACATTTACAACTTAGATGATTAGTAGTCTACTACATCAGAAAATGTACCTTATCATCCTAAACGATTTGTCAAGACACGTACAGAATATATAATCATAATAATTTGTTCCACATCAACAAACAACCTAATAAATAGAAGCTATTTTGACCATTCAAACTACTCCAATAAAAATCATTCTCACATACTCGACCGAAATCAATAATTGATCGCCATTGTTTCTTTCATCTTCTTCAATGTCTACTGACTCATCTTCGCCAATGTCTTCTGATTCACTTGTAGGTGTGTCTCGATTACCTTTTCTTTCAATTTTAGTACTTTAGACGTTGATCCAGCAACAATGGCTCGTGTTCTAAGTGCTGGAACTTGTACTTTTTGATGTCCTTTCATTTAGCTAGCTATTAGTTGTTGTCCTCTTCACTTTCGCCAGTTGTAAAATAAAGAAAATGATATATTATTCGAAAATATAACAAACAGATTGCTATATCGTAAATAGTAAAAACTTTTCTTACTAGAAGTAACTAATTTATCTACTTTATGAGTAGCATTCACTAACCAAATGCTCAGCCAAATGTTGATTACACCATACCGATTTCTGAAAAACAAAACTAGCTTTTTCTGGAATTTCATTACCTAAACATTCAATAGTCACTAATTTATTGACGACTTATGTTTTCGTTAATGATGATGAACCCTAATGTTCTTTAAAAAAAAATAATGGCAGAAGCAGTAGCTTCAATAAACTAGTTTTTTATTCAAAATAATTCTTCTTGAGGCTCTATCTTTGATGGAAATTTTGATTTAAGGACTTTTCAACTTTGTTTATATAGAAATGTTCATTGGAGGATGATAAAGTGAGTCCAACTAAAACCCAAGAAGATGGAGAGAAAACCACAGCAAAACTCAGCACCTAATTTACCATATCATTATTGTCCTTCATTATAGATGAATAAACTACCTTCGTAGAGATTGGCTGTGGTGGCAGGTGAGGCAGCTCCAACACTGTTAGCCGGCATGGCGACATCTTCACTTACCACAGAAAAATCCCAAATAGCTCATATTCTGGCTACAAATTGAAGCTCTGCTTGTTACTCCTGTGAAAAAGGAAGGAGGCGGATGGTTTCTGATGTAAAAAAGTTACTAGACCCTAAATTACATGCGAGAGAGAGAGAGAGAGAGAGAGAGGTTCTAAGGACTAAATCGTCTGTAAGTCGAGTGCGAGAGAGAGTTTCCACGCCTAAATCGTTGCCTGCAAGTGGAGAATGAGGGAGTGAAAGACAGTATCCATCGGCTCCATCGCCACCTGCAAGTAGAGAAAGAGACAGAGAGAGTTTAGTTGTCCCTTATATTGTAACATAAAGGAAAGAGTACACAAATACTTCTTTGAGATTTATCTAAAAGATAAGGATAACTCGGTAGTTTTAGAAAAAACACAGATCTCACTTGACATTTTATTTTGTAAATAAAACAGAAATTATAACATTTAACCATTCTAGTAGGGTGTTATGATTTTTAATCATTTTTAAAAATAATTAAGTTAATAATCAAATTAGTTTGACCATAATTTTATGTTTCCCACTCCACCCTTATGTAAAATAATATTAATATATTTATTATATATTAAATAAATGGTTAAAAATAGCCATGTATATCATGTATAAGTAATATTTAGATTTTCAAAAACTGAACCTAATTGTTCTTTAACAAATTTTAAGAAAAAAATCTTAAAAATTTCTTATCTAAACAAAATGAAATTGTGAGACTAATAATACCAAAAGTTAATAAGACAAAAAATATATAAATGAGATATGAAAAAAATCATTAACACTAATAATATAGAAAATGGATTTTATACTTTCATTTTATGATATAAAATCCATAAAAAGGTTATTATATACATGAGATATATCATATGAAAAAATAGGAATAATATGAATTATGTAATTATTTTCATTTATTGGTCAATTTTATTTCTATAAGTACTTTTGTAATTAATAAAAATAATTATTTCTAAAAAATTTCTCCTATAATTATTTATATACTTTTTCATTAAATGTATTTTTTTTAAGATGGAGCAATCCCTTATTTTTAGGAGAATTAGTTATGATTTTTAAGAAAATCATTTATTAATAAAATAAATAAATATAAATTCAAAACAATTAGATATTGTTTTTAACGTAGAGATATCTTTTTGTTTTAAAATCTATAAGTTTTTCACTAAATGCATTTTTTAAGATAAAGCGATTTCTTAATTTTTAGGGGAATCAGTAGTAATTAAATGTGTATAATAATCAAATAAATAAATATAAATTTAGAGTAAATTTATTGTAATTATTTTTGGTAATAAGGAAATATATATTTATATGAATTGCATTAATTATTTATATAAATATTGTTATAACTACTTACGAATATATAATAATTATTTTAGTAAATTCATCATTACTCTGATAATAGTTATTTACATAAATTACTTTAAAAATGATAAAAATAATAATACTTAATAGTATTAATTAATAGAGAATAATAAAAATATACATTAATATTTAAAATTATGTCATCTTACCGTAAAATGCTTAAAGAATGGTAAAAACGTTAAAGAAAAAGGCAGTTATAATTTCAGTGGCACGAATAAGCCATTTTTTTACTGTTTTTTTCCCTAAATGAGGCTAATTGTCTAGACATATGGCCCAAATGGGCCAGATGTGAGGTTGTCCCTTTCTCTTTTGAACAGCAAACCATAGTTGTTACAATGATTTTCCTCCAAAATGCTGCATTTGAATATACTGCTCAACAGTATTCCAGATTATTCACACCACACCAATCATCTATCCCACCACACTTATATCAGAGTTAACTTGAAAGATTAGGTTTATCATGTATCACGAAGATCGTGAGTAGATTTAACATCAACAAGAAATTATAAGATTCAAACTTATGTTCAGTGATATATCATGCATAAGATTGAATCTTATTACTGAACCAACTGCTTGTTGATTTAACAACTCTTCAATTGTATTGTGACAAACTATCTTATTCTTCTTTCATTTACTATTTATATCTTACTCAACAATAAGATAATATTTGACATGAGTGTGTGTTAAGCGACAAAGCTAGAATTTACCCCATTTTTAGTTTGATTCTCAATCCAATGTTTCTAATTTATGGAAGATTAAGCAGACTTAACTAGATCACGTTTAATCATCAATACATGTGGGTTTACAACCATCCCACAGTTTAATTTTATGATAAAAAATCCTGGGAGGCGGCATCCCTTTGGGTTCAGCAAACACACCTTTAAATCTGTCTGCAACCTGCTGCATTGATCTTGGAATACTAGAAGTGGAACTTTCTGTATTTTCTTCCAACATTAGCAGCCATATCCCTTTTGATATCCCCTTCTTTAGGTCTTCGATGTTGTCCTCCTCGGTGACATTTATTACTGGCCTTTTTATTCCCTGAAACTTCACAGCCTTTTCTTTACGCTGAAACATCATGGTTAGATCAAAAGTATTCCATAAAACAGATCCCACTTCTCTTAGCCAATCAACACCCAAAACTGAGTCACAACCACTGAGAGTCAACATGTACAAATTAGCCATACATGTGCAATCCTATAACTTTAAAGAAACTGGCTTAGAGGAAGAGTGGCACCATTAGCCACCTGAATTGTTAAGTGGCTCTCTTCCCTTGACAGATTTGCTTTCCGTGCTACATTTGGATCTATAAAAACCATGAGTACTTCTACAACTAAAACCAAGAGTTGATGGGGATTAATTTCAGCAAATAATCTCATAACTTTTGAGGCTAAGGATCCAGCTATAACATGTAGGGTGATGCCTAATAACTCTCCAACTTCCTCCTCATTAGTTTATATCACAGCCAAAGTACCTTCCCCATTTTCTGGTTCCTTTCCTCTACCTCTCCCTCCATTCCTTCTAAAAGGCAAATTCTGGGTTTGTTACATTTATGCCCTGAGTGGTATTCCTCACAAACCCAACACAATCCTTTTCCCCTTCATTCTTGCGTTTGAGTCAGATGACTCTCCTTATGGAAAAATTGGATTTTCTAGGATTATTGAAGGGCTGAAGTTACGGGTTAGGCTTATCTGGTTGGGCTGGTAGCTCGAGTATGGGTGCTGGTGCAGGTAATCTGGGTGGGTAACTTTAGGTGGTTGAGTAGTCTGAGAATTCATTTGGAGTTCCTTTCACACGCCTAATCACTTCCTCCTCTTGTGACTTGGTTAACCCAAAAGCAGCATGTAAAGTGTTTGAAACAAACATGGTTACCATTATTCTGAGATCTTCCCTCAAAGCACTCAAAAAGATACTTATTCTAAACTCCTTTGTTAATCCTTTGACTTTGTTTGATAATTCCTTAAATTGGGTTTCACATTCTTCTACTGTACTAGATTGATTTAGTTAAGTAAATTGCCCCCACGGGATCCTCATAAGCAGAGGGTCCAACTGTTATGAATAATAAATCTGTGTAATAGAAGTTGATGAATGTTTGTGGTAATTCGAGGTTACCAGGCCTCCACTGTGATTCTGTAATTGAATATTAACTTCAATGTCTTTTATTGAATAACTGCAAACATAAATAGTCCTGGAAACCACCAACCATCACTCAACCAAAATTGTAGTATTTAACCATTTTAATAAGGTGTTTTAATTTTTTAGTCATTTTTAAATTTAATTAAGTTAATAATCAATTTAGTTTGACCATAATTTTCTATTCTCGTTCCACCATTTCTAAGACATTTAATATCAATAAGTAGTAAATAGTTTAATTATTCAAATCAATTAATATATCTATTTATAAGTAAAAAAATTTAGATTTCCTTATCATCCAAAATAAATTTAATTAGACTAATAACATCATAAAACTATTAAGTAAAAAAAGATGTACATGATAAATATAAAAACTTGATTAATATTAATAATAACTAAAAATATCAGTTAATACTTTCATTTATGATACAAAATCCACAAGATGCTATTATATATGAAATTTATCATGTGATAGAATATGAATAATATTAATGCAAGTGTGTTCATTATTTATATCTAATTTTTATTTTATTAGTCTATTTTATTTCTATAAGTACTTATATAATTTATTATGAAAATTATTATCTCTAAATATTTTCTGAGATATTTACTTATATATTTTCATTAAATGATTTTTTTAAAAGATTGATCAATCTCTTATTTGTTAGGAGGAATTAATTATGACTTTTAAATAAATATATATTTACTAATAAAATAATTATATATAAAATAAGAGTAAATGATAATTTGAATAAGTAAATCTATAAGCAAATTTTTTTAAAATTAAATGTAAAGTAAGAGTAAATAACAATTATTATCTCCCTCTCTCTATATCTTTTCCCCGTAAATTATGATAATTATTGCTTCCCTAGGTAAATGATGGTAAAACATTTTTCTTTTCACTAAATAATTGAAAAAAATCAGTTTAATATTGGGGTAAAATAGGAGTTTGAAAATAAATGGTGAGTAGGGTAGGTAACATCTCTCTCTCCTCTCTCTCACTCTCTCTCTCTCTCTCTCTTCCAAGTAGATGTTGATTCTCAAGGTAAATGGGTTGAATACAAAGAGAATGCATACCCATATAGTGAGGGACATCATCATGATGATTCTGTAGTGATCAGTAGTTCATGTCCAGCGTAACTCCCTTCCTTCATGGGGAATTTCCATAAGTCTCAAGATTCCTTTCGTAGCTCAACTTCATATATGGTCTTTAGAGTTTTCCTTGTAGAGAGGTTCATCAGCTGACATTTTTCGTATAATATGATTTACCATATATATGGTGTGTCAGCCGATGGGGTTCGACCACGAATATAAGAAGAGCTCTGCCATCTCCGTGACCTCAATCTTGAGACAAAGGTAAGACCTCAGCCATCACCATAGCCTCAGTCACACAGGTTTGAAGACGCCTCAACCATCTTGGTGACCTCATTTATAGAGGTGGTCAGGGACCTCGTGTTGGAATTATGTCCACGTGTTGGAATTATGTCCATAAAGTAGGGTATAATAACTATTTATGAGTATTTATTTATTTCTTAGACATTTTATATTACTGAATTTAATGAATGAATGTAAGTTTTTCTATTAATTAAAGTGTGTTTATAATTTACTTAAGTCCTGAAACTATTATCAACGTAAGAAGAGTAAAGATAGAGGGGTCTTAGGATCGACTGGACAATCAAATTCGATTATTACTGTTAGGTTGAAACAAAGGATGTCGGTCTCGGGGCATGGGAGTGGAGACTCTAACGGTTAACGTAGACATGTTATGAAACATGTTGAATAGACCAGTAACAGATTTGTTTGGGGCAAAGACGTTTATCTAGCTCAAAATCTAATTGTTACACCTTAAGGGTATTTTCACAATTATCTTAATCCTGAGGTGAATACGAAACTTGGGCTAATTAGTTATGATCTTTAATACACCAAAGGAGTGAGTTCAAAATACCGGACAATACCTCGACTATTAGGATCGTGACTCAACTTTGTTAGAGTTGTGTGATTCATAGATATGGAATTCGTAGTTAGATTGTAAAATGTAACAATATCAGCTTATGCTTTATTGATGGGTGTGTGAATAAATTAACCTGACCAAGTACTCGATGAAATGAGTCATTGAATAAAACATGGTGAATTGTACGAGACAATTTACTATTATGTCTTTCTTATTCACAATCAATAAATGAGTTAAGAAAATAATAACAAGATGGGTAAAATGATAATTTTATACCCGCTCTTGTTAATGATATTCACGAAGGGTAATATGTTAAAATATTTTATGGACGGTGAAATAAAAGATTTTACCTACACCGATAAAAACCGTAGCGCCCATGAATCGAGAGTTGATTCGACATCGAACATATAATGAAGTCGTTCGATATTATGACTAAATAGGTTAGAAATTTATAGAGATAAATTCAGGGATATTTGAATCCTATAACTTTATTTATATTGATTCATTCAGTCTCAGGAGTAGCTCATGAGGACCAGAGAAAAAGAAACAACACTAGTTGGACTAAAAATATGTTTTGGATCAAGATATACTTCCTGAACCCATATGTGATGGGTATCGTCACTAAAATAGCGAAGAGTAAAAATTAATGTTCAAATTAATTTATTGTTATTTTCTAATTATTAGATAATTAGTAAGTAAAAAAATTATTTAATTAATTGATGAAGATTAGTTTAATTTATCAATTTGGATTGATGAATTTAGACACAACATTGACTTTAAGTGAATGTGAAAATTTTCGACAATGGCTAATAATATGGGGGTGAATTTTGGGCTTTGGCATACATGGGTATATGTGTAAATTCCAAAAAATATTATATAAGGGATGGCATTAGGGTTGCCTCCCTAAGTGTGTTGACACAACCCTACTCACACAGAGCAGAAAAAAGGTTTCTCTCACCCCCTCCTACTGTTGCCGGCGAATTCATAGAGGAAGAAAAATTCAGTTGTTTTGAGAGCCTACACTTAATTCCTAAAAGACATCCTCTAGATATATACTTCTGAATCCAACGAGTGTTGTTAGTGCGAAGACTAATTGAAGTTCTTGGATTTGAATATCGAAGAACGTGAAGCATTTAATAAGAATTTCACCCATTCAAAAAGTTTGCAACACAACAAAAATGTATAAATTGTTTATACCTCCTTCTAAACACGTCTAATCTAAATATGCATGATCTGTATTTTGGTTTTAATGTTTAATACAATTAAATATGTTTTAGAAATTTTTTTGATATTCCGTCAATGAATCGTTCGTGGTTCAAAGATATTTTTTTCAAATTTTAAAACTTCATCTAACAGTTGGTATCAGAGCCTTGGATTCTTGATTATGCATGTTCTATGATTAAACGTATGTATCGTTGGATGTTGTGATATTGTCATAAAATTGTGTATGGTAGATTCAAAATTATTTTGAATGTGTTTTATGAATGGATCCCTGACTATTGGCTCTAGGCATTTTGTTTTTAAATTTTAGAATTGATGTAAGCAGAATTTAAGGCATAGAATTTTATGTAATTTATTTTTCTTGTAAAATTATATTTTTAAAACTCCATGTAATCCATAGCCGCCTCGAAAAGATACCTAAAACCGCCACAATCTCCATCGTCCTTCTCGTCACTGTCAGACGTCATCAACATCACTGGTCACTGCTCGCTGCTCGCTGCCATGCCACCGCCTCCTGCCGCCTGCCGCCATGCCAAGCACAGTTGGTCGCCTAATCGGGTTTTGAAAACCTAAGGGTTTTGGAAACCTATGAATTTGGGAAATCATTGGGGTTTTTGAAATATTTAGGTTTTGAAAATTTTGGGGCTTAGGAAACCTTAACATTTTAGAAACTTTTAGGTTTAGAAAATCTTAAAATTTTTGCCAAATCTAGTCCCTAATTTTTCACTAATTAATTAGAATTTAATTTATAAATTATTTTTAAAAATAAATAAATTGATTTATTTACTTGGTAATTGATTTATCAAAGTAAAATTTATTGGAACATTAAATTGAAAATTGAAAATTATTTTTTAAAATGGGGCTGGGCTGTTGTAAAGTGTTACAAAGTGGTGAGATTTTTTGAAGGAGAATAAGCAAATTATAGACGCCATGAAGATTAGGTTATAAATTAATTATAATTTATTATTCTTTTATGGGTACTAATTAGAGATGAGTCAATAGGGAGATTAACTTTGAATGAATGATTTATTATTAATCTCGTATCATCATATAACATGTCATATAGAACCAGGAATATGCCAATATGAAAATGCCACGAAGCATGTACATGCAATTGTAGTTTAATTTATAATGAGTTATAATTTAAATACAGTGTGAATTTTATAAAAAATTATAAATTTTAAATTGGGATTTAAATTTTATAAAAGTTTATAATTTTTTGAAACTTGTTTTTTCCAAATTAATAAAGAGTTATAATTTTTGAAAAAAACAACGAAAAATCCATTTTTCAAAAACTAAGTGGGAGGGTCGTTTACGTTGAAATGTTCCAAAGGTCCCTATCGCAAACTTGATCGTGGCACGATGAATGGTTTAAAGCCGTCCTAGCGGTCATGTCTTAAGTGGGAGAAACTTGACAATCGTGTCGCTTTGAATTATCGAGTTGCTTAAGAAACTAAAGCTTGTAAAGGAAGTGTTGAGGCAAGATCGTGCCTATATGGACTGTTAGTTCATGGAAACCTTTAAAGTCGATGCATTGGTTAAACACTTGGACCGAAGCACATTAGAATCCCTCATATGGGCTAGTCAAGAAGGCTAAGGTGACCAAAACCATTGGTGATTGGTTAAGCTAAATGTAGTGACATCTTGAAAAGCGTTAACCAAACGAGAGGTGTCTCGATGTGATATGAGGTAGTTTGGACGTTGTCCTTACATGAGACAAGTTATCGTTGTCCTTAGATGTGACAAGCTATCGTTGTTGATCGTAACATCATGGAGGAAATATTTTTTATTAGATTTTTAAATATTTAAATATTGTATCATGCATCATATTTCTCTAAATGATTGAGTATTTATTTATACAACTTTATTTATTCTTTTCAGTAGTCATATCGATATCCCTTCTCTCAACTATCTTAAATGCGAACAAACTTACTGGCGAAAATTATGTGGATTGGAAATGTAATCTTGATATTGTACTCACCACCCTTTGTCCCATTGAGCCTATTGCTGAATCGACTCAAGAGCAAAATGATGTTTATTCTTCTTGGCCGCGTTCTGATGAGATCACCATGTGTTACATCTTGGCTTCTGTTAGCAATGTGTTATAACAACAACATCAGAACATGGAAACTGCCACTAATATGATATTGAACATCACTGAAATATTCAGAAATCAGGGTTGTCAAGCCAAACAGGCTGTTGTGCGAAACTTGATGAACTGCAGGATGAAACCTGAAACTCTTGTCAGAGAACATATTATGCTAATCATTTGTTAACTAAATGAGATGGAGATAATGAGTGCTGTGGTAGATGTTGAGACACAAGTTGATATGATCCTTGAGACTCTGCGTGACATTTTTGAGAACTTTAAACTTAATTATTCGATGAATAAGATGATGTACTCATTTCTTAAGCTGATGAAGGAACTGCAAGCTACTGACACCTTGTTACTGAAAGGAAAGAGGAAGACTGGAGAGGCAAATTTTACTGAAAGAAATCCTTTCATCTCTGACGCAAATAAGAAACACATGAGAGGTCCGAATAAGAAAAGTTGTGAAAGGTAAGGGCACTGCAATAGTGGACAAGTCAAAAGACAAGTGTCATCATTGTAGAGCCCCTGGCCATTGGAGATGCAACTGCCTAGGCTATCTAGGAGTTGAGATCAAAAGGTATAATACTTGTTACTTAGGCCTATTATGTGGCTGCCTCTACTTTTTTTATGGATTGTAGACTCTGCAGGCACTAACCATATATATTGTTCCCTATAGGGGTTCAGGGAAATGAGAAGACTTGGCGAGGGCAAGTTCAACTTCCGTTGGAGAAATGGAGCACTAATCGGTCGTATCTATGAGAACTATTAGATTGTAATTTGATAACAGTTTTATGATTTTACGTACTATATCCCATTTTGTTGGGAAGAACCTTATTTCAATAGCTAGTTTAATTGAGCAAAGGTTCAATTTGAAATGACTGCTTAATTACTACTGCACATTTATTAAATAAAACTTTTTTTTACGTAAAACCAACAGTTCCAATGATATGTGACACTTGAGTGAATGTTGATTCAAAAAGGGATAGTAAAAGTTTGAAGTCTGACTCAATCGGTCTAACCTACTTATGGCACTTATGCTTTGGGCATATTATCATGGACATGATTAAAAGACTTGTGAATGATGGTCCTTTGCAAACTTTAAGTGTGCGATCACTACCCACATATGCATCATGTATAGAATGTAAAGTGACCAAGATATCCTTTTCCACAAAGGGTGAGAGAGCCACTCAATGCCTCAAACTCGTACATAATGATGTATGTGGACCATTGAATATCCAAGTAAGAGGAGATTATGAATACTACATAATCTTCAGTGATGACTTACTCACATTTTGGTCATATTTATCTAATGCGCTAAAAATCTGAAACCTTTGAAAATTGCAAAGAGTGTAAGGCTTCAGTTGAGAAGAAATTAGAGAAACAAATTAAAACATTACGATCCGATCATGGTCGAGAGTACTTGCTAGAAGTGTTCAAAGAATTTCTTAAGGAAAAAGGTATTCTTTCTTAGCTTAGAGCACCTAACACTCCAGAACATAATAGTGTGTCAGAAAGAAGGAATCAAACTCTTATGGATATGGTTAGATCCATGATGAGTTACTCATCCCTCTTATATTCGTTCTAGGGATATGCCTTGGAAACAACAACATACATTTTGAACCAAGTTTCATCAAAGAGTGTGCCTGGCACGCCATATGAAAAATGGAGTGGATGAAAGTCATCCGTTAACCACTTTAGAATATGTGAGTGCCCAACACATATTTTGAAACAGAAGACAAGCAAGTTGGTCAGTCAATCATAATTACGCATGTTTGTACGATATCCCATAGGAGCAGAGGGGTATGTCTTTTATAGCACATTTTCTTGAAGAAGCCTATATAAGAAGTATGAAGCCGAGAAGCACTCTTTGTGCTAGAGGAATTATTGAGTGAGAGGACACCGACTCCCAAATAAGGAACTGTTCCTGATTCAATAATGGAAAAATCACAGCTGGGGCCATAGCGTATGGATCCTTGACGTAGTGGGAGGGTTGTGAGACAGCCTGACATGTACATTTTATGGAGATGACTTAACAGCAGCCTTCAAAAAGGATCATGATGAACCTATCTTCTACTCACAGGCCATGACTTATCCTGAAGTAAAACTATGGCAAGAAGCCATGAACGTTGAGATACTTCTGATGTACTTGAACAGAGTCTAGAAACTTTTAGATCCTCCTGAAGGGGTAAAACCTATAGGTTGTAAATGGATCTATAAGAAAAAAAAGATGTCTAAG
This sequence comes from Datisca glomerata, assembly GCA_003255025.1. Classification (NCBI taxonomy): domain Eukaryota; kingdom Viridiplantae; phylum Streptophyta; class Magnoliopsida; order Cucurbitales; family Datiscaceae; genus Datisca; species Datisca glomerata. The sequence goes on from QANY01002006.1 coordinate 1,244,637, forward strand.
TGGGAATGTAGAGACATTAAAAGCTAGGTTAGTAGCCAAGGGCTACACCCAAAAGGAAGGTAAGACTACGAGGATACCTACTCGATAGTAGCCATACTTATATCCATCTGAATCCTCATGTCCATTGTTGTTTCCGTCGATTATGAAATCTGCTAGATGGACGTAAAGACTGCTTTTCTAGAAGATAATCTTGAAGAGCGCATTTGTATGGCTCAACTAGAGGGGTTCATCAAGAAAGGTCAAGAGGGCAAGGTTTGCGAACTGCTGAAATCCATTTATGGACTTAAGCAAGCGTCATGGTCGTGGAATATTAGATTCGATAAAACTGTTAAGAACTTTAGTTTTCAATAGTTAGTGGATGAACCTATGTGTATAAGCTGATACATGAAGGGAAAGTGGTTTTTATAGTCTTGTACGTAGGTGATGTTCTACTCATTGAGAATGATGTAGAAAAATTATCTAATGTCAAGATTTGGCTTGTAAAATAATTTTATATGAAGGATATTGAAGAAGATGCATTTGTCTTAGGTATTCAGATCTTTTGAGATATGAATAACATACAATTAACAATGTCTCAAGCATCTTATAAGATTCCAAAAGGGGATATCTTCCTTTCAGACATGGAGTCAGCCTCTCCAAAGACCAGTCTCCCAAGACTACTTAAGAATAGGAAGACATGAGAAAGATTCTCTATGCCTTAGCCGTAGGAAGTCTCATGTTTGTGATGCTTTGCACTAGGTCAGACATTTGTTATTTCGTGGGCGAGGTAAGTTGTTTTCAATTTAATCCTGAAATCGAGCATTAGAACGTCATCAAGCATATCCTTAATTATATTAGGAGAATGAGGAACTACATGCTTGTGTGACTTTAAGCTTTTTTTTTCCAGTCTGCATCTGCCGTGACCATGGTCGCGAGGCAGGCTGCCTCGATGAAGCTGAGGCACGATGGTAAAGATAAGGAGTTGGATGCTGCCATGTTCCCGATTAGTTCACTATGTTTGACTGTCGAAGGGATGAATGAGAGGATTGTTGTATATGAGTCTAACCTCTTCTCTCAGGAGTGGTCTTAGAGGCATGTGATTTTTTAGCGCGATGAGCTGAAGGCTCGATTTGAGAAATTAGAGACTGCTCACCACAATCTACAAGAAGAGTTGAAGGATGCTCACAAGGAGGCTTTGAGCGAGTATAGAACGGGCTTCATCCAATGTAGGAGGAAGATGATGCGCGAGGCCACGATTGGGCAGGCCAACCAATGGAACCCCCATCCTCTCCATCGAACGAGACTGAGCATCAGGAGGACGAGGTTTCAGAGATAGTTGGCGCAACATCATCTCTGAGGAGGTTTCTCTCTAGGTTCAGAAGATCTCCTAAAGTCTACTTCCATGCCTGAGGTCTCTCTAACTCGACTGCTCCAGCATAGGCTGATGTCTGATCTCTAGTGCCTGTGGATACTGATTTCTTTTTTAGGGTTGGGCAGACATTTAATTTGTAGCCCTACATGGATTTCCTTGTCATGTATGGCATTTTATCTGTTGTTTTTAATGCTTTTATAACTTAATAATAAACATATATTTAAAATATTTTCCTCCAATGTGAATGAATGCTTCCCTTTTGTATGTGTTAATTTTTCACATATTACAACACCTTTCGCAACACCAGGCTCGATTTTTTTCTGAGCATGTTGTGATTTCAGGTGCCACGGGATACTGCTATGTTCCTTTTTCTCTATGTAGGGTCTTTCCCTGGTCATCTTAGGTGATCAGTAGGCCTAATTTGGTCCTGGCCTTTGGTGAGGTCTTTCATTTGAGCATTTCATGATCTTGGATGCCACAAAGAGTTACCGTGATCTTTTTCCCTATGCAGAGTCTTCCCCCTCATCATTTCAAGTGATCATGAGGCCCCAGTCAGTCATGGCCTTTGGTGAGATCTTCCATCCGAGCATTTCATGATCTCGATTGCCATAAACTAAGGAATAAGGCGTATCTTCTATAGGAGCCTGCTTCGCTATGCTGAATGAGCATAATACTGCTGACAGCTCTTCCACCCATTTGCATTTGACTTGGCTGAGCCTTTTCTTGAGTGTGGTCAATATGGTCTTAATAGAGGCCTCGGCTTGTCCAATTGCCTAAAGGTGCTGAGGTGCTGAAAAGCGAAGCTGGATTCCCGGCTCCTCATAAAATTCTCCCACAATTCTTCTTGAGAACTGTGACCCATTATATGTGACTATTGCCTTAGGGATCCCGAATCTTCATACAACATTTTTCCAGATTAACCCTTTGACGTCATTCTCTTTAATATTTGTGAAGGACTCAAAATCTACCCATTTGAAGAAATAATAAGTGACCATGAGGAGAAACCTTTTTTTTCTTGACGATGGTGGCATGAGGCCCACTATATCCATCCCAATTGCGTAAATGGCCATGGGACAATAGGATTTAGCTCTTTTAGGGGTTGTCTAGCTATGGATGTGTACCTTTAACACTTACCGCATTTGGCTTCATATTATGCAACTTCAATATCCATCTTCAGCCAAGAACACCACATCATCCTAGCTTTCACCCCAATTGACCTGCCCCTTGCATGATTTATGCATTGCCCCTTGTGTATCTCGACCAAAATGTACTGGGCCTCGCTGGGTGGAAGCATCTAGGATATGACCTGATGTATGATCTTCTTTATAGAATCTCGTTCAAGATAGTGTATATTGCCGCTCGCATCTGAACTTTCTGATCCTGGCCTAATCACGATCTTTAGGGAGTGTACATTTCAAAATATAATTAATAAGGGACTCCATCCATCTACGCTTGGTCATCCAAGGTATTCATGGGTGAGGGTCCACACTGTTGAACACATATCGATCCACACTATGCTCAAGGAGAAAACTAACTTGAATAGTCCTTCTCATTTTAGTGTCAATGGTTGAGGCTAAGATTACTAGAGGTTCTACATCTTTGTTCCCCGTCCTGGGAAACTTCTCTATGGAGCGTTCCTCGAACTCTCCTCTTGCTCCTAGGACTTGGTTCATATATTCCCCCATCCTTATGTCTTTAGTTTTGAAATCCTCGTTGGTTTGATTGGTGATCAGTTGAGAGTCACTAAACACCTTCTTGAAAGTCACTAAACACCTTCAGACGCTTTCCCCCTGAAACCTTCGATAATGTCATTCTCGCGAGCAAGGCTTTATACTCAGGTATGTTAAATGATAGTCTCATATGGTGCTTTGAAGATCAGACTCACTCGCATCTATGTGTGTTCACACAACTGTCCATATAAAGAGTCACCATGACATCTGAGGGCTTCTCATTCAAACCTCTGATCTCTATGTCACCGCCCTTGGGGTAGGCCCATCCATCCTCCTAGGGAGTGAGCATCATTTCTACCACAAAGTCTGCCAGTGTGTGTACCTTATTTGTAGTACGAGGCTCATATTTGACACCAAACTTTCTCAAATCCATAATCCACTTCATCAAACTACCTGACATTTCCAAATTATATAGAACTGCTTCAAGTGGATGTGGTGCTCTAACCATTACCGTGTGGCTCTAAAAGTAATGTTTGAGCTTCCTCGTGGATGTTAGAAGCCCTAGAATTAGCTTCTCAATCTGAGAGTTCTTTTTATCGGCATCTAGGAGAATTTTGCTGACTTAATACATTAGCCAGATATTCTTCCCCTCTTCTGTAACTATCACCGAACTAATTGCATGTTCTAACGCGATGAGGTATAGATAGATTGTTTTACCTTCTATGTGTTTTAATAGAAGCAATCTGTATATCATATATCAGATTTGCGAATGCTTTTCGCACTTTTTATCCCACCTGAAGTTCTTGTTGTTTCTCAAAATGTTGAAAAAAGGGAGACACTTAGCCAAAGACCTTGATATGAACCTGCCCAGAGTAGCAATTTGCCATTCGATTTCTGAATCTCCTTTATCACTCGTGGAACACCCGTGTCCAATATGCTGCTTTGGTTGGGGTTCATCTCTATCCCCCGCCTTAGGACCAGATGTGCGAGGAATCTCCCTAACTACAACCAAATTAGCAGTTTGATAGATAAAGCTTCATGTCATATTCATTTAGTACCTTGTCCGCCCATTTCAAATGTGACACGTGATTATTGTGCATGGACGGACTTAACAATCATATCATAAATGCAAACCTCCATAGTTCTTCTGAGGTGTTCATGAAACATCTTGTTGACTAGATGCTGATAGGTGGCTCCAGCATTCTTTAGTCTGAAGAGCATCACTTTACAACAATATGTTCCATTGTCCGTCATGAATAAAGTATTATCCTGGCAGCATGATGCATGAGTATCTGATTATATCGAGAGAAGGGATCCATGAGGCTGAGCATCTCGTGCTCGGTCGTAGCTTTACCAACTGATCTACTTTTGAAGCGGGAAGCTGTCTTTTGGGCATGCTTTTTTCATATTAGTGAAGTCTATACAGACTCTCCACTTTCCTTCTTCTTCTTGACCACCATCATGTTGTCTAGCCAGTCAGGGTAGTGCACATTCCTGATAAACCCCACATTTAATAATTCGTTGACCTCCTTGTTAATGACCCCATTCCCGTCAGCTGAGAATCTAAGGTCAACTATGATGCCATGTGTCACAATATGATGAGCTCACGATCTTGCAAGAAAAAACAACCGACGAAAGATTATCTCGACATATGTCCAGCCTAATACATTCCGACTATCAAGTCAGTAAATAATTTTAGGCAATGGATTGGACACAGAAAGAATGCATACCCGTATGAGTGATGGGCACCATCTATTTTTAATGATTATGTAGCGATCATCAGTCCATGTTCAACATATCTCCCTTCCTTATTCCAATCAAGAATATAGTGATTTAAGGGGAATTTTTATAAGTCTGGAGATTCCTTTCATGGCTCAACTCCATATATGGTCTTTAAAGTTTTCCTTATAGAGAGGTTCATCGGCTGAACTTTCCTTATACATTGGGATACCTTATATATGGAGGGTCTGCGAATGGCCTCAACCATCTTGGGTGGCCTCGACAACAGATATATGAGGACTTCAACCATCTTTGTGACCTCGATCGTGAGACCTAGGTAGGACTTCAACCATCATTGTGGCCTCAGTCACACAGGCTTGGAGGGGTCCTTGACGATCTTGGTGACCAGTGGTCAGGACCTCGACCATCTAGGTGGCCTTGGTCATGGAGGTGTTAATTGGGCATCGACCATCATGGCAGTCTTGGTTGTAAAGGTGCATGGGGCATAATCGTTTGGCTCTTAGTCTAAGGCGTAGGACCCTTAGTCAAAATTTGGTATAGGCTTTATCTTGCGGAAGAAGGATTGGGCCTTGTGTGTAAGTCTAATTGGATATTGGGCCTTAGTCCAAATGTTTTTATTACCCCACACCAAGCACTTCAACGCTAGCTCCATTGCCATAATAAACATTTTTATTATCCCAGACCAAGTGTAAGTTACAAAAAAATTAGTTAATTAGCTAATTACATAAGCAGAGGAATTATTTGAGTCAGAGAATATCATTTTTGACTCAATGCATTCATTAGCACAATGTCCATTTCCATAATTGAAACATGTCATCTTCTACGTGTCTCTCATCGTGCGACGTTTATCTCTTTTCTACTTGTGACTCGTTGCCTTTTATAGCGTTAATCCATCGACAATATTTTTTTCTTTGGATTTTTGAATGACTCGCGTGAGCCTATTGCTTCTTAGTTGTACATTTGTATTTGTAAATGATTTTTTCCTCACACTAAAAACACAATAAGAAAAGAGAGAAGAGAAAGATAATAATAATGCTATGAACGAGAGTTTGCTTCGTTAGTATTGAATTAGAATGTTTACAACCAACATTTATTTATAGGCTTTTATAGAATCTAATCAACTATCTCTCAGAATAGAATTATCACTGAATTCATGGAAAATATCCCCATATTTGTGAGATTATCACTTTATTTAAGGATTACAGAATATCCCCTTAGAATCATGTACATTAGCTTTAACCACTAAATCAACTCTAACTGTCTGATCATGCCTAGAGTCTTCATTCTCCTTTTCCCGTTCTGCCATTATGGCAATCTTCACATTCTCTTCTGATTGGTTCTCCTTTGTACACGTGGCTTGACGATGATTTTATACCTGTTCATTTGCCTCCCATTATACTCAATAAAATTTCATTCGTTGTAGTGTAATGATGGTAATTCATTGTTCATGTGCGTTTTGATATGGGGTCTAATTGATTGGATCTCCTGCCTTTTTTGTCATTTGTTAGAATTTGCAAACATAAATAACATACAAAGATAACAATACAATTAATGAAATAAGTAGGAGATGCGTGTATTGCCTTCATTTCTAATTCTCTCTAAAGTACTCCTCGAAGATATACAACACGGCCCCTCATCATTCCTATTAGCCGCTACATCTTCCCGTTTTCAGTTACTTTTATTGGGAACGCATGACGCAAATTTCAAATCTTTTATTTGGCAGGACACGCCTTCCCTCCTTTCCAACTGTTACTTTTTCATTTATCAGTTTCAACGATGGTTCACCCTAACATGCTGTAAGTTACGCCCCTTACCATCAAGTACTTGCAAAACATCCACTTGTTTCTCATATTCCTTTCATGTCTGCACTTTATTTAAGGTTTCCTCCATTTCATTTTTTCCTCACTTTCCACTCTCGTTCTTGGTAAGTTCTTCTCATCTCCTTCCTCCTTCTCTGTAATTTTTTCCTTTGAGTGATGGAAGATGAGGGAATCCAGTTCAAACCTCTTGCTCCCCTACTTAGGACCCAAGCCGAGTTCAACCAGTTTATAGCTTCTCATCGGGATACTTTTCCAGCAGACGTTATTTGTGCTTTAGGAGAGGGTAGAGCCACTAGAGTCTCGTGTATTCCTCCCTATCAAATCACCCATAGCCTTTATACATAGAGCTAGGTCTCAAACTCCATTTTTCTACTTTTTTCCAAGTATTTTTCCACAACGTAGGCCTTGCCCCTTCTCAATTTACTCCAAGCTCCTTTAGAGTGCTCCTTGGTTTTGAGGCTATGAATATCAGGTACTACTTAGGTTTAAGGTTAGATGAGCTCTGATAGTTTTACATAATTAAGTACTGAGATGAGAGCTACTACATCGCCCCTTGTTCGCTTGAACAGAAAGAGCAGTTGATAACCGTGATCCCGAAAGGAGATAAAGGTTGGGAGCGGGATACCATACTGGTTGGCAGGAACTGGGGCAGTGATGGTCGTTGGACAATTCCTAGAAAATGGGTAATTTTCAGTAAGTTGCTGGAGCTCCGGTTCCTCAGTCTTTCTTCAACTTCTTTCTTCCATTTTATCTGTCTTATTTCACTTACTAACGAATTTCCTCTTTTTTCAGATTATAAGAAAAATAAAAGGCCTTACTTATCCAAGGCATCTGAGGAAAGAATCACTGTTGCTTACCATTTCCTATAATAGGATTGGACTAAACTCCTCGACCCGAGGAGAAAAGTCAACATTACCTTTTCCCCAGCTCTCGTAGTGACAATTTCTGCTATATCATCCTCGTCTCCTATTCAATGAGGTATTCCCATTTCTTCTTCTTGTTCTTCCCCTACTCTTTCTGTTTCAAGTATGACTATTTCCACTGACTTGAAGGGAGAAGAAGTAGAACAAGATACACTGATTCAAAGGTTTGCTAAGAGCGTTGACACGTCGAAGCGCATTCATAGGATCATCTTTAGGGTAGTTGAGGATGAAAGGAACGTTCACCCGAGAACGGACACATCCAGCTCGTCCCAAGTTGCTCCTCCTCCTTCTTCTGTAGCTCATCCTGCAGCGGCTGCTGCTTCTCTTCCTTATTTTCCCGTTGCCCCATAGAGGATTCCGTACGTTCAACTTCTCCCCCTCCTCCTCTGTAGGTAGCTCAAAGGGACTCCGTTCCTTCCAACTCTGCAGGCTCTAAATGGAGGATCAATGATCTTGCTTTTATAGAGATAGAGACGGTTCATAGTTGTTCCCCCCATTCTTACCTCTGTAAGCTTCCTCAATGACACATGTTTTGCACACATAGTGCTCCGCGGGATCCAGTCTAACGTGGATACGGTGACTGCTCGCGGTATGAGCATAGGGAACCAACTCTGTATCCTAAGCCATGGTCTGATGAAGGTATGAATACCACTATACTCTTTTGATCCTATATATTGTCCTCACTTTATTTTTTGTATACTTATACTTTGTGATTTTTTTTCCAGGTCATTCATCATAATGCTCTCTAAGAGTATTATCTTTCTTTAGAGCACGAGATGTTCGGTTGGTGAAAGAAAATGGCCAACTGCCAGGGCATACTTGATCGTCTCATTGAGGACAACGAGCGCTTGAAGGAGAGTGAAGTTGACCTTCAAGGTGTTGTAGAGAAACTTGCTTAAGAGGCAACCACAACAACCATGGAGCACTCGAAGCTTGCTGACTCTTTGAATGCAATCAATGGGTCTTTGGAAGCTACTGAAAATTCCTTGGTAGAGTCCGAAGAGAAATTGGCTGCAGCTGAACTGGTGAAGGCTGAAGCTGAAGAGAGAGAGAGAAACATACTGGAGATCAATTCCATGCTTTATTTGACAAGGTTGAAAGGATGGTCTATAGGAGAACTACATGGATGGCCTAGGAAAGGCTTCTCCCTAAATGCATCATTATGATCTCACGGAGACTCAAGATGAGGTCAATGCATCCACGAAGGATAGTGTCGTGAATGCTCCTATTGTGGGGGCCACTACAATCAATGCTTTAGATCCAGCTATTGAAGAAAAGGGTTGACCTCCAGTTTAATATTCCCTATACTATTTTTTCTTTTCCTTGTTCAATCACTGTAATTTTCAATCAATATCAATGAAATGAACACTTTTATTGAATTCTTACCTTTTGTCAATCCTTGATCTTTTCTAGGCACTTTGATGAAACTAAAAACATCTTACAACCAAAAGAACTTGTAATAATTTAAGTTAAAACTTGAGAAATTTACTTATAGAAAATTTTGCTAGTTTCATCTGTTGTAGGACTTACAGTGATTTAAGCTGCATTTGATGGTGCATTCACTTTCTTTATGATCCATTCTCAAGGACTTTAATTTCTGCCTTTTAATCTTTTCTCAGGAATTGGACGTCCTTTGTGCTATCTTGAAATGAATTTGTTATCAATCTTTGGCCCCGTTTTACTTTTAGAAAACATGTGCCCTCGTTTCCTTCTGAGAATAGGGATAATGAGTTGTCCAGTTCAATAAACTTGGGCTCTTATTTGTTTTGTTCATTTCTGGGAGAACGTTTTGCCCGCTCCCACGGACTTAAGCCAAAGGACTACCTACCCGTGTTTTGTTTTACACATTATTTAAAGAATGACTTACAAATTGCCCGCTCCCAAGGACTTAGGCCAAAGGACTGCCGACCCTTGTTTTATTTTATACATTCTGAGAGAAGTTTTTGCCCACTCTCAAGAACTTAGACTAAAGGACAACTGACCCTTATTTTGTTTTATACATTTCTAAGAGAAGGGTTTGCCCACTTCCAAGGACTTAGGCCAAAGGATCGTCGACCCTTATTTTATTTTACACATTTTTTGAGAGAAGGACTTACAAATTGCCTGCTCCTAAGCACTTAGGCCAAAGGACCGCCGACCCTTTGTTTTGTTTTACACATTTCTAAGAGAAGGACTTACAATTACTCGCTCTTAAGAACTTAGGTCAAAGGACCGTCGACCATTTTTTGTTTTGTTGGAGAAAAGAGAGGGAATTGACACCAAATATTTTATGTGAAAACCCCTTACAAGAAAATTATTCACTATAAAACATTTATAATTTAAACATTTATAACCCTTATGGGAAAAAACCACATTCCTTTAGCTGATTCTAATCATTTCCTCATGTTATCAATTATAATATGGTTCAACCTTTCAGCTTGTTTGTTCCCTTGTGGATAATTGGCGTAGATAATCGATTAGAAATTTTTAAGTCTTCACAAAAGGTTTTCACTATCTTCCCCGTGAACTGAAGCTCGTTGTCAAAAATGAAAACTCACGAAATCTTGTATCTACATATTATGTGTTTCCACAATAAACCTTTAACTTCTTCTTCGCGAATCCTTGTGAAAGTTTCAGTTTCAATCCACTTAGTAAAGTAGTCCGTTGCCACTGACAAAAAGCATTTTTGAGCTAGTGTCATAGGAAGTGGTCCAATAATGTCAAGTGCCCATTGCATGAACGGCTATAGTCTTGCCACTGTATTGAGTTCTCCATAAGTCATCTTAGTTACAAGAGCAAAACGTTGACACCTGTCATAATTTTTGCATATCGCTTGACGTCTTGGTGCATTTTGAGCCAATAGTACCCTTCATTCAATACTTTATGAGCTAAAGTTTTGTCCCTAGTATGATTCATGCATATCCCTTCGTGGATCTCGTCTAACACATATTGTGATTCCTTTTCCCTTAGACACTTCAAATATGGAACTGAAAAAGATCTCTTATACAATAACCTATTAATTAAGTAGTACCTGACACTTTGTTGTTGGACTTTTATTGCAAGAAGCTTATCATCAGGAAACACCCCATCTTTTAAGTAGATATTACATCATCTTGCCTACTTGGTTCCCTCTCGACATCCACGTCTGCCACTTCCTTCAACGGGAATAAGATACTTGGCTTCTCGAGAAATTCTATTGGAACATTTATTTTGTTCGAGAATTGCAGCGAGGACCTCAAGTTTGCCAAAGCATCAGCATGCTCATTTTTCGCTCTTGGGATCTAACGAATCTCGTAGCTTTTCAGCAATCTTCATAACTCTTTCGTCTGTTGCAAGTAACTGATCATTTTTTCATCTTTAACCGTGAATTCTCCCATTTCACGATTAACATTGAATCAAATAATGTTTCTACATTTGTTACCTCAAATTCCCATAGTAAGGAGACTTCTGCTATCAAGACTTCATACTCTGCTTCGTTATCTGTAGCACTATCCTCGCTATGGTCCCTTTATTATTCGAGGCTCCATCGATATATAGCTTCTGGTTCCCATTTTCTCCTTTGATATGCGATCCATTGTCGACTCCATTTTCATCGATTAAGGGCCAGAACTTGCCCCTTAATCGATGTTCTTGACTCATAATGGATTTCATATTAGTCAAGCTCTATTGTCCACTTTTCCATTTTTTCGTTGACTTCAGGTGAGTGTAACACGCTCCTGATTTGTGAATCTGTTAACACTTTTATGCTATATGCTTGGAAGTAAGGCCTTAGCTTCCTCGCAGCTGTCACAACGGCCAGTACTAGTTTCTCCATTTTCTTGTATCTAGTTTCAACTGCTAATGGATGCTTACTCATAAAACACACGAGTCGATGTTTCCTTTCTTCCTCTCTGATAAGAAAAGCGTTGGTAGCCGTCTGTGATACAACTACATACAAAAGCGGTTGTTCACCAGGTGTTGGTTTTGATAACAACATGGGATTTGATAAGTATTCATTGATTCTTTTGAGGGCCTCTTCATATTCTTCATCACAGTCGTCGATGGAAAATTTTCTTAACTTTGAAAAGAAAGGCTTGCACTTATCAGTTGACCTCGAGAGAAATCTGTTTAGAGATGTCAACCTCCCTGTAAGGCCTTGTATCTCCTTTCTATTTTTTGGGGACTTCATCTCTATGATGGCTTTACTTGATCCAGATGACCTCAATTCCCCGTTACGTGACCAGATGACACAAGAACTTTCCTGCTGCTATGCTAAAAGTGCATTTATCCAGATTCAACTTCATGGAGCTTTCTCTTAGGATTGAGAAAGCATAATCAAGATCCCTGATGTGGTCTTCCCATTTACAACATTTCACCACCATGTCGTCCACATAAACTTTCATGGTTTTTCCAATATGTTCGTGCAATATCTTGTTCACAAGCCTCTGGTAAGTCACACCTATATTTTTTTACCCCAAATGGCATTACTTTATAACAAAAGTACCATGTTCAGTTATAAACAAGGTTTTGTCTTGATCAGGCTGGAACATTTTCACCTGGCTATATTCGGAGAAAGTGTCCATGAAACTGAGGAGCTCGTGTCCTGATGTGGCATCCATTTGGTCTATTCTTGGCAACGGATATTCATCCTTTAAGCTGGCTTTATTCAGATCAATAAAGTCTATGCAGATCCTCCATTTTCCATTATTTTTCTTTACCATGACTACATTGGTGAGCCACTCCGGATAGTTCACTTCACGGATGAAGCCAGCTTTCAACAGTTTCTCCATTTCTTTTTTGATTGTCATGTTCAGTTCCAGAGTGAAACTCTTATTCGTTGCTTTACTGGTTTGACAGTGGGATCTGTATTCAGTTTATGGCATATTATTTTTTTGGGAATACATGTCATCTCTTGTGCCGTAGTTGCGGAATGTCTTTGTTTTTACATAAAAAAATCCATCAGTCTTTCTTTTTTCTGTTTACTCAAGGTGGGCCCTGATGTTCGTTGTCTTCTGATTTTCCTCATCTAGGTAGATAGGTTCAGTCTCTTCTCCTGCCTTGTACCTCGAACCTACATGCTCATCTTCGTGTGATTGCTATTGTTCCATAGTCGTCGTTCGCTCCTCCACATTATTTTTCGTTGTCCTTTTTCTGGCGGATTCTAGTGCAGTTACATGGCAAATACGAGAAGCAGTTTGATCTCCCTTTATGGTTTTGATTCCTTCTAGAGACAGATACTTTAACACTTGGTAAAAGGTAGAAGGTATGGCTCTCATCTTGTGCAGCCATGTCCTCCCTAAGATAGAAATTGTATGGGGATGAAATGTATAATACCACAAATTTTGTAAGATGATTGAAGGGTTCTGTGTTTACATGGAGAACAATAATTCCTTTAAAGTAGTTGACTGCCCCATTGAAGCCTATCGGTGGTTGCGACGATCCCTACAGCTGCTGATCCCCCATGCACATCTTCTCAAGTGTAGAGCGGTGTAAAATGTTAACAACGCTCTCATCGTCAATTAGTATTCTCCTTAATAAGTAGTTACCAACTTATATTGAAATGACAAAGGTGTCATTATGACGCTAGTTGTGTTCCAAATCCAAGTCATCTAATATCAACGGGGGATTTCCATTATCACTCGAAGAGCTTCCTTTCTCCTATCTTTCCTCCAATATGGGCTTCTTATAATATACTTTCCTCTCCTTCTTGGTGGTTCCTTCCTGTGCAGTCAACACGATAATTGTATCGACAATCCGGAGAGGTTGTTTCCCATTATCTAGTTTCCCTCCATCACGAGTTTCCTTTTCATTTTCTTGTTTCGGCTCTTCTTTTTTTTCACAGCTGATGAAGTATCCATCCTTGCCCAGTCATTCAATGTAATCTTTAAGTTGGTAGTAATCTTTACTGTAATGCCCGTTGCTCTTATGGTAAGAGTAGTACTTGTCTTTGTCTTTATATTGTGGTTCCTTTGAGAGTGGGGCCGGCCTTTTCAACCAAGGCTTATCGTTGATCATGTCGAGAACCTAATTTATTGACACCGTGAGAGGTGTATAGACTTTATCGCTGGGATGGACATCGTCAGCATGTCTCCTTCGGCTCTCAGTCCTATCCCGCTTGATGTCGCCTCGTTTATTATCTTTTTTCGTTCTCTATTTCCTGTCGATTCTAGAATATTGTTCTCTTTTTTTAGATTCCACATTTCTTCGTTTTGCTAGCTTCAAAAAGATTTATTTTTCTTCTTCCAGTGTGATGTAGGTTTGAGCCCGTTGGAACATATCAGTCATAGTCAATAGTTTTACCTTTCACAAATCTTCAAAGAGGGGTGAGTTTGGATCCAACCCTCGTCTGAAAGCCAATCTGGCAACTTGATCAACACAATTCTCCACCTTGGTCATCTATTCCTTGAATATCTGAGTATATTCTCATAAGGATTCTCCTTTTTTGGTAGAGATAGTCAAGAGGTACTCTGTGTCCTCCATCATCGCACGGTAGGTAGAGTATTGCTCTAAAAAGATAGAAAATATGACAATAAAGTTAGTAATTGAGTGTGCGGGAAGAGAATGATACCATTTCGAGGAAGTCCTATCTAGACTGGTGGGGAACATTCTGCACATTACCTCGTCTTCGTGCTAATGTAGTGCCATAACTTGTTTGAACATATAAGACAGTCCACCAGATTAGACTTTTTTCGTAACCAAAGCGCTACAAATTTCTTCAGTATTAGGGCCGCCAGGATCTCCGGACTCTAGTGAAGTTCGAGTGAGTGATTGGAGGTTGGCCTTTCTTGTACTCCCCATATTCCTCATCGTTATCATCTTTCTTTCCAGTATCTCTTCCATAGCCTCTTCCGTTATGAATTTCGGTGGACGAGCTTCTCTCATCGTCTCTTTTGTGTGAAGTTGGGATTGGATTTCCCCATCTTCATACTGTACGTTCTTGCTGTTCTCGTTATCCTCCAGCCCAACATCTTGTTCGCCTCATTCTGAATGGTTTTCTCATTCCTCATTGTTGGTTCGTTGGATAACCTCTGCACATGTGTGTGTCAAATCCTGTTGTAGCGTGTTGATCTGGTCTTGCACCGTTTGCCATGCATTGCACAGTGTTTAAGCATTTTGTTGTTCCATCTCCTGCATTCCAGTTAGGATGGTTTGAAGCTTCTCGATTGGTGGAATGGGTTGATCGACGGGATCTCCCCCGTTCCCAGTTCCGTTTCCCTCATTGAGGGTAACGTTCGATCTGGTTCTAGGCATAGTTGAGTTTTGGAAGGGTTTATCTCGAGGCTTTCTCCTCACTCTCAATTAAAACACCAAAATATAAATGATTTTTTCTCACACTAAAAAAATAATAAGAGAAGAGAAAGATAATAACAATACCATGAACGAGAGTTTGCTTTATTTGTATGGAATTAGAATGTTTACAACCAACCTTTATCTACAGACTTTCACAGAATCTAATCAAATATATCTCATAACGGAATTAACACTGAATTCATGAAAAATATCCTCATATTTGTGAGACTATCACTTTATTTATGAGATTACAGAATATTCTCCTAGAGTATTGATTCTCTAACCGCCAGATCATGCCTATAGTATTGATTCCCCTTTTTTTGATTTATCACGATGATAATCTTCACGTTCTTTTTTTATTGGCTTTCCTTTGTACACATGACTTGACAGAGATTTTATATATGTTCAGTAGTCTTCCCCGTTTTAAGGTAATTTTTTGTGTTTATTTTTCTTAAGTTTGGATCATTTCTTCTTTTTTATACGAACTTTTTTAATAACTTCATATATTTCTAAATTATTTTACTGTACAGGCCATTTCAATGGCCATTTCAATGCAAACTTTGTATAGATCTGAACCCTTAGAGGAAGGAAAAGCGTTGTGACAAATAGACAAATCAAAGAAAAAGCAACAAACACAGATCCAAGGCTTCTGAGATTTATTGGTCGAGGGTCGCCTGTATTTAATTCTAGCAGTCTTTAATAATGGTTGACAAACATATGAAAGGGAAAATTGTAATTTTATCATGTGATTTAAGTCGTTCTAACTATTAGTAATTTTATTCACAAAAACTCAAATAGAATGCATCAGTTTAAAAGACATTTTCAAAATTTGATGCACCAAAGTGATATTGCATCCCTTTCTTCGTTTCTTCCTTAGCGAGACCGTCACTCTTTGTCGGCTCCTAATAAATGTCACCTACACTTCCAATCATAGTTGGATAATATGTTCCACCTTATTCTATAGGAAAGCTGGAGAATAAAACTTTCACCATTTACAATATTTTCTAGTAGTAAAAAGAATATTCTTAAATATATTTTCATTCTGGGAAATTCTACGTTACAGTCTATTTACCGCAGATAGTCGATATGTATTATAAAATGAGCCACAAATTAAACAATGTAGTTATGATATTGTGAAACATCATAGCTGAAAAAAATAGTGGAACACCATAATAATGCCAAATATAAAATATTTCGTATTGTAATATTTTTCAGATTCTCGAGAGTATATCATATGTGAAAATCTAGATAATAAGGACAATAATCAATAGATTATTAAAGAAGATTCTCCATTTGTGGGTGTCATAATCCAAGAGATGCCTAAAATTTTGTTCACAGAAGATACAAAATCATGTTTTCACTTGTCTGGAATCCAACAAGACTCTCGCAAACCTCACATTTTGGTTAAACATTTTTAGATGAATTGACAGATTTTTTCGGAATGAAATCAGATTATATTGAAAAATAAAAATACAGTTAAAAAGATTTAAATTACCATTTTACATAAACTACTTCTTTATCAATCAAGTTAATAATATATGAATTGAGAGATTGCTTAAGTTTTTTTCGAATACCAATTTCAGTAGTAAGAAAATGATATAAATAAATACAGAAGTAAGATAATACATATTCCATACACAAAGAAAGATCTAAAACTTAAGACATACACAATTTAGAATGTTACAAATGACACTTCCCAATTGACTTTTTCTTTCCTTTCTTTTTTTTCTTCTTCATTTTCTCTATTTCTAAGCAAAGAATAATTTATGTGCTCATCTTTATCTAAACACAAGTTGTCTGAAAATACCCACATCCCAAAATTATTGTCAATTCTACTTCAGCCTTGCCAATTATATCACATTTTCAATGTATATTGATCCTGCAGCAGCAACAACAAATTGATCAGACTAAATAATTGTCTCTACAAACATTCAACATATTTGCCAAACAAATATGCTTAAACGGAGATAATTATTGCCTTCATCAAGAAGCCTTAAAAAGTTGTTGTGGGTATTTTCAGAAATCACAAACTTTCAAGTAGCAAAGAATTTTAAAACTCTACAGTACAGAGAATATTAAAACTCTGTACTTTGCAGAGAAAAAATAAGGGGGGAAATCTCCCTTTCACCTGCAACCCGTTGTATAGATTAAAAGTAAAAGAGAGAAATAAAGGGCGAAATACCCCCAATACAGTAAAAGGGTATTTTAATCCCTGTACTGTTGAAAATCCTATGGAACCATGCAAATCCAGTAATCCACACAGATCAAATAGGTCTATGAACTGAATGCAATAGTTTTGCTATTCATCTTTCCAAAAAGTAAAGCGATCATCTTCTCACTAACCAAACATATTACTCTCACAGTTTAAACTCTGAGATGTAATCTTATTTACTATGCAGACATAATAAAAAAAAATAACTTGCTCTGCCTGCCCAGTAGGAAAAAAATATTTCGACACTTGAAATATATAGCAGCATCCTGTGAACAGATGAGTACCTGTTTAATTGAAACTGAATCTGAAGATATACTTACCACCTGAGCATATTGATAGTGCATTTGGGCATGTCACCACCCTCAAGACTCTTCAAGCTAACGCCTCCACACAATACTTTGATCCCCACTGGCCCAATTCTCCACCCTTGTACAATCAAGGCCACCCCTGTGTGAGCCTCCACGTTTACCACCAATGCCTTGCTTCGGAAAGAAGCCTTCAGCTTCGTTCCTAACTCAGTATCCACCAACTGATTCTTGACGCTCGTCTCAACCTTCAAACTCGTGATGTTATTCTTCCCCTGAGTGAAGGCCGGTACGGTCTTTGAACCCAAAGAGGTGTCTCTATCAACCCCGACGCTGGCGTCGACATCCGTATCGGCGTAATACACAGATAACTTTCCGTTAGGATTCTTAAGTTCGATTCGAACGACCGTTTGGGCGTCCAAGTACGTACCGTCAAATTTGACGGTGACGTTAAACTGGGAGATGCGGTATGACTGGAGGTGGAAGACGGGGAGTCTCGGGTTGAACCAGAGGTAAAAAATCCCACCGGCGATTGAGAGGACGATTATTAGGATTAAAATAAAAAGGCAGAGATAGCAGCAGCAAGAGCGGCAGCAGCTCCGGCGCTTCTTTTTTGGTTTAAACGACGGTGGAAGGTACGGTTTTCTCACTGGCGGCCTCGGTACGACTACTGGTTGAACAGGAGCGTTCGGGTCCCTGTAACCAGGCGGTTTTTGGAGAATAGGCTTCGACGGTGGTTCCGCCATTTTCACTGAACTCGAATTTCGATCTTCTCGATTCTTCATCAATGAATAAAGCAGAATAAGATATCACATTACATTACAGGTTTGCAAGCAATTAAAGAATTTCATCAGTTTTCATAATCATCTCCGAATCGAATTTTCGTTCTCAACTAATTCTCAAACAGATTAATAAATAATCGAATTCCGTCTCCTTAGAAATGAAAAATCGAGTCGTATTGCTCTTGCTCTGTGTATTTCAAAGAAAGTAACCAGCAGCGCTTTAGAAATAGAGAACCATATTAATGGAAGGCATGATTTAAAGTTTCTTATGGCAAAAAATTAGTGAGAAACGAGAAGAATGCAGAAAATGAGGAGAGATTGAAAATCGAGAAGGCTTTTAAAATCACATCCACTTGCAGAGGCAGTGCAGATAATCAATTAATTAAGCAAAAACAAACCTCAGAGAGGGAATCAGTAATTACGCCGCAACATTTTACAGGAGAATTCAGTTTTCTCACAGAAAGAGATTATCAGGTAAAGATCTGAAATTCCTGATCAGATCAGTAAGACAAAGTCATAATCAGGTAGAGAGAGAGGCGGAGAGAGAGGTGGTGTTATGTGGAAATATAGGAGGATGGGATGAGGTTGGGGAGGGTGTAGCAGTGGCAGGGAATTTAACAGGGGAGAGATTCACGCGCGGCGTTTAGTTGGTGACATGGCGGGAAGCTTTTGTTTGTTACGCGAAGCTCCTTTTGTTCTCTACCCCTCTAGTTTCTACCAAAGACTTGTAAGACTACAGAAGTATTTGTCAGTGTTTATAACTGTTTGAGCAACCACCATTAGCGGTTTCCGCTATACGTTGAACCGAACCGAGTTTCGGTTCTATTTTGTATTATTAATTAAAAATATTTTTTTAATAATTTTTAAATGATATTATTAAAAAAATAAATAGAATATTAAAATTAAAGCTTCAGATCTGTTTGATATGAAATTATATATTAAACTAAAAAAATATATATGAATTTAATGCTTCGATTCGGTTTGGTTTAATTAAAAACTAAATATTTTCTGAACCTAACCGTAGGGTCATAAAAAACTGATCTAACCGATCATTTTCAGTTCGGTTCAGTATGATTTTGAACACCCTTAATTGACATGAGCTTTTCCAACTAAATGAAGATTTAAACTTTCTTAAAAATTTTGAAGGATAAGACCTCCTTTTAAAAGAAAATTTCAAATTTCAAATCAAGATAAAGATGATGTTATCAGAATTTATCATCAAGCCAAAAAGAGTCTGCCTGAATAAAAACTCTACACCTATAAAAGGAGATCAAATGGATAGAGAATGAAGACCCTCAATCAATCAATCTTTCAAAATTCATCCTTTAGTTTTTTACTCTTTAGTTTTTTTTACAATCAATTTTCATTGTTTTCTTAGTTTATTTTTAACTTCAAGTCTCTTTATTTTTCGTTGATCATTCAATAAACTTAGATTTAATCCCTAATATTGTCATTTTATTTTTCAAATATTTTAATAAAAGTTATTAGTCTTAGTAGTAGTTTGAGACTGTTCATGATGGTATTTGCAAGAAAGCATGCAAGAAGGCTTTCAATCAAAGTATGCATGTTATGTAACAAAGCCTTCAATAAAGCTCTCGAGAGTTGGCCGAAGTGATTCAACAACTACAACTTCAACCGATGCAACAAAAATTTGTTGAGCAGCTGGCTCTTTATCAGCCGCCACCAACAAGGTGGAACTATCAGCCTATGGGGCAAAATGTCAAAAGCAATGGCTCGGAAATTAGCCATGATAGTTTCCAGACCAATGTTTTAATTTTTTCAAAAGTTAGTCAGCAAATATTGGTCAATTTAAGGACCACAAATTTTTTCGTGTGTAAGTCAATACCATTGGAATCCATCACCCTATGGAACAAGGTAAACAACGCCAGGTTGCCAACTTCACATTATGTATGAATTTTTTATTTCAACCAATTAGGCCCCTAAGGTCGAATGACCCTCTGAGGGCAACTTGATCGATCGAGTGGCCAACAATACATCACATCAGTTTCTAAAGATCAACCATTGGTAGAATCAATTAATGAGGTGAAAGTAGAATAAATGTGGAGGATAAAGCCAGTGGTGAATCGGAGTCATACGCTTCAAAAATCAAAATATTGGTTGATAATGAGATTGAGATAATAAAAGAGATAGAGCTAGAGAAATTCAAAGAAATAAACCTTGAATTAGATTCCATTGGAGAAAAATATCTTGTTATAAATGATCAAACGAGCCAAGATATGGTCCACCTTGAAAGTGTAAAGATGGATATAGTTTTGACGGATGATATAAATCTACCAAAAGAACGATTCAATTCTATATTAGACAAATTGATGGGAGTTAAAAAGTACAAAAGTTCAACCAAACTAGAAGCCGAAGAAAAGGATTTTAATCATATTTGAAGAAAATTGGTCATACTTAGATTATTAAATGAAAGCAAGATGAATTCAAAGTGAAACATTTATGGTCACCTCCAAATTAATTATTCAATTAAGATGTGAGTTTTAAGTCCGTCGGCTAAAAGTTTTACATCTTAAAAAAGATATTCTTTGGAATTAAGAAGTGGTCGTGAGGCCACATGAATTGAGATGGCCTCATGACCATTTCCTATAATTAAAAAAAAGATTTTTATCAAATTTAAATATTTATTCAATAAATTTTATTTTTATCAATCCATATATTTTCAATAATATCTATTTGTCATGTTATAACATATTCTATTAACATCGGCTACGATGCCAATCTTAACAGAATACATGAGCAATATTTGAGCCACAATTTGACATGAGCTTCTCCAACTACTTGAATATTTAAACTTCCCTAAAAATCTTGAAGGATAATACCTCCATTTAAAAGAAGACTTCAAATTTTAAATTTCAAATCAAGATACAGATGATGATATCAGATCTTATCATCAAGCTAAGAAGATTCTACCTGAATGAAGACTATACACATATAAAATGAGATCAAGTGGATAGAGAATGAAGACACTCAATCAATCAACCTCAATTAATCAATTTTTCAAAATTCAGCTTTTAGTTTCTTACTTTTTAGTTTTTTTTTTACAATCAATTTTTATTGTTTATTTAGTTTATTTTTAGCTTCAAGTCTCTTTACTTTTCGTTGATCATTCAATAACCTTAGATTTAATCTCTAGCATTGTCATTTTATTTTTTTGAATATTTTAATAAAAGTTACTGATTTCCGTTTCTCGTTTGCTTCATTACACCTATTTAAGTTTGGTTTCTTCTACCGAATTTCAGCACGCTCGTGCACTAATTCAATAGGGACTCAAGTTTGGCTCAGACCATCATCCACAGTCCACCAATTTTCGGCTCAACACACCGGCTGAGCTTTTCAAACCAAACAATAACTATAAAGTGTTGTTATATATTAAAATAGTCATGATTTTAATTTATAATTATGTCATATATTTTTTTAATAAACACTTACATAAATTTTAAAGGAAAAATACTCTGATCAGTTTGCTCGTTTGCTTAAAAGATATAAACACTCGTTTTAGTTTAAAAGGGATAAATAGGTCCAGCCCGTTACAAATGTGTTAGTTTTGGAGAACCTCGACCAAACTTTGTGTTTTCTTACCCTCGAAAGTAAACATTAAGGGTGGTATGAGTCATTTTTCAAATTAGAAATAATATTTCTATTTTTTAAGCAAACTGCAGGGGTGTTAGAGTACTTTACCATTTTTAATCAACACAAGTATATCCTTAACCTTTCCAAATTTTATTATAACATGATGTTTATTATCTTATATTTATCTAAAGGAGACGATTTTTCAGCTATATGTAAGCTTACCTCTTTAATGTCATAGTTTTCTTTATATGAAATTTAATTGAGGGCTTTGTGGTTTAACAATGATACACGAATCAACTACCTCGTTTTTCACTTTTTTTCATTTTCTCGTTCTTTTGTAATAAAAAAATTAGAAGCCCCCCGTGGATATGTAATAAAAAATTAGAAACTTTTCATCTCTGCTATAATAATACGCCTTAAGATGGACCAAATTTTTATGTTTCATCTTTCTCAAAACTTCCATCTTCTCCCCAAACTCTCTCTCTCTCTCTCTCTCTCTCTCTCTCCCTCTCCCTCTCTCTCTCCCTCTCTCTCTCCCTCTCTCTCTCTCCCTCTCTAATGCACTTATTATATCCTTTAGTAAATTTGCCAAATTAAACACCTTATCTACACCCCCCCAAAAAATATTTTGTTCTTGTTTGGCCACTCTTCCTTTTACGTATATTTACCGCTTATATTGTCACTGCTTCCGATCACAATGGAGTTACCACTGAAGCAACTATTTTGTATGTCTAGGACTTTCTCTAAATTGAATAATCGCAATGTATTTAGCCAGTTTAATTTTTTTCTTTTGGTGGATCCGGATAATATGTTGGGTCAGGTCAAATGTTGGGTACGAGTCATAAGTTTGGTCAATCAATAATGTTTTGTTCATTTCACCTGAAAACAACACATTTATAAAAAGACTAGAACTATTTGTCTTTTTTCAAACTTGAAAGGGTGTCTGTGTTAAGTAAACTATAAGGGTGACAGAGTAAAAAAATCATTTTTAGTTATAAGAATTGGGAAAAGTAAGGGTAATCTTGGTATTATAAGGTAATTAAACTACATGATTATGTAATTTGATAGTTTTAGATTTTCTCACTCGACAAATATTAAAGGAGGTATAAGTCACTTTTTAGACTAAAAAAAGTGGTGTCTTTTAAGCAAACTATAGAGGGTGTCAGATCATTTTTTTCTATTTTAAAGCATATTCATATATGTGTGTGTAAAAGCTTACGAAGCACTTAAGCATGTGTTTCATGCAAAAGTGCTTGTACACACTAAAATGTTTTAAATAATAAATTCTGTTAGTATATGTGATTTGGAATACTATTTTAATGCATTAAGGTATTTTCAGATGCAACACTCCTAAACTCACCCTAAAAGTAAGGCATTGTCATGTTACCAATATACAACCGAGTTGGTCATTATTGGGAGCTTTTTATTTTCATTATCCCTTTTGACAAAAAGAAAAATTTGTTACCAATATATCTGGAGGAGAAATTACTTCTGATATTCTCGACATTTGACTATTTTATTCATGTCGATACTGCATAAATCATATGAAGCTCATGTAAATGAGTCGATCATGTGTGTGCAAAGTATCATATATAATTTTTTCTTCTCTTGAGAAGAGATTCTCTATAGAGCAAAGTTATATTGGCGTCGTATGATTCATCATAATAGTTTTAACTATTATTGATCAAACTAACTTAGAAAAATAAAAGGATTAAATGTATGTATATTCTATAGTGACATCTTGGCAATCAAAATTTGACATCATTTGTGTTGAGGCAACAAATAAAAGGATACCCCCACTTTAGGAAAATAAAGGAAAAAAGAAAAAGAGGATAAATTAGAAATTAAATACTATGGAATCTTTTCTTAAGAAGTTAGTGGTATAATCTTTAATTTACTCCAAATCCCAAGTAGCTGATTTAGTAGGCATCATTTATGTTGAGTCATTAATGTTAATAAAACAAGAGTTTGATTCTCATCTCAACCACATAATCATTTTTTCAAATTTGTTGGCAATTTGATTTTTTATTAACTTTTTCGTATGAATCACTATCAAACTTGGTTTTCCGAGATATCTTCATATGTATTAAATGCATAAAAAGGTGTAGTGCTTCTAATCCTAATTGAAATTAACAAGATCTAGGTGTTTGTTCTACAACTAGTCACCCATAAGTTTTTGGAACGCGATTCTTTATCGTTTCAAAGAGAACGATAGAGGTCATTGGTGAAATTTTGATTATGTGATCGGATTTGGACAACTTATTATATCAAGTAAACAAATGAAATATTATTTTTTTCTTTTTTACTTAGGATAGCTCTAATAGGTCTACAGTAAATCTGGCGATCTAAATTTATTAACTTTTCGACAGCTTAGAACAATCCTATTTTTCTACCCAAAAACAAGAGGAAACAACTCATACTTACGTAATAATGTTTCTGTAAAAAAACATTTTTGTAGGTACAATCTTTTTCGCACATTATGAAAAATTGTTTAAATTTCAAAACAAAACATGTCATTCATGCATACATCACGGTGACAAATATTTTAGAAATGAAAGATAAAAAAGAGAATTAAATAGGAGCGATAAAATTATTAAGTATTGACATGTTGATTCATGCGTGACTGAAATCTTACTCCGTCATAACAAAAATTGGCTTAAAAGTATAATTTTTAAAGATTAACCAACTTTTGTAGTTGGTAAATATTGTATGTGACAAACTTATAGGAGGATGGATGATGATATAAATGAGTTGGAGCTTAATATATTAATTAATATTAATTGTATTGTTGAGAAAAAATGAACAAAGTAAAAAACGAAGACTTTGACTTATATTGAATTTATTTATTTTAAAAAAACAATATAACATCCACGTCTGATTACAAACTCAAAAAGGGTTTAAACATAGTTAACACACGCAATTTAAGTATGTTATTGATATTACACTGTTTAATAAATATTATGTATCAATGTACCATATTATCAGTATCACTTACTTTCCTATGTAAAATAACTCCAATATCTCAATTAACTAAATGAATGCATCAAAAAATGGTCGTTTTTTCAATTTACATAAAAATTAAGACTTATATTAAACTTGAGAATCCACCTCTCTGACTATATTGTAGAAAAAAGTGGTGTTATTCAGGTCAGCAAATTTTGGAATTTATCAATTATGGGATAGAGAGAGTTGTTGCTTTAGGATTTGGTATTGCTAATTTTGATTGATCATAACATTTAAAAAAATAATAATAATCACATTTGACTTCTTATGGATGTTCATGGTAGGCCATTTCATGATGGTGTACATCATGCCTACAACAAACTATGGAATCATATAGTGATTAAAGTTTATAGACCGTTTCTTTTTATTGAGAGATGAGTTGGATGGATATATATATAACAGCACGTTGCAAATATTGTTGTGAAATTTGTCAAACAAAAATAATGTTAGAAACCGTCCGTTCGCACATCATCAGGCTTTGCCTTTTCATTTTGTAATCCCCTTCTAAGAAAAATAAGTTATCCCATATTAATTATGGATGAGACTGAAAATCAGTTTATAAGTATGAGGAAAAGAATCATCATTAAAGTTAACTTTTAGAATTGAGAATGCACAACACCCACTACTGATATCAGAGTTAGGGTATAAGTTTATCCAACAAATCTCCAGTCCAATCAAGATAAAGTGAGTCATTAGCCCTCAAACTCATAACATGATGTGTGGTGAATCGGGTGTAGTGATTCATTGACTCTCCGACTCACGACCCAATGTAGGGCGATCCGGGAAAAACGAGTCAATGGTTATCCAACTCCGGACCTGATGGTAGGTGAATCCGGGTAGAGCGAGTCGATGGTTATCTGACTTAGGATCTGATGTGTGACGGGGGAGATTGTTGGCGTTATCTCATATCAGTTGTGGATGATATTGACAGTCAGTTTATAAATGTGAGAGAAAGCCTCACATCTAAAGCTAGCTTTTGGGTTGAGAATACCCAACAACACCTAACATTGTCTTGTTGGGATTT
Organism: Datisca glomerata; assembly: GCA_003255025.1. Lineage (NCBI taxonomy): Eukaryota > Viridiplantae > Streptophyta > Magnoliopsida > Cucurbitales > Datiscaceae > Datisca > Datisca glomerata. The sequence goes on from QANY01002006.1 coordinate 1,270,306, forward strand.
TTACTTGAAATCTCTATACACAGCACTTCAATATCACATAATCGATAACAAGAAATACCAATGTCAGAAGAACTATCAAGTAGAGATAATAACAAATTTAATAGGGAAAGTGAAAGATATGAACATCGAATTTAACGTAGAAAACCCTTTAAAGTGAAGAGAAAAAATACTAGACAAACTCCATATAATTCTTCCACTATAACAAATAATATGAAACACTAAGTTTCTTCTCTAGATAGAACTAGAGGTCTACACCAACAACAAAAATTAATATTCGTCATTGTTAACCGTAAATACATAACAAAATAGAATGATCTCACTAGTGTATGGGGCTCACAAAAAACAAGTGTAGAAATCACTGATCGAATACCAAATTGTTGAGGATGACCACGAATAAACTCTCGGATTATCATTGTCGTTGTATCTCTTTCCTCACGTATGGTGGCTCACCAAATAAACTGCTCAAAGTAATTTCATCACCTAAAGTTGTCTTTGGCGGCTAGAACTCTTCACGTAAAAATGTTAGGCGACTAACCCTAAAAAATCTTCACAAACTTATATATATCCTTCGCACAAGTTGGTTTCGTAAATTAATAGGAAACCAAATTGATACAACATGCATCACACTACTTCTGGCATTAAAGACAAATAGCCCATTTGGGCTTATTCTCACATATTGGGCTAGAGCCCAATCATCCTCCACATGGAGGACAACCTAACAAACTCTCCCTTCCAACAATGTGGAGAAATCCATCTTACCTGTTGTTTTCTAGCATGCTTCAGGCTTCATCTTAGGTGAGGTTCTTGTCAATAACTTCACCACTTTTCTTGATGACTATATGTCACCCCTTGTTGTATGGCTCTTACCCACTTTCTTTGGTGACTATCTGTCTCAACCCTTTTCTAATTCTCTAGATCTCCCCCATCAATAGAAATTACATCATCACCATGAGTGCATCTAGTAGAGGATTATCGCTCTTTGCTAAATCTCTGTAGCTGGATAATTACATCAGTTGGTGGCACTAAAACTGGCTGAGTATCTTGTGATACTACCAACGTTTTCCAACTGTCTAGTAGAGAACTGAGAAGCAACAAAGTGTGAAGCTCATCGTCTAGAACCATTTTCATTGAAGAAGGCTAATTGACAATGCTTTGAATCTTATTCAAGTGCTCTGCAAATGAGGCGCACTCTTTGTATTTTTGGTTTACAAGCTTTCGCATCAAAAAAAACTTACTCTCAGTTGTTTTTATCTCATACAGCTATTCTAATTTCATCCATAAAGAGTGTACAGAGATTTCACTCACACTATGGTTATAGACATTATCATCCACCCACAGTTGAATGTAATCGATGACTTTCCGGTTTGGTAATTCTCAATCTTCTTTACTCGTGTTAATTAGTTTTGCAGTATCACCTTTAATGGGAGCATAAAACTTTTTGCATTAAAGAAGATCTTAAATTTTTCATTTCCACAACTGTCAATTAGTCCCATCAAACTAATCATTTGGCTTGTATTAACCTCCATAACTACCTTGGACTGCTAATAACGCCACCTAACTTTGATATCACTTGTTGAGATTTTTACTCGAAATCCCTATACACCGCCGCAGTTCGATACATAGTAGATAACAAGAAATATCAATATCAAAGTAACTATTAAGCAAAGATAATAATCAATTTAATAGGAAAAGTGAAAAATAGGAACATCAAATTTAACATGGAAAACCTTTCAGATTGAAGGGAAAAATCACGGGACAAACTCTGAATAATTCTTCCACTATAACAAATAATGAGATATACTAAGTTTCTTCTCTAGATAGAACTAGAGGCTTACACCAACAAAAAAAATTAATATTTGTCACCGTTAACAATATATACATTATAAAATATAATAATCTCACAAGTGTATTTGGCTCACAAAAAATAAGTGTAGAGATCACTGACCGAATACAAATCCGTTGAGGATGACCTCGAATACATCCTCAGATCATCACTTTCATTGTCACTCTTCCCTTATGTACCACCATGGCTCACCAAATAAACGGCTCAAATCAATTTCATTGCCTAAAGATGTTTATGGCGGCTATAACTCTCCATCTAACAATGCTAGGCGACTAACCCTAAAATATCTTCACAAACTTATATATATCCTTCAAACAATTTGGTTTCGTAAATTAATAGGAAACCCTTTGATAAAAAAAATTAATAGGAAACCGAATTGATACCGCATGCATCACGTTACTTCTCGCATTAAAGACAAATAGCCCATTTGGGCTTATTCTTTCATCTTGGGCTAGAGCGTAATCGTCCTCCACATAGAGGGATAACCTAACAAAATTCTAGGGTTAAGGGCATGTACCATATATGAGGTTAAATTTATCATTAGATCATATTTATAAATATGGACCTTACAAGAGATAACCCAAAGGTAATATAAAGTCCATGTACGATATAGAGACTGTACCGTAGCAATGATGATAGATGGACAAATTTTTAAAAATGACCCTAGGTATGAAAACATCGAAATCGGTCATGTGACACTTAATATGGAACTTCCACATTCCTAGAAACATAGTAAAACTTCTCATTGATATATTGGCCAAAGTATGATATTGTAAAGATCGATTGTAATAATAATAATAATAATAATAATAATAATAATAATAATAATAATAATAATAATAATAATAATAAATGATTTTATGACCATATATCATTTTTTTAACAAGAATACATCTATTCATTAAACTATTTTTTAACAAAAAAAAATGAGATTATATGGGAATCGAACTCAGAACTCAGACAAGAAGGATGAAAATCGTCTATATGACCACTAAGATCGCTAAACCTTAAACTATTATACTTTTAACTAATAGTCCTCTAAAAATCGAGGTGCTCACTACAGAAACTCGAGGGGACAACAGAAAGCTGCAATTGTCCTCTCCATTCTTCTCCCGGCTTCAAAGTGATCGGTTTCTCAATCGCCGCCCCGTTAACACACAGCATCTGTTTGTATTCCTCGTCCCCAAAATCCATCATCGATTTCGATTTCTTCTCCCATGGATTCCAAACAACTGTACAAGAACAAAACATAACTTATACATTCATATACTTGAATGAATGAAGCATGCATACTAAGTCACTTTTTATGAGATTTACCAATATCTGGGAGTCCTTCCTTTCTTATAACGTAAGTCCGCTTCTTTTCGTGATCCAGAACTGCGATTACATTCGGTGAACCAATATATACCCGATCCACCTGCCAAACATAAGCGGATGGATGAGTGATTCGATGTTATTGATTTCAGAAAGAGAGAGAGAGAGAGAGAGAGAGAGAGAGAGAGAGAGAGAGAGAGAGAGACCTCAGATTCGAAAGTGATGGCATCTCCTTGTTCGGTAAATCGCTCTCTATGGCAAAGGTTGTCCAGGTAATCAAGTGTCTCCAACCCTTCTATCCTCACTTCACTGCAGACACAATCATGCTAATCCAAATTAAATTATCATAAGCAGAATCATTAATATTACGCTAAACCGATCCTATAATCGTATAGCGACTCTCTTAAAGCCATGTCTGATTCGTTAGGCTTATTCATATAAAGGAATTAAACGTAATCTACAACTTAATTATTTGAATTTAGCAGTTACTAACAAAAGAAGTATAATACAGCAACAGAAACACATCCGAAAAGCATAAATGTGCTTGAAGAAATGATCTAAAGGAATCAAGTAGTCTTCTTCCTTAAATACCTTATATCAGAAACCACCAAATATGTGTGATAAGCAAACGAGAAACTAAATGGTTTGCCATTAATGTTCCTGACTCGTGATATCAGTGCTAAGTCTCCATCCGGTGCAAGTGTCACCCTCAGACGAAACTCGAAACTGAAATGAAAAAAAGAAACAACTGATTCCTTTAGCAGTGGAGTAATGGCATTATTCATATAGACTAAAGATAGTAGTGTTTCTTTGCATACCTATGCGGCCAAAATTTAAGGTCCTCTTCGGATGGTTTTAGTAATAGATCAACAAAAGAGTTTGAATTGAAATTTTCAGAGTTCCACGGCGGAGGATTTTCATCGATTGACCAAATCTTGTTCCTTGCAAATCCATGCTGCTCTAACGATCCACAGTTTCCAAACTGCAAAACAATTATTATTTCGGACATAATGCATAAGTAAACTAGATTTATTTATCTAAATTTGGGTTTGAAGAGTGATCAAAAGTACCTGAGGAAAACAAATCGGTATTCCTCCTCGCATAGCCTTGGACGGCTTGAAAATCGCCTACAAATTAATCAAGAACCCTTTAACATAATTTCAGATATATCTGGTAATAAACCACTCCAATCCAGACACGCGAACGATCAAACGAGAAACAGATGTTAATAAAACCGTTGAAAGCGAGTAATGCTTTTTAATTTTTTTGATGAGTGAGTAATGGTTTTTAATTCGCCAAACATTTTAAAATCTTAAAGTGCAAATACTTATTCATGTTTAACCCTTGATTGAACAAATTGCAGCAGAGCAACCAGAGAATGATCAATTATAAATTTAAAGAAAAACCAGACCTTACTACTAGTGAAAAGAAGTTCTTCCCCATGTTCATTCCTCCATGAAGTAACCTGTCCTCCATGCAAGCTAACCTATATCCATTAAACAAGAGAAACCAAATCATCAATCTTGAAACCAGTAAATAAACCTATTTCATCAAATGTCAATTACAAAAGACAATGAGGAAACAGTATTAAATTAAACAAAACAGAAGAAAAAGAGTCTTACCCTAGCCGAAGCGCCTTTCGGGTTTCGAAGAACGACCTGATCGATCCCGTTCCAGTCTTTCGTGATTTCACTAGCTACTCTATGATCCCACACTGCTGCTAAATGCCCCATTTAGTCTAAAAATAAGCAAAATAACCTAACCTAAGAGCCCTCCCTCCCCAATCAACTATCCAATCCCAAATGCAAACGTTTTGGGGAAAATAAAACCCCAGAAATCCCTTATGTCAAATTAAAAGGGATAGAACTAGAAAATTAAACAGACTTAACCCAGTAATTATCTGCTAATTCACTTCAACTATCTTCTTCCTTATAATCCCTCAGATCTAGAACGAAAATGTACTAAGAAATTCCAATTTCAAACCCTAAAACCCAAATCCAGATATCCCAGAATCCCAATAACTTTGAAGGAAAACCCACAATCCCTGCTCAATATTCAGGCGAAAATCCCCAGAGACTCACCATATTAGGAACAGATAAAGAACAAACCGATTTACTGAAGAGGGAAAAGTAAATTAAATGTAATCTCAACTCAGAAATCAAACATTTCCATTCAAAGAATGTGTAATTAATTAGAAGATCCCCATCCGAGAAAAATCTCCCTCACAATAAAAGCAAAAAACCACTTTTGGTAACAACTATAGATTCAATCTAGTTCTAATTAAAACCCCATTTAATGACATTGACAATTACACTAAGTAATGGCCAAAAGGTAAAAAAAAATTCAGGCACAAGACCCTTCTGAAACCATCAAAATGCAATTAAGACACTTGGAAAATTAATAGATAAAGGCAATGGCCATCCAAAAACTCAAAACACCAAAACCCAAACCAGATACATGCATTGTCTCCCACTGAAGCGTCAAAATATTTACCCTTTTCTTCAAGGAACCAAATAGAGAGAATCAAAAGACGCGGTTGAAGAGGTCTGAGTGAAAGGATTTAATGAAGAACCGTGAGCGAAATTTTTATGATGAAGTAAAGAAGTGGGAGGGAAAAGAAAAGAAAAGAAAAACTGTTTTTCAGTTACAGAGATCTAGGACGTTGAGATACGAGCAGTACTACGCCCTGTCTCCCTACACGAAGTGCCAAAATTTTCAAGTGGGAATTTTAAGATTGACAATTCATTTTAAAATATATATATTTTTTCTTAAGACAAAATCTTGTATGTACCCCCATGACAAAAAAAAGGAAATGTTTTGTTTACCCTTTAAATTTGTACTCTGTAAGTTTGAAAATTCATGGATGAAATTAATGAGTTAAAAGGGTAAATAAAGTGGCTAACAAATATTAACAGACGATGTTAACTATTAATAGTTCTTAAAAGTTATGGACTAAATTGATAAATTTAAACTATATCAACGAGATGACTGATACCTTATAAATATAAAATGTAAGTGTATAAACAATATTTACCATTTTTATCTCTCAAGCACTTAAAAAAATTTCTCATACATCCATGTGCTTAAAAACAATATTTTATATATTTAAATATAGTAAAACAAAAATATATTTTAAAATTCGAATGTCATACATTTGACATTAATTTATATCAAGAAATTATGAAGACCGATTTTCATTAATGCCCATAAGACATGATTACTTTAATAACAAAGATTGTTCACAATATGAAAATGAAGCGTTGAAAAAAATCCCTCTTGCATACAGTGTGAATAAGTAACTTAACTTTTTGCCTTTTTTTTTTTTTAATTCTGGCTGTCAAGTTTAAGAAACATGGAGGTCCCTCATGATGTACTCCATGCGAACTTTCCTTGGTAGCATAGCATTTCCAAGTTCAAATTCATCTTGGTTTGACCATTTTTCGGAATAGTATATACATGGGTGTGTAAAATTTTATAGAATCGAATCGAAATAAATAAAAAATTATCGATTTGATCAATTTTTTTAGTATTTAGGACATGTTCATTTTGATTATGCAAAAAATCATGATTTTCGGTTAAGTTTAAATTCTAAAAAATTATGAACTCAAATGAATATATAGAACAAAGTCGCTATCGAACCGGTAAACTTGAACCGAACTAAATTAAAATATTCTCAATGGTTTGATTTATACGTAATTCACAGTTGGTTTGATTTAATATATTATTAAACCGGATCGACCATGCACATCCTTATGTATATATGTTCAAATTATGGGTTTCTCTTTCAAATTTGAGTACCCGTGTCGAGTTGGTTGTACCGAACAACAAAAACAAAATCCGTTTAGTTTGGAAAGAAAACACCATTTATTTAGACCATCTGTTACAAAAGTTCAATTTTAAATTTCAAAAATTCATAATTGAAAACCTATCACATCAAATGTTTTCTCTCATGTATAAAATTTCTTACGATTTATATATTAGTTTTATATGTGATTTTCTTTTTTATTTCTTCTCGCTATGTAGAGACTTTACGTTGACTTGATTGATTTTATCCGAATTCACGAATCTGGCATCCTAGAGCCACCATGAGAACATTTCCTCCAACCTTACTTGGTGAACTTTGCTCCGCACCACCAAGATCAGAGTCTTGTGTTAGCATGTTACACTTATCATTACATCTGCTCAAAACTTTATGCGTGATTGAGAGTGATTATGATAAAATATTTATCATCAATCATCACTTTCTTTGTCACATGCTTTATCACATGTTTTCCATATAGCATTAAGTGTAATCAGCAACCATACAAATGTAGTTATTGTTATTTGACATCAACTATGTCAAAATTATTGTCAAGGTCACTCATCCCTCTATAAATACCGCCTCACATTCGTTAAATAAGTTCACGACCTTAAAGATATTATGTCCAATTCATTCAAGAAAACCAACTTCAGCATTATAGGCTTTAGTCAAGGACTTACATTATTAGCGTTACTTATCTTAGAGTTCTTTGTCAACTCTTGGTTGTAAGAAATCAATTCACGAGCGCATGATAAATGTTACCCTACAAATTTGAGCTACAAGTTGTATCCAACAACACTTTTCAACTTGGCTAAACAGTTCCTAAGAACGAGACATGTTGACGCCCACATCGTTGTTGGTGGAAATGGAGCACAAATTTTACACAAATCAAACTCAGAACGATTACAATTAAAAATTCAAACAAGGAACAATTACAACGAAAATTAATGACAAACGGTTACAAAGAAATGAACGACAAACAATTACTACGGAAAATAATAATAACGAATAAAAATAAATGATGACTGATGAAGAAAATAGATTGAGGATTGCATGAATGCAATGTCCTAAAGGTAGTATTCGTCCTTCACACGGTGCTCGAAGACTACAATGATTGTCTCTACAGGATACAATAATCTCAGATCAAGAATAGTAACCAGCCTCTCGATCTCTAGCAGAACTCGCAGTATTTTCTCTCTCTCAGACTCAAAAATGAATATGGCAGTGTGATGCAGTGTATTGATGTTGTTTTTAGAACTGTGTCCAGCACATTTATTTATAGAGGGGGACTGTTTGAACTGCAAGCAATGCAGTTCAAGAACATGCATATAGGATGCAGATAAGAGGTTGCACGAAGTGAGAAGATTGTGATCGTTGAGGCTTACTATTGACAGATTCAAAGCACTTGAACGTTGGAGCTAAGCTTAAAGAGACATTAGAATCATAACCCTTCCCAACAAACATCATTCCCTTAGTTAGAATAAATTTTCCAGTATCAAATATAAGTTTAAATCCACTCTTACGTAAAAGAGATCTCGAAACCAAATTCTTACGAATTTCAGGCACGTGGAGAACGTCGAGGAGAGTGAGTTGTTTCTTGGAGGTGAACTTCAGCACAACCTTTCCTTTTCTCGTTACATCAATCTCTGAGGCGTTCCCCATATAGAAAACTTCACCATTTTCAACCTCTTGATAGACTGAAAATACAGACTTATCACTGCACACGCGCTTTGTAGCATCAGTATCAACCCACCAATCCTTGGTGTTAGTGACCATAAACATCTCAGAAGTATAGCACAAAGATTGTCAATCTCCATCATATTTGCGTGGATCTTTTTATTACTGTTCCCAGGGTGGTTACCATTGTTCTGATCCTTTTTGTGATGGTAGTCCTTCGCTCTGTGTCCGACTGTACCGCACACCCAGCAACTGCCCTTAATGCATTTTTTAGAATTATCTTTCTGAGCACTGCTCGGCGGTGTCTTCCTTTTCTTGCTCGGCTTATTGGATTTGTCACTTTCTACCACGTTCGCTTTCATCCCATAAGTCGTCCACGCTGACTTCTTGTCATTCTTATGGTTATCTTCCTCGATTCTCAGCCTCACGATGAGATCCGCCATACTCAACTCCTGACGCTTGTGTTTAAGATAGGTTTTGAATTCCTTCCATGACAGCGGTAGCTTTTTGATAATTGCGGCGACTTGAAGTGGTTCGTTAATGATAATTCCTTCGGTCTTCAAATTGTTGATGATAATTTGCAACTCCTCCACTTAGTTTACGACAATATTTTTGTCGTCCATTTCATACTTCAGAAACCTCCCAACGATGAACTTCTTCCTCCCAGTATCCTCGGTTTTGTACTTCTTTTCCTGGGCTTGCCATAATTCCTTGGTTGTCCTTAACGACGAGTACACGTTATAGAGGGTGTCTACAAGACCGTTAAGAATATAATTGTGGCAGAGGAAATCAGTGTGCATCCATGCTTCCTTCACAGACTCGGTCTGCTTGGTTTGTTTCTCCTTTAGTGTGACAGGGCAATCCTCCTTCAGTAGATGCGCAAGGTTCAGGGTTATGAGATAGAATACCATTTTCTATTGTCAATGCTTAAAATCTTCGCCTTTGAATTTTTCTGGCTTCTCAACATGCACAGCTTTGATTGCGACGGTTTGCTCCATGGCTATTATCTTTATATTGTTCGTGGAAATGGAGCACGAATTTTGCATAGATCAAAATTAATACTGAGAATGATTACAATTGAAAATTCAAATAGCAAACCATTACAACAAAAATTAACGATAAATGATTACAAAGAAATGAACGACAATCAATTACAACGAAAAATAATAATAATGAAAATAACTAAAAATAAATTATGAACGATGAAGAAAACAGATTGAGGATTGCATGAATGCAACGTCCTAAAGACAGTATTCATCCTCCACACATTGCTTGGAGACTACAATGATTATCTCTGCATGATACAACAATCTCAGATAAAGAACAACAATCATTCTCTCAATCTCTAGCAGAACTCACAGTATTTTCTTTCTTTTAGACTCAAAAATGAAAATGTTAGTGTGATAGCAACGAAAGCAGTATGTAGATCTTGTGTTTTAGAATTGTGTCCAACACCTCTATTTATAGAGGGGGACTGCTTGAATTGCAAGCAACGCAATTCAAGAACGTGCAGATTGGATGCGGATACGAGGTTGCACGAAGTGGGGAGCTTGTGATCGTTGAGGCTTACTACTTTTACAGATTCAAAGCACGTGAACGTTGGAGCTAAGCTGCATCTGACAAATTCAAAGTCTTGCTCTCCAAGAAAAATAAGATAAATTTTCAACAAAAATTAATCTTTCATCCAGATCGGACCGAGCTAGATCGAGCCGGCCGGCCGGTGGCGCACGTGTGGAGAGAACCATGTGCCATCTAAGTCCTCAATTCCTCACAAAATGTGGGGTGCCCCTTGGGGTAACCTCAATGGAGTTGTATTGGTTTATAAACCCCATAACTTTCTTTCATCTTTTTCATGTGGGACAACTTCTCACACTAACTTTCACACTTTCATTCACACACCACTTTTCCTTTTTAATTTTTCAATCTTTTCCGATAATCATGAGATCACATATCTTATCATCTCTCAAAATTTATAATTGTAAGAAAAAAAAATGTATGGAGCAGGGTATAGGGTAAAAGGAATCACGTGGTAAAGTTTTCAAAACAAAAGAAATTTGATACCTTGTTATCAACGGTGGAGAGAAGCCAACAACCTTTCCGGATGTATCACTCACGTGCGGTTGACTTGATATATTGATGATTTGAATCAAGTGGACAGTCTTTGACTACGTTGGGGCCACGGTCATATCATGGGCCCTCATGTTGGATGATCGGATGATCGTACCCTACGATGCGCTCCGTGCCTTCAAATAAAGATTTGGATCTAAATCAATGGGAGAGGGTAATTTTTTTGAGATTTAAAAAGCAAATTGGCTCTTTTGTCTTTCTCGCATTTCAATCCTTTGGTTTGCATGCAGTTATTCCCACGGACCCCACCTTTCATTGATATAATATAATGTTGGGATAATATATATATATATATATATATATATATATATATATATGATCCTACTTTCTTTGAATTGTATATGAGCTGTTTTTATGTATGTGTATACATAAATTAAGTAAATAATATAAATGAACGTTAAAGATGGGGTTTGCTAACTCTTTTTACGTATAATACACGAGTTGTACTGTAAAACTATCATGTACTGTACTTGAGAATTATCCTTTCTTTTTATGTCATGTTAGTAATATGGTAGCATTTTAACATATACAATTTTTGGTTTGTGGTAATTTCGGAGAGTTCTACTTTCTTATGTATAAAAAGATGTACCATTTTAGTTGTGACACTGTTTTCTAAAAACAAATATCATACTTTGATCTTCATCTTTAAGTTGCTTTTAAATGAGGGGAAGAAATAATGTTGAGCAAAAACAAACATTTACTACTTTATCGTTCTTTAATTTTCTCAAATCTCCATTACATTTTCTTTAATTCTTGTTTCCTCCCTGACCCCATCATCCAAACTTAAAACTTAACTCATAAAATGATGAGTTGTCACAGTAATTAAACCCTCACATTAACATCTAGACATCATAGATTCGTCAAGATTCATAACTGACCCCCCAAAAAAATACTTGAAACTTTACATTAACCTAAAGGAATGCTGAGAGCGAAGAAGAAACATGAAGGCCATGTTCAGGTTCTGCTGATAGAGATAAAAATCACACACCAACAAGATACAAAGAGGAGACTCCCCTTATCTCCCTCTAAATTAAAACCCCCTAGCTCTAAATGTACATCACTTTCCAATTATCAATAAGAATACACAAACACACAATCCTTCACCTATTATTATAGAACTAAGCTAACTTACTACTAAAATTAGAACCTATTTCTCGCAGGCAAACATTCATAAACTGTTAGCATTAGTAATTTTGGGCTTGCAATATGCCAAAACTACCCGGAAAAGAAAAAGATCCGAAAATGTGTTATTACCCTGATTCTTTGGTCAACCAGCCGCCACAGCATCGGCCCTGGGACTCCTACTCAATAGCTGCCGGAGTTTGGCACCGGAGTTTGGGTTTTTCTTGTACATGTTGCTCTCATCATCCATGCTCCTTTCAGCAGCATCTGAACTGTTATTAACTCTTGATCGTACGCTATCGATAATTTCAGGTTGTGGCCTCTTGTCTTCGACGCTGCTGGAAATGTCTTTTTTTCGTCCTGCTCGTGAGTTAAGTTTCTCCTGTAAAATTGAAACTCTTCTGGTTTAACAGGAAATATATGAAAGACCTACGAACCTCCTTTTTATCAGTGAGATAGAGGATGTACCGTTAATGTAGCGTTTTCTTCCTTAAGATTGTCTGAACTCTCGATTAATCGGTTTATTTCTAATTTAATGGCCTCGTTCTCAGCAATCAACGATTCAACTTTACGAGCTAGTTCTTCAGTCTCGGCCTGGACAATAATATACTTTATTTTCTCAGTAAAATTATTTAGTATTAAGATGAGAACAGGGCTGCAAATAAATTTAGAACACTGGATATAATTAAATTTACATTACCTGCTTCCTCAACCTTGACCTCCTGGCAGATTCTCTATTAGACTGCTTCCTCTTCTCACGTTTTAATTCTCGATTATTCTGTGAAAAATATATCAAAGCTGCCCCGTGAAAAAAAAGGGAAAAAAGCTTCCAAATGAAGAAATGCTTGAAAATTTTCGATGTAATAAATGAGAGCTTTTGGACTCTTAAGGTTGATTTTAAGATTTAGACAGTAATGATATACACAGAGTAGAGAGAGCAACTTCTTATCGTACTTGTGACCAGGCTTCAGTGGGTAATACTGGAACAGAAGCCAGAGTTGCTCCAGTAGAATTTCTGAGTTCCAAAGCCATAGACATGCCAGGAGAGGCTGTCGGTCCCATCAATTTTGCAGCTTTAGATACTGCACTTAACTTCTCACCAGTAACTACATTGGCCTGCGTCTTACTATTCTCATCTTTGTCTGCAATTGAAAGAGAGAGGAAACATAGTTGTCAAAACTTGACTAGAAGAAAGTATCGGACAGCTCAAAATTCTAACATCTCTGCTCTATAGAAATCACCAAATACTTTAGCAACTGCAATTAGCTGACATACATGAGCCCCATGCGCGATGTATGCGCATTAAACTTGTTTGACTGTGTAAATTAACTCTAACTTCTCAAAATAAATCATTCGTCTTTTTTACATTACAGGTGCAAATTAGGATTTGAAACCTAGATTGATGAAAGCTATCATCCTGAATTCATGGCAAGTAAAGAACAGAGACATACCAGTAGTTGGTGTTCCCTCTCTGCTTCTTTTATTTTGAGTTTGACCAGCCTGAACATATCATTGTAGAGATCAGAATCATAATGTAATTAACAATCTAGACACTTGATGTAAGCAAAAGATAGGCAAATTCTTCTAGCAGAGAGAGAAGCCCTCACCCCAGCAGTAATCCCATAACTTCCATCACTAGAAGCTTCAGTCTCTACACTGTTGACATGATCACAGAAAATGAAAGGTAGCCTAATTTGAGAAACAAATTATTGAATAAACAACCAAAATTATATAACTGTCAAAATGCAATAGGATAGGTTCTGGAGTCAATAAAAAGGACCTAAACCACTATACAAAGTTTAACAGAACCTCTGGGACAACCTATGTTCTGTTCCGCCCCCGGCATCCTCAGAACTAGCATTGCCTATTGACATTGCCAGAGCGTCAAAGCCTTTCAATTTCTTCATAAGACCTTGATTTGTATTTCCCAATGATTTTGTAGGCGTCTCATTGCTTAAAGGAGTGCTCTGCATCATTATTAGTTATACATTTAGTTTTCATAACTATATGCCCTGAAGATCAAGAGGATATCATAAACATTAAAGGAGATTTCAGTACCAAAGCTTCTTTTACAGAAGGTGATGAGGGAACGCCATGAACTTGCATGTGTGGACCCTACATCAATAATAACACATGCAAATCTGTTAGTCCAGTTATGTATTGAATTTTACTAGATAAGATAATTTACAATTTTATTTCAATTGACAGCTATATTCTGTAATACAGCTACTCCAATTCAGGTCAACCTTGACATGATATAACCACGAGAAAGATGTACACCAAGCGTAATTGTTTTCATAATAAAAGATAACTTCAAATGTTTCAACTCATTCCAAAATTATTCAAAAGAAATTTGTCAATGGCAATCACTTATTCCAAGGACCGAGTGATGCTAGAATAAGTAACAAGTTGTATCTAGCGATCCTAGGTGCTAATCATCATAGAAGGCGCAAAGTGAATACAACCGCAATGGTTATTTTAGTCTTACATGAGAAACAGCTGGATGGGCATACACACTTCCATGTGAATAGATTGCAGCATAAGGTGCCGCATAAGGAGGCATCATCGGCTGAAAATGTTTGGAACATATGATCAGTGTTAACAGGTAGTTAATAACACATAGTGAAAAGAACTATGTTGCGCTTTAATAGATAGTTAAATGCATACGTGTGGTGGCCCCCATATATAGGGGTGAGGAGCATGACCTGAAGCCATAGCTGAGTTGTAGTATGGTGGAACAGCAACTCTGGGTCCATAATATGCCTGAAAACGTAGTCGCAGCTTAGGATTACTATAACTGAAATAAAGCTAAATATAGGAATCCTTTTGAGTAAAGTTTTCTTCAAACAAAGCTTAAACTAAATAGTCAACCAAAATGCATAAATCAGATGGTGAACCTGCATTGTTGCCCAATCAGGATACATTTGAACATTGGTTGGATTAGCCTGAGTAGTCTGATCCTGTTAATAGAAAAATATTAAACATCGGTAAGAGGAAACTTGACAAGTTAATCATTATAAGTGCTAAAGCAAAAGCATCTATATATAACCAACAAACTGAAAATTCACAATTCCTAGTTTCCCAGGCAACCGAATTTACACAAATGCATTTCAATATTACCTGTGGTGAAGCTGAAGACAACTTTTCAGACTTGGACAGTTTTCCCTCTTCACTGTTTCCCATCACAAAACTTCAAATCAGATACCTCACTGGCTTCAGATATGCTTAAAAAATTGTCTGAACCGGATTGTAACTCAATCAGCTCTGCATCCACATTGGCAATAATGAGATAAATTATCTTTTTCATGAAAGAAACAAGATCTAATCTAAATTCCAATATTCATAGAAAATTCAAGTTGCCGTTCCATTTAGAAGTTTAAATGCAAATCCAACACCAAAAGAAAAGACTTGTGATAATTTCAAACTTCAGTTAAAAAACGGTTGGGTTGCTCAGCCTATTCAGACAGAGAAAGAGACAAACCAAACTACATGACATTGGGGAATGATTAGTCTGACCTGTCTAACAACCAGAGCCTACCATTCACTTTTCCAAGGATTCTCTTACGGGAGACTTGACTTCTTTCCTGAATATAAGTATAATGAACAAAATCCGAAACAGCTAAACCTCGGAAAGCAAGTAAAGACCAGCTAGCCTAAATTTCGGGTCAGCGACACGCTCAATACTTCAAGGAACAAGAGCTTGACATATTTACAAGATAATTAAATACCCACGTAATTGTTTTAGCAGCCGATTATAGCCGGGTGTGACGTAGTTAACCAATTGAATAAGATGAAACATGCTTTTCAGGTTATAACTGTAATTCAACAACATCACTTGACTGCAAGATGAGGATGCGTACATGCATAGACCCATCCCTTTATTTATTCCCATAGGATAGTATAGAAGTTAATTGACAAAAATACCCTCAAAGCTAACTTCAAGACAATATCTCATCTGTTTCTTTATTATTAAAAAAAACAGCACCTTTATAAGTCAGGTCTGGATCAATGCCTCAAAACGAAGAGTTAATTAGCCATTTTTCTACGGATTTATAAGCTTTTTTCTCCATGGTCTGGTTGAATCGGGAAACTGATGACTTAAATAAGCATGAGTAGGAAAATATAGACAAATAACCAAGCGAATCAACAAAGACAATGAAAATTCGTCTTTTCAGTAACTCAGTTCAATCGTTAGGCTGCTAACGAACGAAAAAAAAGACAAATAAATTCTCCATAAGTAATCGCAATTTTTAGTTCCAGACACCTACTCAGATACAAAACAATTCAAATTCTGCGCAATTCGTTATAAATCCTCATTTCTCAACATGTCATAACCAACAATAACAACAATATAAAAGCTGTTTCTCTCTATTTCATCCATTCTCTCAACTACCAGACAGAGCTAAACTTACAGCTAAACTAAAATTCAGAAAAGAAAGTCCTAATTCGACATACCTTGAGCACTCAAATCCAAAACCTCGACCTCCGCGAGTCCACGAAACCAAATTCCAAGAAACAAGCGTCCTTAAAACGTACGTTGTCTAGAGCTTACACTATTTCCAATGGCGAATTGCTTGACTTCTCAGCCCCAGCATTCACACTCTCCTTTTTTTCCTTCTCTTTCTAAGAGCCAAAGAAAACGAAAATGTCTGTCTTCCGCAGAAGAAACGAAATTGAAAAGAAGGGGCGTTGATGGAGGAAGAAGAGGAAGAGAATGTGGAGGGCCAGGTCAAGGCAACATCCACGTCACCGTACACGTGTCTCGAAATTAGCTGGATGTATACGTACGCCGTAATATACGGGAAGAGCTACGGTGTTAATTGAGGTGGCGCCTAGAGATTCGCAATTGTTTATTCGTTATTTATTAAGACATTGATTTGGCCGTACACGTGTATGAGGACTGGCCGATATGCGCGTCCTTATCACTCTCGTCCACCCATCATGTGGCTGACGTGGTCAGTGTCATTATTCATTAAATGGATTAAAAATAACGAAATGTTTCTTTAATGATTGTTTAATGTTTACGACAACGAATAAGGACCTTTGGAATTCATCAGCGGCCGGTAATTCACTAGAGATTATTGAGAACACCCGGCACAATATCAGTGATCAATATCAGTTATCGTAACTATTGAATTAATATATAAACAGTCAAAAATTATTTTAATTTAATATAAAAATAAATAAAAAATAAATTATTTTATCGATTTTCGTGTGCAATATATCAAAATTATCTAAATCTAAATCAACAGATCGAATTTTCATAATGTGGGGTTAGGTCACATTGTGGCTGGCACTAACAATGATTTCTCATAATTCATGACCTTAATGATGTTTTGTATAAGAAAGTTTGTGGTACCGGCTTGTATGATAACGTGAGGAATAATTTTAGATTATCAAGTAAGTGATCAAATAATTGATCAAGTTTTAAGTGATCAAATGATGTTAAAATAATTTATAGATTTGTATTTGATGACTCATTAAAATGATTTGACAATGTAATCTATAAATGATTGTCACGTCACTTGATCATTTAAAATTTAGTCAGTTACTTTGTCGGTGTAGTTTACTCTAACGTGAGTATCTAAAATGTATGTAAATGTAATTTATATGTGTTGAATAATGAGATAGTTATAAATGGTTTTCATATCATTTGGTCATTTAAAACTTGATCAAATACTCTATCAGTGTGGTTTATTCTAACTTAGTATTCAACATAAATTTCAGGTACCGTGAATACATATTTGAAGTACTTTATACACATTCTAAGTACTCATGGTATCATACTAGTCTAGTACTGTCGACGCTCATGTTTTGTATTACATCATTTGAGGATACATGACGGTAGATATGTCATGTTGAATGGAAAATCAACTTCCAATATGAGACAAAATCACATCTTGTCGACATAAAGTGATTCAAATCTATACTGAAAAATGTATCTAGAGTGTTTGTGTGAGAAGATCTTTACTCAAATAACTAAAAAGTGATTGAACCATTGATTGTCATGAGAATTTTTCATAGTATTTCGATACATCGAATGTGGAGGGGTATCTTTATGCCCATAGTATTCAAGTAATTTTTTTCCTCTCTTTATACATTTAATCAAAACAAATGAAATAATTAAATTCTCAACATTATATCATAATATTTCTTTATTGTTATCAAACAAAATAATCTTAATTTTCTAGATATCTTATATTTTCTCTCAATCTCATTTTGAAAATTATTTATTCTCAATCTTATACTATTGTAGTTCTTGTAAGACTATTTTCCAATTATATTATCAAATAAATTTAAATATTATACCACGCCCTCCATAAACAACGCTTAATTATGATATTTTAACGTTGTTGATGGTACAGACAACCCGGCCGCTCGGGCTAGTGGCCAATAGCGCCCTAGTTGATGGCATTCCTCTCCGCGGCTGGCACTCGAGGAACCACGGGGCACTCCATACAGAGCAAGCAAGTCTTGGGGATGAGACGCCCGCGCAAGGACCTCAATTCTCATTAGGATAAAACTTGCATCTTGATTGAGAAGTTAAATCCAAAAATTATCTTAGTACAGTACTCTTTGTTGATCCTTAATCCAACATTGTTCTATTAAATTAATTTAAAACTAATTTTACGGATCAATTTAAAAAAAATTGGGATCGTAATATTAATTTTTAGTTTAAGGATTTTCAAATAAATTGTTTTAATTATTTTCAGTTTTTTTTTTGTTAAAATAATTTCAAAACAATTTTTAAGGATTATCAAATAAATTGTTTTGAATTTTTTAAGGATTTTTGGTTAAAATAATTTCAAAACAATTTCTAAGGTCGTGAAATTAATTGTTTATCAATTAATTTAAGATTTAAATTTGGTACAATTTTTAATTCTAAAATTAGTATGTTATATATTTTAAGATAAATTAGTTGAAACAACATTTCACCAAAGTGACATCTCTTGTGAAAATTAATTTATCTTGAAATATAAAAAGTTATGTGTGCGTGTAACTTATGTTAATATTTATCGGCTCGAAGGAAGGTAATTATTTGACGGAACTACATGCGCTTTTGTGGTAATAAATACGTGATAATTATTCGGTTTTACATATGAACAATAAATCGACTCAAAGGAAGATTTTTTAGTTTGACATGTTATTTATCATTAGCGTTTGATTACTACACCAAGACATCACTTACAAGTTAATATTTTTGGCCAAACTCATAATATTAATGGAGTGTCCGGTGTCTTGAGATGAGTTGTTTTTTTATTATTGTTTGGATTTATTATTGTTTTAGGATTTATATGAGCTTATTTTGTTTCTTGTTCTCTGTTCAGCTATTACTCCTGCTAGTATCACGGCCAACATCAATTCAATTTCAGTTCTAAATTGCTCAAACTTCATGTATTGGAAAAATAATCTCTTGATAGTTCTTGGAGTCATGGATCTCGATTTTGCGTTAAGGACTGATTCTCCTGCACCTCTTACGGGTAAAAGTACATCTGACGATAAGAAGGAGATGGAAAGGCGGGAGAGATCAAATCGCAAGTGTATGTTGATCATTAAGAAGGTCATCCCAGAAGTATTCACGGGTACAATATTTGAAAAAATAACTACACTAAGGATTTCGTTGCAGACATTAAAAAGAGGTTTGTCAAGAACGAAAAAGCAGAAATTGGAACGTTATTGTCAGACCTAATTTCAAAGAGGTATAAATGTAAAGGTAATATCAGAGAATACATTGTGAAAATGTCTCACATTGTTTTAAGGTTAAAAGCACTGAGACTTGAACTCTCTAAGGACATGCTTGTGTATCTAGTTTTGATATCTTTTCTGGTAAAGTTTAGCCAGTTTAAGGTGAGTTATAATTGTCAGAAAGGGACTTGGTCTCTGAATGAGCTCATCTCATAATGTGTTCAGGAAATGGAAAGAGTGAAACATGATAAGGCAAAAAGTGCTTACATGCCCTTTACCTCTAAGGATAAGGGCAAGGGAAAGAAAGGGAAAAATGATAAGGAAGCTACGGATACAACACCGCATAAGAAACAATAAAAGAAATTGGTCAACTAGGAAGGAAACGGTTGTTTCTTCTGTGAAACTGAAGGGCATAGGAAGAAGCGATGCATCAACTATCACGCTTGGAGTGCTAATAAATGTATGCTTTTTAACTTAGTTTGTTCTGAGGTTAATTTAAGTCCGGTTCCTAGACACACGTGGTGGATAGATTCTGGTGTAACAACTCACATCAGTGTGTCTATGCAGAGTTGCTTTAATTTATGAAAGTCAAATGATGCTGAAAGATGCATATATGTGGGTGATGGCAAGACGACCGAGGTTGAAGCAATAGAAAAATTTAGATTATTATTAAAAAACTAGACATTATTTGGATCTTAACGAAACTTTTATTGTACCGTCCTTTAGATGAAATTTGATTTTTATTTCTGTTTTAGACAAGCTGGTTGTGTTTGTTCTTTTAGAGATGGGAAATTTGGTTTGTTTCATGATTCAACTTCAGTTTGTTTCGATTTTTAATCAGGATATGATAATCTTTATTTACTTGAAACAATTGCTTCATTTAAAAAATCCTGGCAATTAAGAACATGAGGTACTAAAAGAAAATTAACCAGTAAGAATTCAGCTACGTTATGGTACAAGAGATTAGGTCACATCTCCAGACGGTGAATAGATAGACTTGTGTCAGACGAAATTCTGAGTCCCTTAGATTTCAGATTTTGACATTTATGTTAATTGCATAAAGGGTAAACAAACCGATAAAAGAAGATTTGAAGCCAATAGGACTCAAGACGTCTTAGAACTTATTCATACGGATATTTGTGGGTCATTCTCTTCGATGGCTTGGAATGGTCAACATTATTTTATAACGTTCACAGACGATTCTATCTAGATATATCTCATTCATGAAAAGTCATATTCATTGGACATGTTCAAAAATTTTAAGGCTGAAGTTGAGAATCAACTTAACAAAATGGTTAAGAGCGTCAGATCTGACCGTGGTGGTGAGTACTATGGCAGATATGATGGTTCAGGTGAAAAATGTCCAGGACCATTTGCTAAATTCCTAAAGGAATGCAGTATCGTCCCACAATACACTATGTCGGGTTCGCCCATTATGAATGATGTTGCTGAAAGACAAAATAGAACGCTTAAGGACATGGTCTGGAATATGATTAGTCATTCGATCTTACCGAAATCACTCTGGGGTGAGAGTGCTTAAGGCTGCAGCATATATCCTTAATAGAGTTCCAACTAAAATGACTACCAAAATCTCATATGAGCTTTGGACCGGCAAGAAACCTACTCTAAGGCATTTCCATATTTGGGGATGTCCTGTTGAGCCAAGTCCATATAGGGCTAATGAAAATAAATTGAATTTACGGACAACGAGTTGTTATTTTGTTGGATACTCTGAAAGATACAAAGGGTACAAGTTTTATGATCCTACGACTAGGTCGATTTTTTAGACAGGAAATGCTCGGTTCTTTGAGGATGCCGAGTTTACGGGGGAGATACGGTTAGGAATTTTGTCCTTCAGGAGAATATGTTGATATTCCCACATATGTTATTAGCATTGATCAGGACTGTGTTCCAGACCTTGTTCATGACACAACAAAAGACAATGGAAGAGAACCTCTTATTGAAGAAATTGTTC
The DNA here is from genome assembly GCA_003255025.1 of Datisca glomerata. Lineage (NCBI taxonomy): Eukaryota > Viridiplantae > Streptophyta > Magnoliopsida > Cucurbitales > Datiscaceae > Datisca > Datisca glomerata. The sequence goes on from QANY01002006.1 coordinate 1,291,849, forward strand.
CGGAAGAACAAACTCTAGAACCTCAAGAACCTATGCCATTAAGGAGATCCATTAGAGAGAGGAGAAGTGCAGTGCCAGATGACTACATTATATTCCTCCAAGAGCATGAGGTTGACATTGTTGTGATAGAAGATGATCCGATCAACTTCTATTAAGTTATGGAAAGTTCTAACTCTTAAAAGTGTATCGATGTCATGAATGAGAAAATTAAGTCCATGAAGGACAATGACGTGTGAGATATTGTTCCATTACCAAAAAATACGAAACCCATAGGTTGCAAATTGATTTTTAAGACAAATAGGGATTCAAAAGGTAATGTGGAAAGATACAAGACTCATATTGTCACAAAAGGCTTTACACTGAAAGAAGGCATCGACTATAAATAGACTTTCTCTCTTGTTTCTACGAAAGACTCTTTTAGGATTATAATGACATTGGTTACGACTGCATCATATGGATGTAAAGACATCGTTTCTTAATGGTGGCATTGAAGAGGCGATCTATATGGTGCAACCAGAAAACTTTGTGTCAGGAGACCCAAAGAATATGGTTTGCAAACTTAAGAAATCCATCTATGGACTCAAGCAGATATCTCGACAATAGTATCTTAAGTTTTATCAAGTGATTATCTCGTTCAGTTTTGAGATGGATTTAGTCGATGATTGTATATACCATAAGTTCTATGAGAGCAAGCATATTTTTCTGGTTTTATATATGGATGACATTTTGCTTGCAGCAACGATATAGGCTTATTGCACGACACCAAGAGATTTCTAGCTAAGAATTTTGAGAGGAAAGATCTTGGTGAAGCCTTTTTTGTATTAGGGATCCAGATAGATCGAGATCGTTCTCAGAGTATTCTTGGATGATCACATATATCGAAAAGGTCCTTAAAAGATATGGCATGCAAGACTGTAAACCAGGTGATACTTCTATAGCTAAGGGAGACAAATTTGGTCTTAATCAGTGTCCTAAGGCAGATTTTGAGAAAAAAGAAATGCAGAAGATTCCATATGCCTCAGTAGTAGGGAGTCTGATGTATGATCATGTTTATACACGTCCAGATATTGTGTATGTGCCTGGAATATTGGGAAGGTATTTAAGCAATTCAAGCATAAACCATTGGAAAGCAGCTAAACGGGCCTAACAGTATTTACAGAGAACAAAAGACTACATTCTCACGTATCGGAGGTTGGATCATATTGAGATCGTTGGATATATTGACTCTGATTTTGCTGGATGCCAAGATAGTATGTTATGAGGCCTCCAAGCATGGAATATGATTGCGAAATATTGTCACAAGGCTGCGGATAGTGGATGGTATTGAAAGATACTCACGTTATTTTGTGGCAATGAGTTTGCAGTCATCTATTCTAATAACAACAGGAGCTCGACGAAGTCGATGTACATAGACTTCAAATTCCTGGTTGTTAAGGAAAAAGTTCAGAGTGGACAGTTGTCTATAGAGCACGTCGAGACAAACTCCATGATTGTGAATCCGCTTACTAAGGGATTGCCACTCAAACAGTTTCATGAGCCACACTGCTCTTATGGGTGTCATATCTGTTGATGATATTCGGTTTTTAGTGGGAGTTTATGATTTGGGATGCTCTTCTTTATAGATATATTTTCAGTTATTTTGGTTTATGGATATTTTAAGGTAATTTCTGCAAAAATAAAGTTTTGGCTAATTCACACTCTGATTCTGGTATGTTTTGATCTCACTAAGGTTTATGGAGGACCAGTTGGAAATAGGCATGTTAAGATCACATTACATGAAATTTTCATGCTACACATCCACATCATAATCTATATCATTCAGTTGTATTGATATACATGACCATTGATGGTTTGAGTTACGATTGATGTAACGGAGGTCACTTGATCCTATGTCGATATGATTGATAGACCATATTGGTTATAGATACATTTTGGTAATGACAGCCAAGTTGAATGCGTTCAGTTAATTTTGGCAAAATATAATTATAAGATTTAACACATAGTCCAAGTGGGAGGTTGTTTGATCTTTAATCCAACATTGGACTTAGGTGTAAAATAATTATGTGTTGCAGACTGTCAAATAAATTTAAACCCAAATAAAAGTGACTACTAAGGTTTGGATAATTAAAGTTTTAATGTATTTGATAGATTGTTGACTATTTAATGTGTAGAGATTTTATGATAATTTCTATATTTATGACATGCTAAAATAGAAATACCAAAAGATGATCCATAAGTGGTTATGGTCCCCAGGTCACACGATAACATGTAACCATTTTATTCTTCTTAATATCTTATTGTTAGAGAGAAAACTGAGATGTTTTATCAAAGGGGACTCTCAGATAGATAATTGTGTAGATCTAGGAGGTCAACCGCTAGGCTTTAAACAACGATGTATCGTCATGAATTCAGGTACGCTTTCGTTCTATTTTTGATTTGATTCTTGACATATTCAACATGAGATCTTAGGTTTTATTAAGATACGATTTATACAGATAAAAATTTTGATTCTAACACTCTTAAGCTAGCTTATATTATTGCGAATACCATTGCTTTATATGACATGTCGTTTCTACGATTTGAAAAATCATTATAGAACATCTAGGGATTTTAGGCTATTAACCAACCATATTCTGCCTAATCATGTAAATATAGACATATTTTCGAAAGCATTCCCCACCGCCACCAACATTACCAAATCAATCTCTTTTATACGAACTAGATGCCTTTCACGTGATAAAAAAGTCATAATTAATCTAAATTTTATAAGCCTAAGTTAGTTAGATACAACATGTTCATAAATATTTTTAATATTCAAAACAGTAACTAGACAAACAAAAGTACATAATCATGCTCTCTTATCAAGTTGAATAAGCGTAAATTAGAAAGGTAAAAACATTAAATCTTGTTTAAACTAAGAAAATAAAGAAATAAGCACATTCAAATGTTAATAATAGCAGTCTCCTAATATTTATATTTAAGTATGCCAACCTCACATCTTTGTTAACTTATTTTCTTCCATTAATTCGATCATCATGTATTTATTGTCTACAATTTTTACGTATTTTATCATTAACACATATTTGTCCCTTGGTTTTCTAAAATGTGACAATTGCATTGATAAGTTATAAATGACTTTATGAGTTCTATGAGTTTTTTAAGGTAGTGTGAATTTAATATTTTAGTGAATTAAATTAATTGAAGAGTAGAAATGTGAATAGTTTCACATTTTGTTGGCTGCTATTTTTCAGTTGGATACACTCATTTTTAATTTTGTGACCAACATAAACAAAAAAAATTATCTCAATAAATTCGCTACATAATTTTAAATTTATATATATTGTAGATAAATTAATAACTTAATCAGTGTCCGTGTTATAAAATTTAAAAATGGTTAACGAAAATGATTAGTGATTTGTTATAGTCATAAAATACTATAACTATATAATTTCAATTGTTATTAATCATTTAATCTAAAATTATTAATATTTAAACTTAATATTTATGAAGGACGCTTAAAGAATTCTATTAAAGAGTGCTTATAATTTTTGTCCAGAAATATTTCTCCCCTCTTAACTTCATTTATATATACTATAGATCAATTAACACGTGGTCAAATCATAACGTCTCACAATAACTCCACATGCTAACTGTATTTTCATCTTAGATTGATCAATCATTAAATCACTTTAAAATTAATCTCACATGAGTTAATTAATTCAATAATGGGTTATAAATTCCTAAATTCTTGTGATTGTCTAAAGTTAGTCTAGAAACTCAACACATTATTTAGCTTTCTACACAAGGGACAATTTGGTATGACCAATGTTCGTTTGATGGTAAGACTCTTGTCATGCTGAGGAACACTACAATCAGTTGCTCACACGCGTAGAGTGATCTGAGTTGTCAGGTATGGTGGGTCACACTGAGCATGGATGTCTCAGGTCGTCCCACGTCTGCTTGAGAAACTAGCTGTAACTGCCATACTTAATACATCTCTTATGTGAGTTTGATTCTTCATAGTAATTTATTAGAAGTATTTGATACGCGTAACTGAGGAATGTTTAGTAGGCGTAACTGAGGTCCATAATCTTCTCGCAATTCTCCTAATAATAGAATTGCCTTTGAACGAGTCGTAAAATTGACGTCAATTAATGTGAATTTATCAGTTGAAATGATAGAGAATAGTTGATTAAATTAAAGTTGTCTGACTTAATTTCGACGGTCTAAGTGATTAATTTTAATCTATTAAATTCTCCAAGAATCAACTGTGGAGAATTCAAATCCGTGAGAGAGATGATAGGAGAAAGTGAAAAACTAAAAGTTAAAATGCATGTACTTTTTTAGTGGGGCGCCTCTCTTTCTGACGCAGACAGCATTCTACGTCTTGGAGGATATTTCTTTTACTTGGAATATCTGTCACCCTGAAATCCAGCCCGTCCATTCAAAATTTTTGAATATGATACGCTCTTTTTTTGTCAGCTCGTCACAGGCCCACGTATGCACACTCCACTAGTCATGGCCCACAACTTTCACATTTAAAAAAAAAACACGAATTTGTAAAAATAAATAAAATAATATAATATAACGTGTGCATGGTTGGAATCGGACGGGTGTGAAAAGGCCACGCCTTCAAGGGTATTGGAGGAAATATAGTACCGTCAACGAGGATAAATAAATGAAAGCAGCTAGCTCAACACGTAATTTGGATGTGGTCCCAACCAGCTTTAGCTTATGTCGGGGTGTATGTGGTAGTGGAGGTGACGTGTTCCACGCAGGTGGGACTTAGATCACGTACGGCCCAGTGGAAGCAGACGTTACGTGGCCAGCTCACGGATATTACCTAGAGATCTTTAATAGGGGCCGCATGTTTTCAGCAGAATCTTACACGTGGATGAATCCACGTGCTTCGATGGCTCTCAAGTCTACACTCGTGACTTTTTGAAAGGTCTGAATGAAGGGAAAACGGTACAATATATGCCGACTAAATAATTACAATATAAATAACTAACTTCATTCATTAACAACAACAATATCATCGAATGTGAAATCTTTGTAATGATATTGATATTTTTATTACATTCATTTTTTTTTCTATGAAAATAAGATGAATTTTACCTGGATTAAGAATGAATCAACTATTAAATTTTAGATAAAAATTTCTTTTAACTATTTCACTTGCTAGTATTTTATTAACAACTTCTTTCTAATGTCCCAAGTTCGAAAGGGAAATTTCTCAAGCCAAGCAGAGAAACTAACTTCTAATAGAGCTAGCTTAGTCAATCTAAGAGCAACCTCATTGCATCTCTTGAAAAATCTCGTTGCATCTCTTGAAAATATGGCTAGTAGAGCAATCAAAGAAAGATAAAAGAGACATACAATCTTTAATAATAGCAACAATATCAATCATGGGTTTATCAACGCCAAACAAGCTTCCAATGTGCTGAGAGAGTCTGACTCTGCCATATGAACGGAAACAACTATAGTAGAGGCCAACAAGAGACCTTCCAATAAGGAAGTAGCTTCGGCAACCTCTACCAAGAGATTACCAGGTAATCTCTTTGACATAAAAGCCATAACCTCACCCGACGCGTTCCGAATAATAATACCCAAACTTGTGTCAAGAGGAGAACCACAAGCAACATCAACGTTGAGCTTGAAACGGCCTGCAAACCAGTGCCTGGGATCTGTCTTCGAGGGAAGGTAGGAAGCCTTACACGATGTCTGATTGTAAGCTTCAATCTCCCGTTGGATCATTAATCCAACATTGGACCTATGAGTAAAATAATTATGTGTTGTAAACTGTCAAATAAATTAAACTCAATTAAAAGTAATTTACTAAGGTTTGGCTAATTGGAGTTTTAATGTATCAGATAGGTTGTGGATCATTTAATGTGTAGAGACGTAAGGGTAAATTCTATCTTTATGATGAGTTAAAATAGAAATATTAAAAGATGAATTATCTATAAGTGATTATGATACTCATGTCACACGATAACGAGAAACCATTTTATTCTCCTTAATATCTCATCGTTAGAAAGAAAACTGAGAGACTTGATCAAATGAGACTCTCAGATAGAGAATCGTGTAGATCTGGAAGGTCAACCGCTCGGCGCTAAACAACAATCTATCGTCATGGATTCATGTACGTTTTCACTCTATAATTGTTTTGATTCTTGATGTGTTCAATATGAGATCTTGGATTTTATTGAGATACGGTTTACACCGAAAGGATTTTGAATCTAACAATTGGTATCAGAGCAACTCATGTTGAATCATTGAGAATCGATCTATTAAGTTTTAGATCCATGATTATAGGTGTTTTTTGTGTTTACGTTTCGGTATCCTTGAATTTACTATTTGTTTAACAATGTATTAGATTTGAGAATAATTTTTTGGGTATTTTTGTTTGTTTTTGAAACAACCGGTCGGCAGTCTCACTGTTGTCAGTAAAAGTTGATCGGCGCGGAGGGTTTGCCGCGCCGGTCAGAAGGAGAAAGTTGTGGCCCTGGCCGCGACTGTAAGGGACGCTGCGGCTGTCCGCCGGTGCCGCGGCAGCAAAGACTGGCGGCGGCCATGGCAACCAGTCACTCAAGGTGAAAACCCTAGGGTTGGACATGGGTCGGGTTGATCCGACCCGTGAACAGTAAAAAAAAAGGTCTAAATGATTGTGGGCTAGCCCACAGTCATCAAGCATAGGTGTGGGTGAAGCCCACAGTCATTAAAGCCCACAACCAATTTTGGGAGGGCTAGGGATGACCATATCAAAATGGTCTGGGAAATGGTGTATTTGGGTTTTTACAAGTAACAGATGGAGCCAGTAAAATAGAGTTTTTGTGGAAAGATTGTTGATCATAGTGGGGCCATCAGGTTAAGGACCTGGAGAGAAAATGGTAGCAGGCATGCTGATCGACATAGTGGGATTGGAGTGAGGATCAGAAAGAGTAAGAATAAAGAGGGTTTGAGAAGAAGAGGAGCTGTCTTTCTGAGGTCGAGAGAGATAATCTGCAATGGTATTCTGATGTCCTTTGAGATGACGAACTGAGAATTTATAGCGTGAGAACCAGTCTTTCCACCTGAGGAGTTGTTTATCAGGAAGAATTTCCCCTTTTGGATTAAACATCTTGGGGAATGACGTGTTGTCCATCACGACAGTAAATTCATATGGGCTGAGATAAAAGATGAATTTTTCAATCCCATTTTTTACTGCTAGGATCTCCTTATAGGTGGCATGATAATGCTTCTCAGAGTCTTTGAATTGTCCACTAGCATGCACGCAATAAAAACGTTTGCCCTTATCTTCTTCAATGAGGATGGCCCCTCAATGGTCATCACTGGCATCCGTCTGTAGGATACGTAATCCTGTGTCAGGAATCTTTAATGGATAAGGATTGTGGGCAAGGTCTTTAAGGGTTTGGATCGCCTTAGTCTGGGCAGGGCCCCAAGATGAGGGATTCTTTTTGAGAAGTTTGGACAAGTGGCTGGTGTAGGTGGCTACATGAGGGATGAAATCTCTGAGATAATTAATGATGCCAAAGAACTGTTGAATTTGTTTGACCGTTAAATCAGTATTTGAGAATTTGAGCAATTCGACGGCAATATGGGGACCTGGTTGAAAATTTTCATCTTCAAATATTATACCCATAAATTCAATACATATAGCACCAATTTTGGCCTTCTTGGCGGAGAGCATAATCCCATAATGTTTGATGAGATCAATAAACTGGGATAATAAGAATTGATGAGAAGGCGAATCTTTAGAGAATAACATAATGTCATCAATGTAAACCAATGCACTGTGCAAAATGGGCTAAAATATTTAGGTCATGGCCATTTGGAAGAGCGAATGTGCTACTTTCAGGCCAAATGGCATAACGGTCCACTAGTACTGGGCATTCGGTATACAGAAAGCAGTTTTATACTAGTCCTTAGGATGAATGCCTAACTGCCAAAACCCAGCTGTAAGGTCAAACTTGGAGAATATCTTGGCCCGTTTGAGATGGACAGACAAAGCATTGGGCTTTGGAAGAGGAAACTTATCATCTTGGAAAAATAGGTTGAGAAGCTTGTAGTCTATCACCAACCTCTTTTTCCCATGTTTGAATTCAACTCTTTTTTCAACATAAAAGGCCTGACAGGCCCAATCAAATTTCGTGGGCTTAATAAGCCCTTGCTGAAGAAAAGATGCACATTCTTCTCGGGCCAACGCAAGATCATCAGGATTTATGCCAGATGAGTGGCCTTGGTAGGATTGAGGTCTTCATTGCGTTTGAACGGAAGACGAATAAAGAATATGAGATTTTTCTAGAGAGAGAAAGTATGGGAAAACTGGTCATGCCTATCAGCACAGTAGGGAAGAATCTGGTCACGGAGATAGGTATAAGCAGGAGGAACTTGTTGAAGCTCGAGGAAACTGGCAACAGGGGTATAAGCACGGAAGAACCTTTTATATTGGATCCTAGTAGATAAAATCTGGAGTTTCTTGGTGCAGGAGAAAGCATCAAAACCAATTAATATATCTTTCCCGGGAAGGTCACTGCCTAACACCTTAATCTAGAGAATGCAGTTTGGGAAAAATTGAAGACCAATACGTCTCTTTGTAATCCACTCAATTTTGAATAAACTGCCATTAACAGTAGAGAAATATTGATTATAAGGAACCCAATCTTCAGAAGGTAGAAGGCATAGTTTCATGATTGTTCTGCAAGAGCCATTATCTAAAAACCCAATGGCTGGAACAGCTTTGTCAAATTTGTCTGCAAGAAGCCGGATTTCAATATGTGGTTTGATGGATACAACCTTCTCTTTGGGAGGATCATGTAAGACCCCAAGAGATCCCAAGCAAAGGATGGGAGTAGCATTATCTGATGTGTCAGAGTCTGAGGAGGTGGAGAACTCAGATGAACAGTTGGCTGTGTCGGAGGAATATGGAAAAACATATTGAGTGTCCTCGTTGTGGTTAGCTTGTTCTTCCACAGTAGATCAATATCTTCATTGTCTCGGAGGAGAAGCACTGTTTGTAGATGTTGCAGCATCTGAATATCTCTTTTGATTTTATGAGGATAACTTTTTGCAAAATGTCCCTTTTGACCACAGCTGTAGCATTTATCTGACTTGTGGGAGGAATGATGTCTTTTCTTAAAATACCGAAGAAAAGGCTTGGTACGAGAGTGATGCCGGAAATCCTTTTTACGAGATGGAAAACGGTGGGTCTTTTCCCGTTTATCCCGTCTGTGATTCGTGGAACATGAACAAGCCTTTGGGACATGGCATTTGAGCTTGAGATAGGATTTGGTACATGCCGATCAAAGTTTAGATTCTCCTTTGAGCATCCCCTTATAAAATTTTTGTTGTTCATATAGTTTATCAAGGGTGGCCAATGCAAGCTGATAGATCTAGCCAAGGGAAATGTCTGTCATATCACGACGAAGGGAATTAGTAGTCCGATGTAGTTCAGGTTGCAATTCTTCAAGAAGAGAGGAAATGAACATGTGCTGGAGGTTGACATCATTAGCCCCATTCAACATATAATACTTGTCGGACATACGTTGGAAATATTTTTTGTAAATCACGGCCTTCCAACGAACAACATTTCATTTCAAAAAAGTCTTGACGACTTCGTTTGTCAATGAGTTGGGAATCTCCAATGAATTCTTTATATAACATTCTCAAAAGAGTGTCGGCATCAGGGCTACGGACTGCAGTCAGCCGTTGATAAGGACTAAGACTTTGAAACTATTCTCTTACAGTCCCTGTGAATCGAGATAAAAACTCAAAGAGGACATCTTCGAGGGCCACATCTGGTTTAGATAGTTGTAAGTCAATCCAAGCACCAAATTCATGAAAACGATCACGCCATTTATTTGGAGGAAGATCGCAAAAGTAAACCAGGGGCCAGACGTTGGTTTATATATGTTCCTTGAGTCTTAGGAATGTATTAGAGGAGGAAGATCATCGACAGAGGGTTCTTCCTTGTCAATATCACCAGGTTGGACCATGGAAATAGTAGAAATATCAGTTGGCATGCCTCAGAAGGAATACTAGAGGTCTCATCAGTGCTGGAGGTATCAATTTCTGAAACTGAACTAGAGAGACTTTGTAACTTCTGGATTTTTGGAGCAGGTTTCAGAGGAATCTTTAATTTCTGAGATGGAGAAGGAGGGCGGACTGGTAGAGCAGAGGGTTTCGTTGCATAGGAAGTTGAGGCCAAAGGAGTGGGATGGATCTGAACACCAGGAGGTATCGAAGAAAGAGGAGCAAGCTGTATTGAGGAAGCTGCGGTTGTCGACCTAGATTGTCTGAGTTGCCTTAAAATGGGATAAGACATTTTGAACAGATTATTATAGTCGGAGGCTTTTGGATAAGGCATGGGAGAGGAAAGATACCTAGGAGTTTGACTGCTAATGGGATAGGAAGGATATGGATCATAAAGAGTTAGAGATTTCTCCTTAGCCATATCTGCCTCTGTCCGGTAGATATCTTGTTGAATCTGAGAGAGTTCTTGCTCTTTCTTCCGGAATTCTGGGCCTATGTAACATGTTTCGGCCAGGTGTTTTAATTCCGTATCTAAGTGCTAGGCTCTTGATGCTAACATGTCCCGAAGCTGCTGAAGTTGGTCAAAGATCTGCCCGACTTAAGTAGATAGAGTGTCAGATTGCAGATGTAGCTGATCTAGTTTAGCATCAATCTTTGTGAGAGTCCAATTTTGACACACAACATTTTCAAACTGCCAATTCAGCACCTCTTCAGCCGCAGGAAAGACCATGGCAATAGTAGAAATATCAGCTCGGCATGCCTCAAAAGGAATTGGCAATCCGAGAATTTAGGTACATTATAACACAAGAGATTAAGTCACATCTCCAAACAGAGAATAGAGAGACTTGTGTCAGACAAAATTCTCGGTCCCTTAGATTTAACAGATTTTGACGTTTGTGTTAATTGCATAAAAGGAAAACAAACCGATAAAAAGAGATTTGAAGCCAACAGGACTCAGGCGTCTTAGAACTTATTCATATGGATATTTGTGGGCCATTATCTTTGGTGGCTTGGAATGGTCAACAGTATTTTATAATGTTCATAGACGATTATTCTAAATATGACTACATATATCTCATTCATGAAAAGTCACAGTCGTTTGACATGTTCAAAAATTTTAAGGCCGAAGTTGAGAATCAACTCAACAAAAGGATTAAAAGCGTCAGATCTGACCGTGGCGGTGAGTACTATGACAGATATGATGGTTCGGGTGAACAAAGTTCAGGACCGTTTGCTAAATTTCCAGAGGAATGCAGTATCATCCCACCGTACACTATGCCGGGTTCGCCCACTATGAATGGTGTTGCTGAAAGATGAAACAGAACGGTTAAGGACATGGTCAAGAGTCTGATTAGTCGTTCGACTTTACCGGAATCACTCTGGGGTGAAGCATTTAAGGCTGCAACATATATCCTTAACAGAGTTCCAACTAAAACGACTTCCAAAACCACATATGAGCTTTGGATCTGCAAGAAACCTAGTCTAAGGCATTTGCACGTTTGGGGATGTCCAGCTGAGGGAAGGCCATATAAACCTAATAAAAAGAAATTGATCAGGACTGTGTTCCAGACCTTGTTCGTGACACAACACAAGACAATATCGGAGAACCTTTTATTCAACAGATTATGGAAAGCTCTAACTCTCAAAAGTGGATCGATGCCAGGAATGAGGAAATTAAGTCCATGAAGGACAATGGCGTGTGAGATTTTGTTCCATTACCAAAAGGTGCGAAACTCATTGGTTGCAAATGAATTTTTAAGACTAAGAGGGATTCAAAAGGTAATATGGAAAGATACAAGACTCGTTTTGTTGCAAAATGCTTTACACAGAAAGAAGGCATTGACTATAAAGAGACTTTCTCTCCGGTTTCTACGAAAGACTCTTTTAGGATTATAATGGCATTGGTAGCGCATTTCAATCTTGAGCTGCATCAGATGGATGTGAAGACAACGTTTCTCAATAGTGCCATTGAAGAGACGATATATATGGTGCAACTAAAAAATTTTGTGTCGGGAGATCCAAAGAATATGGTTTGTAAACTTTAGAAATCCATCTATGGACTCAAGCGGGCATCTTGACAATGGTATTTCAAATTTCATCAAGTGATCATCTCGTTCAGTTTTGAGATGAATTTAGTCGATGATTGTATATACCATAAGTTTTTTTAGAGCAAACATATTTTTCTGGTTTTATATGTGAATGACATTTTGCTTGCCAGTAACGATATATGCTTATTGCACGATACCAAGATATTTCTAACTAAGAATTTTGAGATGAAAGATCTTGGTGAAGCCTATTTTGTATTAGGAATCCAAATACATCGAGATCGTTCTCAGGTTATTTTAGGATTATCACAAAAGAGCGATATCGAAAAGGTCCTTTAAATATATGGCATGCAAAACTGTAAACCAGGTGATACCCTTGTAGCTAAGGGAGACAAGTTTGGTCTCAATTAGTGCCCTAAAAATGATTTTGAGGAAAAAGAAATGCAGAAGATTCCCTATGTCTCAGTAGTGGTGAGTCTAATGTATGGTCAAGTTTGTACATGTCCTGATATTGCGTACATGACTGGGATGTTGGGAAGATACTTAAGCAATCCAGACATAAACCATTGGAATGCAGCTAAACGAGTCTTGCGGTACTTACATAGAACAAAAGATTACATGCTCACGTTTCAGAGGTTGGATCAGATTGAGATCGTTAGATATACTGACTCCGATCTTGCTGGATGCCAAGATAATATGAAATCTACGTCGGACTATATTTTTCTACTTGTTGGAGGTGCTGTCTCCTAGAAGAGTGTTAAACAGTCTCTTATAGCCTCTTCTACCATGGCAACAGAGTTTATAGCATGTTATGAGGCGTCCAATCACAGAATATGGTTGTGAAATTTTGTTATGGGACTGCGCATAATGAACAGTATTCAGAGACCACTAAAGATTATTTTATCACAATAAATCAACAGTTCTTTATTCTAATAACAACAGGAGCTCGACAAAGTCAAAGTTCATAGACATTAAGTTCATGGTTATTAAAGAAAGAGTTCAGAGTGGATAGTTGTTTATAGAGCACATCGGAACGAACTCCATCATTGCGGATCCGCTTACTAAGGGATTGCCACCCAAGGTGTTTTATGAGCACACTGCTCACATGAGTGTCATATCAATTGAGGATATTCAGTTCTAGTGAGAGTTTGTATTTTTATTTTTAGATGCTCGTTTTCATATAGACATATTTTTCAGTCATTTTGGTTTATGGATATTTTAAGATTATTTTCTGCAGAAATAAAATTCTTGGTATTCACACTCTGATTTATGTATGGTTTGATCTCACTAAGATTTTCGGAGGATCAGTTGGAAATAAGCATGTTAAGATCACATTACATGAAATTTTCATGCTACACATCCACATCATAATTCATGTCATTCAGTTGTATTGATATACGTGATCATTTATGGGTTGAGTTAGGATTGATGTAACAGAGGCCGCGTTGATCCTATGTCGGTATGATTGATGGGCCAGATTGGTTATAGATACATTTCGGTAATGACAGCAAAGTTGAACGCTTTCAGTTATTTTTGACAAAACATAATTATAAGGTCTAACACATAGTCCAAGTGGGAGATTGTTGGATTCTTAATCCAATATTGGACCTATGTGTAAAATATTTTTGTGTTACAGACTGTCAAATAAAGTTAAACCCAATTAAAAGTAATTTACTAAGGTTTGGATAATTAAGATTTTAATGTATCTGATAGGTTGTGGACCTTTTAATGTGTAGAGACTTATATATTTATATATTTCTATAAGTGGTTATAGTTCTCAGGTCACACGATAACGGGAAACCATTCTCTTCTCCCTAATATCTCATCGTTAGAGAGAAAACTGAGAGACTTTATCAAATGAGACTCTCGGATACACAATCGTGTAGATCTGGAAGGTCAACCGCTCGACTCTAAACAACAATCAATCGTCATGGATTCATGTACGCTTTTGTTCTATAATTATTTTTATTCTTGATGTGTTCAATATGAGATCTTAGATTTTATTGAGATACGATTTACTCCGAAAAAATTTTGAATCTAACATCTCGGCCATGAAAGAGTTCCCGAGAGCAGGATTTTTTGCCATTAAACACCACAAACCTGTCCCACCAAATGGACCAACACAAAAATAACAAAAGACGGGAACTCTGAGAGCAGGATTTTTTGCCATTAAACACCACAACCCTGTCCCACCAAATGGACCAACACAAAAATAACAAAAGACGGGAACTCTAAGCTTTGAACAGATCGCTTAACAGCTAAAAAAGGTCCAGAGCATCACCCGTGTTTGGAAGACTCAAAACGCAAGGAAAGGATGCTTTCTATACCTCTTTGGCAATTTTGCATCTAAAAAGCTCGTGCACCAAAGTTTCCTCCTTACCACTTATCCTGCAATTTGGAGGGGTATTTAAGCCTCGAAGAGCAAAATTGCTGAGATAAGGGAGAGAGTTCAAAGCTGCTCTCCACGCGAAGATTTTAATCTTATTCGGGAGCTTTAGATTCCAAAGGAAACTAAGGACAATTCCGAGGCTCCCTCAGAAGATAAATCTGAAAAAGCCACTTTATACCCACTCCTAACAGTATATTAACTGAATTTATCATAATGCCAGACTAAAAGGTCAGGATACTCAGATCTGGGGAGAAGGATAGACAAAATTCGGTCAACATCCTCCGAGATAAAGAAATTTGACAGTAACTTCTCTTTCCATCATAATCATTAATAAAATTAGCCACAAATATGTTTTTAGAGAAATTGAGAAGGGGAGAAATCACCTTGAAAGAGATAGGCCGAGGAATCCATTTGTCATGGAAAGCTTTGATAGAACGAGCGTTGCTGACTTGCCATCCCAGACCCAATTGAAGAAGACCCATTCCCCAAAGAACGCTCTTCCAAGTGAAAGAGGAAGACGAAGTTGCGGCTACATCCATAAAACCAGAATCTCGACAGTACTTAGCCATATAAATTCTGGCCAATAAATTATTCGGGTTTTGAACTAACCCCCACGCCTTCTTGCCAACAGGGCCTTGTTAAAGAGCTCTAGAGGTTTGAAGCCTAATCTCCCTTCCTTCTTCGGTTTACATAAATTTTTTCAGGCTGTTCAGTGCATATTCAGTCCCGAATCTAAGAATCCCCACCAGAAATTTGATGTCACTGCCTCAATCTCCTTACAAAGGCCCTTCGAAATTCTGAAACAGCTCATGACATAGGTGGGAATGTCGTGGATGTTTGGTTTAATGAGAACCTCTTTATCTCTCACCGAGGATTGTCTCTCTCGCCAACGCATAAAAAGCTTCCTAATTTTTGCCACAATATAATTAAACGTTGTCTTCATCTTCTATCGAGAAAAACAGGGAGACCCAACTAGGATTCAAGGCATGTATCCGCATTAATATTTAGGGTTGACGCAAGAACGCTTCGCAATTGAGGCGGAGTGTTTGGGCTAAAGGAAATGATAGATTTCTCCATACTAATGACCTGCACCGAAGCTGCTGCAAATAGGCGAAGAGCCTCTGCAATGCCAGCACACGAAGTCTCATCCACTCTACAAAAAACTAGAGTGTCATCTGCAAAAAATAAGTGGGAAATAGTTAGGCCTCCTCTACAAATCGGGTTACAATGGATAGCTCGTGAATCCAACGCTTTTTTTGAATAAGCTCGAGAGCCCTTTCGTACAAATAAAAAACAGATACGGTGATAAAGTGTCACCTTGACGAAGGTGCCTAGATGGAACAGTACGACCATATACTGATCAATTAATAATAAATGACAAGCTAACCGAGGTAACGCACCTACAAATAAAGGAAATCCAGTTTCCCGGAAATCCCATTTTTTCATAACCGCGAACAAATATCTCCACTCGACTCCGTCGTATGATTTGCTAACATCAAGCTTAATAGCAGCCAATCCCATATTTCCAGATTTTAGGTTCCTCATGCAATGAATAATCTCAAAAGATGCCAAAATGTTATCTGTGATCTAACACCCCCAAACAAAAGAGCTCTAATTTTCAGAAATTAAGGTTGGAAGGATTGGTTTCAACCGGTTGGCAATGACTTTGGCTATAATTTTATACAGAACATTGCAAAAGTTGATCGGGCGGAAGTCTTTCATGGGCTTCACCATCTTCACATTCAGGATTAGAGCAATCAATATCGAGCTAAAAGGCGGTAAACATGGTTGTTAAACTTTTGATCCGGATCGTAAGATCTAATGATTTTATGATCATGTCTAACCCACACGATCCGATTCATAGATAAAATCTTAAATTAAGAGAATCTTACGATCCTATTATATATTTTATCTTAGATTGATAGGATCTTACGATATCACTAACCATAATTTTGTAAGGTATTGAAATAAAAACAATATAAAGTTCATTTAATCTGTTCAATTTTTAAACTGTTACTTATTTATTTAAATTACAATTAGTAAAATAGTGAAATTTACCGTTGATTAATTAATTATATTCAAGAATTTTAATATATAGTTTGGTAAATTGTGTTTTTCATAACATTACTAGTATATAGTAGAATTTTATGATCTACGATTCGATCCTATGATCCGATTCGCGAGAGACCTCTCCACGATCTTAGGTAGGATCACGATTCTGACAATTTTAACTGTAAATCAGGTTCTTCATTGAGGCAGCTCAAACAGACCTGGGAGATATCTTCACCAATAATACTCCAAAAATTTTAGTAGAAAAAGGCTAGGAGGCCATCTGGACTCGGGCTTGTAGTCGGGTGCATAATTTAAACGGTTGTCCAAAATTCTTCCTTCATAAAAGGGCTAGACAGGACACTAGCTTGCTAATTAGAAATGCCTCGGTCTATGCTATTGAAAGTAGGGGCCAAATTATCCTCTGAAGGATTTGACGATTGAAACCTGGAGTTAAAATAATCGACTACTATGTCACTCATCTCCTCATGATTCTTAGTCCAGGTCCTTTATTTATCAAATAAGCCCACAATGGTATTTTTCCTCCATCGCTCTAAAGCTCTCGAATGAAAATAGACTGTGTTTTGATCCCCAGATTTTAGTCAATTAACTCTGGACTGTTGATGCTAGAGTAATTCCTCTTGATTGTGAAGATTATTCGGGGATGATTCAAGCTGTGCAATGCGATTCCAATCTACACTCGTGGGATTCCTCATTATACAAATCCTCCAAAACCATCATGGTTCAAGTTATCTATTTTGGTAGAGAACCAAACTTCCCTTTACCCCACTCCTTAACCTTGTTCGAGTATAACCTCAAACTGGATAAAAATAGAGGGCAAATTCATATATGCAGACCCCTGATCCCATGCATCCCCGATAATGCCAGCACACTCCTCATCCTCAGACCACATGGATTCAAAATGAAATATGCGAGAACTAACCAGTCTACTCATATCATTGTCTCCTTTTCGCAGGTGGTAAAAGAGAGCTTTATGGTTTGAAGAAAAATAACAGTCACGTTCAACAAAGGCCATGGGGAAAATGGATCTCCACGACTGACTATAGAAACCTCTGTCTAGTACCTCCCGAATATTAGCCTGCCCCGATCATTCTATGTAAATTTTGGCACCTTCAAACCGATTTCCATCAAATTACTATCGTTACCACTCCTCAGAATTCACTCATCAATTTTTCCTCTCTAGAAGCACCCCCCGATTTTCAGATTGATATAAAATCTCATTGAAATCTCCACAAATCATCCAAGGTAAGTCTTACATTCTCCTCGGTATCTTAATTAAGTTTCCACGAGTGGCCTCTTTCCCTCTGATCAGGGTTACCATAGAACCCTGTGAATCTCCAAACTATACTATCCTCCAATTTCATAGAGGAGTCAATATGACCCGCAAAATAGGACAACATCTCTAGATTAATAGAATTCTTCCAAAGAAGAATCATACCCCCACTAAGACCTCTACTAAGATTCACAAAAACCGAATTGAAACCCAAACGAAAATGCAAATCATTACTTTGTTGTAGGAACACCTAGTTTCCAACAAGAAGACCATTGTGGGAGCTTTGCTAGATATCAACCTCTCCAGCGATTTGCATGCACGTCAGTTCCCAAGCCCCGAGCTTTCTAGTTCAAAATAAACATTTCGAGTAGCAGGCTCCATCGAGGAGACCCGCTGCTGGAGTGCTTGCTTGAGATATTTGAGGTGAGGGGCACAATTTCTTACATTGTTCAGGGAAAATCCTATCCTACGATGGACGTTTCTTGAAAAAATCCTTTCCCCAAGAAGAACTCGAAGTCAACTTCCTCCTATTTGGTTTCTCGTTTTCCATTTTTACCTTTCCTTTTGTGGCTGTCTTCTGATTTGGCGTTAGAATGGTCAACACCTCGAGTATATTTGTTTGGGTCCAAATTAAAATTCTGGACTGAAATGTCAAGCTCAATAATAAGGGTTCATATAAAGTCTTTCCCTCTGGCCCAGTGATAAGTCTCAAGTCTCTAGACCCATGGGTCTGTTCCGGATGGGCTCCAAATACCTCTTTACCTTTTCTTCTTAACGCACCCTCCAATTCTTCCATCATCATGTAATCATTAAGGTCTGACGTGGCGTATTCATATTGGGGAACATTCCCTTCGCTACCACCTCCCACCTTTGTTCCCTGTATGCCAGTATAGGACACTCCTTCATGCAATGTTTCTTCCCTTTCTTTTGACTTTTCTGCAATGGCCTCTATTCTATCGTTCCCTCCAGTCTGGTCCCTCATCATCCACCATTCTTCCGATGATTTGCTCCTCACTTTGTATTCAGGTGTCCCCAACTTCCGGCCAAGTATCCCTGGGCGATTTTCCATCTTCGAAACTTCCTTCTTCTTCTAGATTAGCTACTTTAAGGACCTTCCTCTAGGATAGTGCCTTAAGCCAGGACCCAAATTACTATTTTGCTTTCATCGTTTGTTCATCCCTCTCAAAACATAGGGAGCATTCCTTGTCCACATGATCGATACGACCACAAGTATAACAAAAATCCGGTAAACGTTCGTATTGAAAATTTACCCACAACTTCTGAGACGTTGTCAACTCTGATTTTCATTCCTCTCCACAATGGTTTAGAGATGCCTAATAAGACTTTTACCGCAAATTCTGACCATAAAACCCTCTTTTAAAATGTTCATAAACTATTATGAATTCTTCTACCTTTGATGAAGTAATGCAAAGAACTAGTAGATTGAACACCCTGACCCAAATCTTGAAGCTATGTAGGGGCATCTGAAGAGGTTGATGGAAACATTGGATACCTCGATGACAACCAAGGCCTTACCAAAAATCCACAGTTCATTTTGTACCACCTCCTTCTTATCTAGACCCTTCTGGAACTCAATTAGGAACAAAGCTTCACCTACTACTCTAATGGAGACTTTCCTTCGTGGGTTCCACACTTGTATCATGGTATTTTTGAAAGCGCTATTATTTACAGAGCGAAGAGTTAGAACCTTACCAAGAAGGCAACGAGTAGGGTCGATTTCCTTTGCCACTACCTCACTCTGTATTTCCACTGTGTTATTTTCTTTCTCCGTGAGTGATACTTGCTCCCATTTCTCAGTTAACGACTCCATTATTTGTCGCAAAGATCCACCGAAAAGAAAATAAACCCAGTCGAAAAGAGTGAACGAACACCATACACCCGCGGGTTGGAATCGATGACTCTAGAGAGGCAAGAGAAAAGTTTAATAACCTACTCTATTTACATTGATTTAGAAAATTCTAATTATTTGTCTAAAGTGTCTTAATATCACGTATTTTATCACAGTTTTTTACTTTTAAAAAAAATGAAAATATGTTTGATAAAAAAGTACACTTATATATAAGAGACATACTACATGTATACAACACACATGATAGTACTAAAACTCAGAGGTAATTAATATAAAACACATTATATTGTAAAACAAGGAATAAACATGACAAACTAAATTTTACAGTTACACCGCGACGGATAACGAGTACCACACTAGTGGAATCACACAAACAAACCGAATCAAGGAAAATCTAAAACTAGACAGAACACATCACAAACAACCTGACCTTCACAACCTACTAAATCTACCACCTAACTATTACCTCAAACGATATATCAAGGTGTATCTTAACAACTAACATGAACTAGGCTAATCACGTTGATGATGGGAAACCAAGAACTGAACAACGACTGAGACTACACAGCGGCCAAGGCAAGTGAACTCATTGGAAACTCTTGCAAAGATTAAATCCCTAGAGATTTCAACTTCACCAGGCTCACTCGGGCAGCTAGTACATTGAAGCAAAACTCAGATCTGAGAATTCTTTTATCGGTAAGTAGGCATTATCGGAGGAGTTTGGACCTCAAGCAAACTGGTGAAATTCAAAGGCATGGGAGGATATCACCGCTGAGAACGGGAGAAGATGTAAGGCCTAGCTTAAGGAATAGGCAACTCCCATATCCCGAATGGATCTACGATGACAACCCACCCTAGTGGAGGACCGACAACCAGGCTCACGATGAAAACTCGATCAGAGATGAAACAGTCCAGTCACTAAGCTCTATTTCCCCATTTCCCGTTGTGGCTTGGAGCTCAAAGAAAAACACTGAAAACTCGAGCATAATCCCCAAGTATCACTAGTGGGAATGGTTGTTGCGGGACCTACTTCACTTATTGCCGCCTATAGTCATTGCCAGAGACGAAATAGAAGCATAGTCCAAACCTGAGCTCATCGAAACTTAAAGCCAGGCTCAGACAAAACATGCGAGTGTGGAGACCTGTAGCGATTAGGGTTTAGGGAAGGTTTCTAGAGAGATGTGACTAGGGTTTGTGGGAAGGTTTCTAGAGATAGATGAGACCTTCTTTCTCTAGAAAACCTCTAAAAAAAATTCCAAATTACTTGATTGAGTAACTTTTTTAAGCCACTAATGATTTAAAAGTAATTAATTAAAATATTTAGCCTTAGATGTAACGCATTCACTTTTTATCAACCTTATTCTCGTTAACAATGAAACATTAGCGTGGTTTTGGAAAAAAAAACATTCTTGGTAGTTTATAGTGTCTCATTTTTTCTAAACTAATGTCTTCAATCTTCTTTAACGTAAAAATACTTGAATTTAATGTTTATCTTCTCAATCTACTATAATTTTCTTTACCAGGAAGGGAGGTCCTTCCGATCTGCCTCTTGGTTGATGTTTCTTTTTAGTTTATGCCTTCAATTTTCTTTTCTGTCTTAGTTTGTTGTTGTTCTTAGATCATGATATATAGTGGTTTGCTTTTGTAAATTATTGTATATGATTTTGTCTCCTCATATATGTGGTGGTTTTGTGGTTTAATGATCTCCACAAACTACAACGCTTTGAAATTCAAACGGACAGATATCATATTGCAATTTTTTCAACTGAAGCTCATATTAAAGTAACTTGGGATGTTGTATATTCTCCAATTGAGGAAGGTGGTTTAGGCATGAGAACCTTGATTGTTTGGAATGTGGCAGTAGTTGCTAAGCACTGTTGGAGGTTGGTCAGTTAGGCAAAAGACTTATTGTGGATTACTTGGTGCAAACATAAGCTCCTGAAAATCACTCTATGTTCACAGTCAAAATGCTTGCTGACCCTTCTAAGTTTTGGAGGAAATTAATCATGATCATGGATAAGCTAGCTCATTTCTGTGATGTGAATATTGGTAATGTGGCAAACATTTCTCTATTCAAAGATCATTGGCACCCCTCAAGAATTCTATACCTTAAAGGAGGCAGCAAACTGATTGTAAGTACTGTATTAAGTCTCAACACTCATCTCTCAATCTTGATCATAGGGAGGTGGTACTGGCCTAGTTAAGGGCTTGCTACTAGTTTAATTCATTGGGGTTTTCACATTGATTTGAGGGCTCCTAACCCTATGCAGGTTGATATACGGCATTAGAATCTAGATAATGGTGGGAATTTCTCTATAGAGAAAACTTATAATACATTGTTATAGCATAAACCTAAGTCAGTTGGTATAGTTTTATCTAGTTTACTAGTTCGGTACATAAATGTTGTTGGCAGATGGGCCAGCATCATGCCACATGGTCGAGTTTTGGTGGGGTCAAGTCAAAATCGAAACCTGAACACATGTATTGAACTAAATAAGGGAAATAAAGATGCGCCTTAACTACTAACTATAGTTTTTAGTTCAATGATAAATGCTTGATCCTACAATTGGTATTAAAGTCTGGTGTTCAGGGGCTCGACTCTTAGTGAAACCATTGTGCTTGCGGATAAGTGTTAGGGGGATTTTTCGCAGGTGGCCAGCATCCTACCATGTGGCGGAGGTCTGGTGGGGCCAAGTCACAGTCGAAACCTAAGTGTAGATGTATGAACTAAATAAGAGAAATAAAATTACATCTTAACTACCAGCTATAATTTTAGTTCAACAGTATGGCTTAATCCGACAAATGTTCATTTATTGTTTGGCTACATATCATGGATAAACTTGCAACAAAGGATCATATTACGAAACGGTGCTCTACTTCTGATCAAGCTTGTATTTTATGTACATCTGGTGGTATTGAATCTGCAGCTCAAATTTTTAATGCCAATGCACAAGAATACTGCTTTTGGATTTTTTGGACAGATGTAATATCAATTGTAATGCTCATTCTTGGGAGTCTTTCCTTAGCTAGGCTAAATAATGTGCTCAACAAAACTTGTATCTCTTTATATGTTATACTTCTTTTCCTTATTTTCATTTATTGTAGAAATATGAGAGTTTTCTTGGAAAAATTGTAGACTCTCATATTACCTTAAAGGAAATAGGAATGATGGTAAGGGAGAGGGGGTTCATGAAAAATGAAAAAGGGCTCCAAATAGATTCTGACTTCTTCGATAAGTGGATTTAATCCATTTTCCAAGTTCCGTAGGTTTTGTTGAGTTCTGTTTTTGTGTAACTATTTTTTATTTTTTCTCTTGGGATATGTCAATTGTATTTATTAAATTATGTTTTTGGTTGGATAAAATGTACCTTTTGACAAAAAAAACTAGAAATTTTTTTCTGCAAGTTCTTTATGACTTATCTGTAATGATATTTGTTCTATCATCATTTGTTGTAAGGTCTTTTATTTTAGTTTGTGTAGGCCAGAAGTTTTCCTTCATGTTTAGAGTAAGTTTTACAACATGAACCTATTAATTGTTTGTAATCCTTTTTTGTGATTGATGAATTTTGGTTGTCTGAAAAAATCTTATCAACAGTTTCTTGTTAGATCTCAAAATTAAAATGTAAAATAATGACAGAAAAGTAAATAAAAAGTAAATCTAATTTACCTACTTAAATAATACTTTTGAAATAGCAGTGCTATATAGAAAAATTCGTATAGATGCACGATCTATATAACACTTGTTGCTATGTCTTTTTTGTTGCTAGCCGACCAAGCTTGCATTCCTATGTCGATCTTTAGTCTTGTTTTCCCTTATCCTTTGTACCAAAAACAAAAGTTGCTCAATATTATTTTTATTTATAAAACTGAGTATAGAAACTTTTACATAAAAATTATACTTATAAGTGAGTAAAATAATAAATAGTAAATAAGAAAATTATTGTTGCCAAAATCTGAGCTGCACATGTGTCTCACGCTGATGAGTTGGTCTTCGAGAACAAATAATCCAAAGTAAGGAGTCATCGGAGGGAGTTTTCCTTACCTTAAGGGCTTCCAAAGCTTTAAGTTAGCTGTGTTGAGAGAATTCGATAGAATTTTGGTACATTTGATTTTTGGAGAAAAAGGTATCTATAGATGAGACATATCTGGGCAAGGCTATAGGAATAAGTTTAAGGAGTATTCCGCAGTGGTCTCATTGGTTGAGAGGGCGAGGCTGCATGTAATGACTTTTCCTCCAAGAAGACTTAGAGGGGACTTAATGGAGGTACTTCTAACATGGAGGGCGATGACTGGACAGGCTGTCAATAGGTCCAATAACGCGATGGCACGTGGAACACTCCTTACGACTGACAATTATAGGCTAACATAAACAGTGTTTCGAGCTGTCTAATCCTGAGCATACAAACATGCAGGTTCCGGTACACTTTCTCTGGCCTTCGGGTCACAAGATTCGTTTTGGGAGCTCGATCTGAGAGACCCAACACAGAGATACTGTGTAATCATGCAACTATGTTAAGCCTAACCTAGGGCGACATATTATGATTGTAGTGGTGTTCCACTTTAGACTTGACCAAATTGAGAAGATGCGTATCACCTTCGTAAAGGGGGTTTGGGATATACCCACAACAGAAAACTATGTGACTAAAATAATTAATTTTCAAGATTTTTAGTTTTTGCTAAGATAAAGAAATAAAGGATAAACATAATTAATATTCTCTTACAAGAAAAATGAAACATATTCATCAGGTTACAGTTTTACAAACATTTCTCTGACTAATATTGTACATAGGTGTACCCTCGTCACTCACATGGTTGACTGTTATGAATTTGACTCACCAATATGGTACATATTGCTGCTATGGAGTATTGTCAAGTATCAACTTTGACTTTTCAAAGAGTAAATGTATCTTGTCTCATTTACTCTTTCTATATATTCGTTCATATCCTTATAACCACTAAGTCAAATAAAAAAAAAAACTTAAGTGGGTCTCTTGTCTGGGAACATTTCTGGGGGCTCTGGTCTGGTAGAATTTGAACGAGGTTACGCTGCATTGAAAAAGATATTCTTGCACCAGTATGGCCTTTTTGAGAGCCATGGATGTGCCGTCTTCCCATTGTGGGAAGGGAATTAATTGTTAGGACACCCCACGGGAGGAGTCCCGGACGAATATTGTCTATCTTGTTAATTTGGCGCGCTCTTTGTTTTCTTCCTTCTTGGATTCCCAGTCACTACACGTGACACATGACGCAATGTGAAAGGTAGCGTACATGAGAATCTTCCTCGTAGATACCCTGACCTACTTGGTTATGGTCTTAACAAAATGATGACTAGATATTGCCACCTCAACGAGCTTGTTTGCAGTCGATCATTCTGGATCATATGCAACGAAGGAGGTGCACATGAATTTTGTATGAAAGTGCCCTGGAAGAATGGGTAAGAGTGCTCAACATTCTGCATCATTGGGACCATGAAGATCCTGATTGAGATTTTTAATTCTCTTATAGCTATAGTGTGATCCCCCTCAGTAAAGCGATGACTACAATAATGGCGGCATGCCACTCCCATGACGTAGTCTAGTTCGTCTCATGGGTTGCCAGGTTTGCTAGTAAGCTTGTGTAACTGTCAATTAGATAGGAAGTCTTGGTACATCATTTACGTCTAGCCATCATTGTAGTTTTCTAGTGACAGATCACTCCTCAGTGGAATCGACAAATGTTCAAGAGCCAAGGGAGTGTGACCTGACATCATGTGGGTGCAGTTACAGGTGTGATCTAGTCACATTTAATGACAAATATAGCCTGGGAACATGAATGTTGATATCTGAAGGGTGAAGGATGAAAATCCGGGAAGGAAGAACACAGAGAACGTGCCACATCGATGAATAGACGGTATTCATCCGGGACCCATCTTGAAGGGTGCCTAACAACTAAGTCCATTCACATAATGCGAAGATGACACATCAATGACCCCTAAAGAGGCAATACTGGTGAAGGGATATCATTTCCAATACATCATAACCTTGTCCAAATCTTACAAGACCACAACCCACATAACTGGTCAAAGGCAAAAGACTCACTTAAGTCTTTGTCACTTGACTTAGTAGTTATAATGATATGAATGAATACATAGAAATAATAAATTATACAATATACGATTTATGTCGGTCGGTCACTGACGTGGATCGAACAAACACATTGAAAAGTCAAAGTTGATACTTGGTAGTAGTTCATAAGAGTGGAATGTACCACATTGACGAGTCAAAGTCATAGCGGTTAACCATGTAAGTGACAGGATGTAACTATGTACAAATATCAATGGCTGAGATTGAATCATGAAAAGATGTAACCACCATTGTCACACATCAATTTTCATCAACTAATATTTTTATTTGGATTGGGCATGCTTAGTCAAAATACAGGTAAACCATTCGAAGCGGTTGAATGTGATTTATAGTATATATCAAGGGTTATTTGGATTAATATACATTTTTCAACTTGTCTAAAGATTTTTATACCTCTTCTTGAAAATAAAGAATTTTATACCTCTAGCCCACCGACATCACTTCACCATTTGCAATCTCTCTCTTCCCTCATAATTTCTTTTAATAATATTCTCAATTCAGATGTCAAATTAATTTAATAATATTTTATTATTATTCTTCTTATTTATTTTTCAACAAGTAATTATTTTTTTGTCAGTCAACACTCATATATTCGTGACCTTGAAAGGTTCAAGTAGTTGTCTATGACTACTTAAACCCTTCAAGTAGTTGTATATGACTACTTGAACCCTTCAAGTAGTTGTACATGACTATTTGAACCCTTCAAGTAATTTTTTATGACTACTTGAGCCCTTTTTTACGTTAAAAAATAAGAAAAAATGAACGTTAAGTATTTGAAGGGTTCAACTAGCTTTTTATGACTACTTGAACCTTTCAAGTAGTCATAAAAATCTACTCGAATCTTTCAACTAGTCACCTAATGTCTAGGTTGCCGAGTGAAGAAAAAAATAACTACATACCCCTGGCCAACCAACTTCACATCACCACTTGCAATCTCTCTCTTTCATCATCATTTTTTCTTTCTCAATGCAAATGTTAAATCAATTTAATAATAATTATTTTTTTGTAATTATTTTTTTGTCAGTCAACACTCATACATCATGTGACTACTTGAACAAGTAGTGGCTTATGATTACTTGAAATGTTCAAGTAGTTAGTTTTTTTTGTTAGTCAATTACCCATATACCAGGTGACTACTTGAAGGGTTCAAGTGGTTGTTTATGACTACTTGAACCCTTTAAGTAGTTGTTTTTTATTTGATCAGTCAGCAACCTAAATACACTACACGATTATCGTGTAATATTCCATTTCATTATGCATTCTTCTTGTAATAACTTCCTTCATTGATGTATATACAGATATGTCTGAAGTTTGAATTTTTGTAATCCATGATGGAGATTGGGTGAAAAATGGTACAACATGATCTTTTAGTGGAGAGAAGTCCAAATTATTAGAGATATCTACTAACTGCACTTACCATGAGCTATTAGGTATATTGCATGAAGAACACCAAATAGACCCCTCAAAGTAGGATATGTCCATCAAATTTTTTTCTAAAAGTCATGTCCCCTGCCCTCCTTTTGAAATTTTAAAGGATAGTGATTTATAATTCTTTGTTAAGGAGAATGGATCATGATCACTTAGAAGTCTACTATTTGTAAGTACCTAGCCAAAAAAATTTCCATCTCAAAACTCGGTTCCTCAAACTACAATGTCACAACAACCTCAGATTCCTGAAACTACAGGGTTTTATCAAAGTTGGGTTCCTGTAACACAAATGTCATGACAACCTCTACATGAAAGCATTCATCACTTTGAGAGTATTGATCATTTTGAAAGGAACTATCATGATGATGATGTTTTTGGTCATGATGATTGTGATTCTTCATAGGATGAGGATGTTGATGTTGATGGAGATTATGATGATGATTTTGATCCGGGGGCGTATGATGATGTAATTTGTGGAGATGACCATGATGAAGCCATCAGTGGAGATGGTCATACAACAATTCTAGACTTGAATACTACTCTTGAACCCGAGACCACTTGTCCATTGCCATCATAATCACAGTTGAATGAATGTGGTCATGGGTCTAGTGAGAAACGGGATGATTTGAATTAGCTTGTATCAGACATAAAAAATATGAATGATTTGTACATTGATAAAGCTGAGCTGCATAAGGTTGCTTGTATGATGGCCATCCGGAGAAATTTTGAGGGATCTTTAAGTCAAAACAATCAATATTGGTACTTGTATGTGTTGAGAAAACATTCCCATGGAGGTTACGGGCCATGAAATTGAAAAATTACTGAGTACATGACCACCTGTAGTCATCATGTAGTCTTCACGAAAGGTACACTGACCTTGTGTAGTCATCCTTTACACTATTTTGCTATCATAATTACACGATAACTGCACAAGCCTCGTGTATCCATCGTGTATACTACACGATGGGTACATGGACCTCGTGTGGTTATGGTGTAGTCTACATCTGCCTGCACTAACACCGTGTAGGAATCTTGTAGTCTACACAATGGTTACACACACCTCATGTAATCATTATGTAGTCTACACGATTATTACACGGACCTCGTGTAAGCATCATGTACACTACGTATTCTCCCGATTAATACAACAATATTAAATATTTTTCAAGGACAACAACACACATAGAGACCGATGACCAGAATCATTTTAAATATTTTTTCATGGCTCTTGGACCCTCTGTTCGTGGATTTTTCAGCTGTATACGGCATGTCATTGATGTTGACACAATTGCCTTAAAATCCTAATACAAAGGGGTATTATTTGTTGCAACAACAAAGGATGAGAGCAACCAAGTATATCCCATTTCATTTGCAATTGCAGATTCAGAAAATAATGATTCATGAGAATGGTTCTTCCGTAAACTTCACGATGTAATCGGGGATCCGGAAGACTTGATGCTTATATTACAGGCATATAAGTATACTAAATGTTGTACATGTTGTCTTTCCCAATGTGCATCATGGAGCTTGCATATTCCATATGAGCCAAAATATCAAATCAATTAACAAAAAGGAATGCGGTCGCATTGTTTTTTAAAGCAGCAAAGGTATACTGTCAATTAGAATCTGATCGGTTGATGACTCATTTTTTAGATGCATTTCTAGATATCTCCAAATACGTGTCGATGAGGGGAGTTGAGAGGTAGGCATGTTCCCATTTTGATGGAAGGCGATACAATATAATGACTACAACAACGTGGAATATTTGAATGGGGTTTTGAAGGATGCTAGAAAGCTTCCCGTTACATGCCTTATAGAACATATATGTGACATGTTACAACGGTGGTTCTATAAACGTGGATGAATGCCTGTCATATCACCTTGCAAATGACAGATTGGGTTGAGACTAAGTTTAACAAGAAGAATCTTGCATCACGTACACTATCATTGTTTCCTTCTGACATCCACGAGTTTCGTGTTGCGGGTGGGGGTAGGCAAGCAGTGGTCAACTTGCATCTTAAGAATTGTACGTGCAGAAAATTTGATCTTGATCAAATTCTGTGCATGCATGCATTGGCTGCATGTCGACAATGTAATATTTCCACATATAAAATGTGTTCGAGGTTCTATAAAAATGAGGCTCTAATTGATGCGTATGTAGAAATAATACATTCTCTCGGGGATCAAGCAGATTTGGTCATCAGCCAGTTGTTTCATGAAAATGGGGTGTTACCACTTATAACGAGGTGATAAAGTGGCAGACCTAGGACATAGAGAATTTCATCTAGATGTGAGACAATAAAAAGAAGGAAGTGTAAACGTTATGGGCAAATTGGCCACAACTGACAAACGTGCAGAAATCCAATTCATCTCATCTCAATGGGATGAGCAAGCCACTTAAATATAAATAATGACCTTGTAGACTTCAATTAAATATAAATATAGAAATATACTCGTGTTTGTTATTTGATAATGTCATAAAATTTAATAATGCCCATGAAATCATCGGGTAGTCTACATTAAGCCTACACGATGCCCGTGAAGTCATCGTGTAGGCTACATAAAGCCCTCGTGTACACTACACGATAACTACACGATGCCCGTGAAGTCATCGTGAAGTTTACACTAAGCCTACACGATGCCCGTGAAGTCATCGTGTAGGCTACATAAAGCCCTCGCGTACACTACACGATGTCCGTGAAATCATTTTGTAGTCTACATGATGCCTGTGAAATCATCGTGTAGTCTACACTAAGCCTACATGATACCTGTGAAGCCATTTTGTAGGATACACGATGCATGTGTAGTCATTTGTAGTCTACACGAATCCTACACGATGCCCGTGAAGTCATCGTGTAGGCTACATGAAGCCTGCACTAAACATATAGTAAATAATTGTCAAATTGAGGGTATAAAATATATCAAAATTATTGAAAACTAAAATAAAAATCCATAAAATATATCAAAATTATTTCATTTTAACATTGTCACGTGCAAATAACTCAATTGCAATTCGTCTTTGATGTTCTGACATTTGTTGTTGAGTTATTTCTTGAAGGTTTTTCCCATATGCGAGGGCTTTGACAAACTTAAGGGTGAAATACTCCACAATCGAACCTACAATTATCTTGTTGTGGACACTTAATGATCTCATATTTTCACTCATATTTGAGATTAATCTTCTGTCTTCTATCATATATGTTCATCATTTGAAAAAGTCGAGAGACAATTTTCATGAAAGGTTTCATTATTTCATTGTACAAGGAGCGTTGATATGGCACATTCATAGAGTTATAAATACGAATACACTGACTAATCAAATCAAGCTCAATCGCAATACAATGATTGTGGTTCACATTCATTGGAAAGATAACCTTTTCTGACTGTTCCCAGCTTCTTCCAAAATTTGTCTGCACCCCGAGGACCAGGTACCGGAGTTGATAACCAATGTTAATATCCCACCTTGCTGGATCTTGCTCAAACTCTATCATTCAACAAGACAAGTTCTCCTGTAATGTCACGGGAAAAATTTAAATCCTCAACGTCAATAAAAAATGGTCATGATGACTATACGAAGTCTACATGAGGCTCTGCACTTCTTTTAAGTTAAAAAAACAAATCTTACTTACTTGCACAATCAAATAACTGACACTGATTCTGATATGAGGGTTGTATTCTTGCAAATACCTCCTCATGAGTTGGTCATTGATAAAGTGAAGAGACTAGTTTTTTGAACTAGGTAAGGTCAACGGTGTAAAATCTAACGTCTACTTTCACGTTCCTGTACGACATAATTATAGATCGAAATTAGGTACAAGATTGGTTTACTGCACGAAGTCTGATATGAGGGTTGTATTCTTACAAATCCCTCCTCATGAGCTCATTGATAAGGTGAAGAGACTAGTTTTTTGAACCGGGTAAGGTCAACGGTGTAAAATCCAACGTCTACCTTCTTGTTTCTGTACGACGTAATTATATATCAAAATTAAATACACAAGGTCAATGTAACTATCGTGTAAAAGAAGAAGTGTACAATAAAATTATAGAACTCACTGTGCCCTTGGGGATTTGAACCAGGCTTTTAAATAGGTTTTATCTTCTAAAGATACATCACCATATGCTTGAAAAGGTTTGATGTCCATTTTTGCAACGATATAATCATCATCTTTTTTCTTTCGTTGCTTCTTCTTTTCAATGAATTCGGTTTCCCAATTAGGTGACTCGAGGAACCAAGATCATTTTATCTTCCTCTTATTAAGTTCCCCAATATAGACGAGCTCTTCTTCTACATCGTTGCACTGCTCCGTTGACCGAAACGAATCCATCAATGCAGATATTATCGATGCAACCTTTTATTTTTCTTTCTTTGTTTCTTCTTCTTCTACTTTATTTTCTTCTTCTTTTATTATTTCTTCCGTTTCTTACTCTTTATTTCTATTAATTCTTATTTTTTTCACATTCTTCCCTTCTTTACTTCCAGCTTCTTCTTCTTTGTGTATTTCTTTTTCTTCTATTTTTTCTTCTATTTTTGTTTTTTCTTCATTTTCTTCATCTTTCTTTGCTTCTTCTTCTTTTTGTTCTTATTTTGCTTCTTATTTTTTTCATCATTTCTTCTTTTTCTGTTTTCTCTCTTTCTTTTTTTCCATATGTTTTTTCTTCATCTTCCTTCTTTTCACCTCCACCATCTTTCTCTTTATTACCTCCATTCTCTTCTTCTTCTCCTTCTTCTCCTTCTTCTCCTTCTTCTTCTTCTTCTCCTTCTTCTTCTTCTCCTTCTCCTCCTTCTCCTTCTTCTTCTTCTCCTTCTGCTTCTTCTCCTTCTCCTCCTTCTCCTCCTCCTCCTCCTCCTCCTCCTCCTTCTTCCTTCTCTTCATCTTTTTCTTCTTCTTTTTCCTTCTCTCCCACTATCCCCTCTTCTTCTTTTTTCCTACCATATGTTCTTCTTTTTCATCATTCTCTCCTTTTTCTTCTCTTCCTTCTTCTTCGACATTCGCTTCTTCTTTTTCTCATTCTCTTCATCTTTTTCTTCTTCTTTTTCCTTCTCTCCCACCATCTCCTCTTCTTCTTTCTTTACCATATGTTCTTCTTTTTCATCATTCTCTCATTCTTCATTTTTTTCTCTTCCTTCTCAATCTCCGTCTCCTCCCCGTCAGATCGAGGACAAAACGAGTAATCATCTGACCTCAATGTTACCAGATGATCCATCAAAATTATGATTTGAGAAATTGTAAAAGAAATGCCTGATTGCATAGACAAAATCTTCTTGTCCATTGAAGTGATCTATTGGTCCATTCCAATAAGACATTTCCTCACTTAATCTTCTTTTCCATTGAATTTCTTGGTCACAACATTCTTCTCCTCTATTTTTATTGGCCTCCTCAGACCTCTTCCTCTTCAATGAGATCCTCATCCTCCTCATTAGCCTCATCTTCAACTGGAAATGGTGACTGAGGAGGCGTCGACTAAAATAATATATGTAATATTAAGATTAAGCAGACAAAACAGAAAAAATGTGATTACAGATTGGTTACACGGATATCGTGTAGACTACACGATAGCTACACGATATTCATGTAGTAATCGTGTAGACTACAAGATCAGTTACACGGATCGTGTGTAGTAATTTTGTAGACTACACGATGACTGCGCAAGATCATTGTAACCATCGTGTAGACTACACGATGACTGCAAGAAGTCAGTGTAATCATCATGTAGTCTACACGATGACTACACGAGGTCCGTGTTCAAGAAGAAGAAGATGATTTTGAACATATCTTCTCTCCAACTACTGATCTCGAGAAGTTTTTTTCTTCTTCCTCCTTAGTAGAGACCAATGAAAGAACTGTCAACTAAAAATGCAAGAAATATAAATTAGTATATAAGAAAGTAATACATAAATTAACTTGTCAACATAATTCACCAACATACATTCTCGTTCGAAAAGATTTATTTTGTAGATTCTCAACTGGTACTATTGTGGTCGGACACCACTTGAGAATCATTGGCACCTTGGTCGAAACTTGGTTACTATACAAACTATCTACCAATGAGATAGTTTCAAATACTCATGCCTATTTAAACAAAAGAGAGTAATTCAGTATTCATCACATAAATAATTCAATACTTCACTACATAGAATTAAATAAATTGTACCTAGAAGGAAAATTGACATCCATTGAGTGAATACACATGAGCAGCAGCGGGAGATTTTTGTGTTTTTGTTTTGTTTTTTTCTTGATCTTTAAGATCACCAAAAATAACATTTGTATTCTTCACAACTAATGATGATTTCATTGTTTTGGAGAACGAGATGTCTCCCCATGGATATTGGTTGAACGCTTCAAGGTAGTCAACCAAAACCAACCATCTCTTCTCAATCAGGGTACGGTTCTCCTTTCCCAACACAAAATGCTCTAGCAAATAAATCAGAGCCATCTTAATCGCATCGGAATCTGACTTCTATTCAGAGCTCTTGAACTTCCTCTCCAACTCAGCCATGGTTATTGATTGGACTTTGAGAAAGTACAGATCAGAGAGTCTATTGGGGCCACGAGTCTTCTTCTCATCCCGGTCTTCATCGAACTTTATTCCGGTAATGCAAGAGAACTCCTTCTTGGAGAAGCACAATGGCTCCTCGTTGATAAAAAAATGGACCTCTCCTCCTCAGATGGAGTTTCATCCACATATTCGGCCTCTCTGCAAGCACACGGTGGCACACAGTTGTTGAAAACTTCAGGGATGAGAGATCAAGGAAATGACTAAAACATGTCTCCCTAAATAGAGAGAGTTGAGTAGCTGTTGCACTTTGCGTTGACCTTTGCTTTTGGAATACTGTTAACGTCATGGACGTATCTTAGTTGCATTTTGACGAAGCCATAACCTATAGCATATTCAAGGCAAACATAAGATCAGGAAATGTACATGATGTTCGTATAGCATCGTGTAGACTACATGAATGGTACACGACCATTGTGTAGCCTATACGAGGTTTACACGACCCTTGTGTAGTCCTCGTGTAGCGTACACTAGGCTTATATGACCCTGGTGTAGTCCTCGTGTAACCCAAAAAGCAGACACTCACCAAGATCAGAACCTCAGAAATCTAGAAAAAATATTAAGAAATCCAAGAGAAAAAAACAGTAAAAACCCAGAAAAAAATATTAGAAACCCAAGTAAACAACATTGTTGTTATTCGGACATTCACAAAAAACAGAAACACGGAAATCCAGAAAAATCCCTAAGAAATCCGAAAACTTACCTTGTTATTTTTCTTGCAGAGAGAGAGGTGTTGAGACTGAGAGAGAGAAAGAGAGAGAGAAGAATAGTAACAATAAGAGAGAAATGAGAAAAATGCAAGTGAGAAATATGAATGAGTGAGATTTCGTGTAATGAAAAAGTGTAATCATCATCTTTTTTTTACCGTTGTTTGAAATTCATAAATGATTTTTTTAATAATTTCATAGAACGATTTTAAATTGATGGTGAACGGGGGTTAAGGTAAACAAAATTTAGTAATAGAGTCAATTTTTGTAAAATTATCGTGGATGTATTGTGGATGTATCGGGCATGAAGACTTCTGTCAGTAGTTGAGATTGAATCAAAAGTTGAATCAGGAGCTGATATTTCATTATGGGGAGGAGATAAATGCATCCTCGAAAAGAAGAAAGCTTTCGAAGGAGACACGCGGGGGAAATTTAAACACGGCAATCTCGGACGAGTCCAACACAGATTCTGAGTCATCAATGAAAGGAAAGGGAGGATCATGAAGGTCTTTAAGGCGTCGAGAGAATACAGACGGCAGCATAACGGGTGGAGGGGGGAAACAACAGCGGCGGGCGAGCTCCACACAGTTCCCACGATGAAAGGCGCAGCTGGCAGTAGGGCCCACAGTAATGTGGAAGGCATGTCTAACGTGTCCCTAGGCGGTCATGTACTGACAAATTACACGGGGGAATTATTGCACCTAATAAAAACAAGGTGCTAGGGGACGCACGTATAGAAGAAGCCGAGGGTGTTTTGGTAACTTCTTAAGCCTTTACCCAGAATAACTTGGACACGCCCATCTTCGATCGAGTGGAGGGTGGACCAGCCCACATGGAGTTGGACTCAATAGAACAAGTAAGTCACTTAGCTGCTGGGCCATCTGCGAAGCCGATAGATGATTCCAGCTCTTCATCGACTGAAGCAAGGAAGTTGAGAAAGAAAATACTCCATCACCGTCGAGCTTCACTGAAGGTTAGCAGAGCAGTACTATAGCAGCAAGCAAAAAGAGACCGCATAAATTGGCGTAGGAGGAGTTGGTCCATGATACATAGGGGAGAAAGCTTATTAGATTTGATAATGAGACAATTGTGGAGAAGGATTCGAAGATATTTGAAGAACAGAACGGGGTTATGGAGACCGACCCCAAAAGGTCTCCACAGGAGCCATGATGGTGTTAAGTTGGAACTGTCAGGGGTTGGGGAAAACCCTGACAGTTCACAGCCTAGCCGAATTGGTGAATTTGCTATCCCCGGATATAATATTCCTTGAGAAGACCAAGAATAAAAAGTGGAAGATGAAAAGTTGAAGCAGAGGCTGAAGTACCCGAATGCTTTGATTATTGACCCGGTGGAAACGAGGGGAGGATTATGCTTACTCTAGAAGAACTTCACCGTGGTGAGGAGACACATTAAGGAGCATCTTATATATATTCCTCCGAAAATCCGCAGAATTTTGCAGAGGTAGTGAATGAAGTAGACGTGTTAGCAGTGAGCAGATGGACACCATTTCGGGACCTTTCTCAGAGCAAGAAATTCTAGAGGCCCTTCATCAGATGCACCCGTCTAAGGCTCCGGGACCAGACGGCGTAACAGCAGGGCTTTTCCACCAGAATTGGACACTTGTTAGAAGGGATTTGTTACCGTTGTTAGATAGATTTTACCATACGGGCAAACTTCCTAAAGGGCTGAATTATACCCATATTATCTAAATCCCGAAGCTATCCCTAAAAGACTTCAGACCCATTTCTTTATGTAATGTAGCATACAAATTAGTTGCCAAAGTTCTTAGTAACAGACTCAAGGTTGTCCTTCCCTCGTTGATAAGCGATTTTCAGGGAACTTTTATCCAGGGCAGACAAATTAAGGATAATGTATTAATCATTCATGAGGCCCTTCACTCCTTAAAGCAAAGGAAGAGAGGCAGAATAGGTGAAGCCATCATCAAATTAGATATGGCTAAAGCCTATGACATGATGGAATGGGTGTTTGTAGACGAAGTCCTCTCCAAATTTCAGTTTAACAGAGCTTGGCGTAGCTGGATTAAGGAGCATCCAGTCAGTTTCCTATGCGATTTCGATCAACGGAGAGTTAACCGAGAGCTTCCTCCCTCAAAGAGGACTGAGGCAAGGAGATCGATTATCCCCATACCTTCTTATCCTCTGTGCTGAGGCGCTCTCGGAAGCTTTTTTGAAGGCTGGATCTGTTGGAGAGATTCACGGTTTCTCCCCTAGAAGAATGTAGCCATCCATTTCCCATTTATTCTTCGCGGATGATGCTATTTTATTTTGTAAAGCCACGATTGTGGAGTGTGTGAGCATTAGGGATATCCTTAATATGTATGAAAGGGCTTCGGGTCAACAAGTGAATTTTCAGAAGAGCTCTCTCTGCTTCTCCCCTAATACCTCTTCCTCTTTACAAAATCAACTTACTGAGCTGCTGAATATTGCAAATTGCGATGGATTTGGTAAATACTTAGGGATTGCAGCGGCTATTGAAGGTTCGAAAAGAATTATATTTGATGAAGTTATCAAGAAACTTGATTTAAAAGTTAACGAAAAGAATTATATTTGATGAAGTTATCAAGAAACTTGATTTAAAACGGGTGGACGAAGAGGTTTTTAACTAATGCAGGAAAGGAAACTCTTCTAAAAGCAGTGGCAATGGCACTTCCAGCCTTTACTATGAGATGTTTCAAGCTGTCAGCTGCCCTTATAAAAGATTTGGAGAGAACCATTGCTCGGTTATGGTGGGGATCGACATCCGCGCGTAGGAAGATGCACTGGATTGCATGGGAGGAGCTCAAGAAATCCAAACAGGAAGGAGGCTTAAATTTTAAGGATCTCTCAAAGAATAGAGCCTTCTTAGCCAAGAATGGGTGGAGGATTTTGAATAACCCTTCGGGTCTGCTAGCTCGGGTGCTTAAACAAAAGTACTACTATAATTCAAATTTTTTGCAGGCCAAGGTTTCTAATAATGCCTCTTGGGGTTGGAGAAGCCTGACATGGCGGAAACAGTTGCTTTCTGGCGTGTTATGGAAGGTTGGTGACGGAAGAACTATCAATGTATGGGAAGATCCATGGCTTCCGAGACATTATGTATTCAAAGTTCAGTCGCAACAAAGCGGTTCAGTGAGAAATGTTTCGGATTTGTTCAGTTCTAACCTTCGAGTATGGGATGTTAATTTAGTTTTTAATACTTTTAACCGAGAAGAAGCAATAATGATCATGAACATCCCTCTTCTTAACCGCCCGGCTCAAGACACTCCTTGGTGGGCTTACCAAAATAATGGGATATATACAGTGAGCTTTGGATACAGAATAGCCAATTTCATTTCTAATCTGGGCAGATCTGACAATCGGCAACTGGGAGGTTTGAGCTGTGTGAGAAGGGACCATTTTGTTTGGAAATCAGTCTGGAAACTTGAGGTGGCTCCCAAAATCAATTTTTTCATATGCAACTGCCTGAAGGGTTGCCTCCCCACGAAAGACGTTCTCATCAAACGGAAATGTACAGTTGTTAATCCTGCATGTCCTATGTGCGATGAATGGGTAGAATCTCTAATTCGCTTGTTTGTTTGATGCCCGTTTGCGAAGGCATTCTGGTCCGCTTCGGACATTCACCTTATATCATATTTTATCAAGGTAATTCTTTCTTTGCTATCTGGCAGTTTCTGTTGTATCATAATTGTCATAATATAGATCGAAAATATTATTTGGGAGCTTTGGCATATGGTTTTTGGTGGATATGGATTGTGAGAAATGATCGGGTGTTCAAGGAACCTTCGATCCCTTGAGAACTCGATCAGGAGATGGAAGTTATCTTTGAATAAGTTGTGCACGGCAACTCAGATTAGGAACAGGCTTTATTCCCATCTCAGACACACGAGAACTCCGAGCAAGCTTATGGTTGATCTTAACTGTAGATTCATGGACCATATAAGTAGTGTTCGATGGTGTCTTCCAGATCAAAATTTTATTAAAATTAATGTCAATTGTTCCACCATTTATGATGTTCAGAAAATAGTGGGTGGTTTGATATGCAGAGGTGGTTCGGGAGAGTATATCAGGGGTGCCTGGGTGTCTTTAGACTCGTCCGCTTCTTGCCTGGAAGTGCTTTCTTCGGTCCTGTTAGGTGTAAAAGCCAAGAAGGCTTTATTCCTCCTCAACGTAGAAATTGAGGTCTCCAACTTTGATTCCGGAGTTTAAGCAAATCTGGTGCGTCTGAAGTTGAGTTTGTTAGGGATTTTATATAAGGAGTTCTATGACTGTATTTCTATTGTTTTTATTCTTGTTGAAGAGCATTGTAATGTTTCTGCTAAGGTGTTAGCTAATAGAGCTGCTCCTTATTGTTTTAGTTGTGAGTTTGGGTCTAGCCCTCCTTCTTGGTTGGCAGATATGATGTCTGCGGGTCTGTAATCATTTTGTATAAATGAAATTTTCTTGACCTGTTAAAAAAAGAACAATTATACTTATGTACTTCTACGTGGAGAGAGGTTGAAGATGGTGATTTAGAGAACATAAAAGTCATTATGGAGAGAAAAAAGTTTGTGGGCGGTCAAACAAAATCTACTTAATTCTACCATTATTTCAATGTCGCTCGTGTAATATTTCTATTTATATTTTGAGGAGAAATATAAAAGTGTTCTTAGCATTAAAAAAGTATACACGTGATTAATAATATGAATGAGGACTGATATTTTCTTTAAATGATGCAAAAAGATATTAACTCTCACAAGCCAAAATTTCTAGGAGTGTGTAAATCATTTTTATAATTGAGTTGAATTCATCAATCATCTAATTAATTAACCGATCTAAATCGAAGTAGTGGTTTCAGTTCGTTTGATTGTAATCCGTTTAGTTTACTATATATAGATATATATATTCCAAAAATATTTTCACGATTATAATTGATTCAAATCGATTATTATCTCAGAGTAAAATAACATAAATTAACCAAATCAATGGAATAAAAGAACTGATAAAGATTATACGATTGGATTCAATTTGGTTAGACTAAATTTTACACATCCCTAAAAATTCTTGTGACTTGACTCACTTTGCCCCTTTTAAATTTTGACTAGATCCTAGTACCTTTGCCTCACAAGATAAATTAAACAATAAAAAATAATTAATATCACATCTTGAAAGATGAAAATAGGCTAAACATGTAATTGTAAACGATAGGTCCAAAGTAGTTAAACATATAATTTATACAACACGTATTAGATTTCGTTCACTCTACAAAGTTACATGCATCTATTTTTTAATAATATGTTTTAATTAATAAAATTACATTGATTCAAATTTTTATGTTTTTCATGGATATATTTTTATCTTAATATTTAAAATATCATATTATTAGGTATTTAAGAAGAAATTTAGAAATTCTAAAACAGTTTGAACAATATTATCCGAAAAGTTAAAAGATTATTTACTTCACTTAATATTATTAATATTTAATCCTGAACTTTTGGATGAAAAATATTATGTGAGCAATTTTTGTCTAAATATATTTCTACACACTTACCCTCATTGATATAAGGTTTTTTAGCCGATTGTACCATGGTAGAAATTTATTTTACAAAATAGCTGGTAGTATTTATGTTAGTATTTTATCAGACAATTTAAATAATGAACGAAAAAGCTAGATGATTTCACTATTATAACCCTAATATTTATAGAATATGAAAGCAACATTCAATTAATTACGAAAATCAGATATGATTATTAAAAATAATTATATAACTAATTACATAATAAAATGGACCCTTAAATACTATATCCGATTTGGGAGAAAATAGGGCTATTGTACTGAAAGAGAGAGACGTTGTTTGGGGGAAGAGAGAACTACTGTACTGAAAGAGAGAAACACGAGTTTGGGGGATCTTTCATTTGGTAAGAGAGACGTTGGTTCATTTTACGCTTGTGAAAATTTCACTCTGTGCTTTTTA
This sequence comes from Datisca glomerata, assembly GCA_003255025.1. Taxonomy (NCBI): domain Eukaryota; kingdom Viridiplantae; phylum Streptophyta; class Magnoliopsida; order Cucurbitales; family Datiscaceae; genus Datisca; species Datisca glomerata. The sequence goes on from QANY01002006.1 coordinate 1,332,293, forward strand.
GTTTTCTATTGCGTTTTGGAGCAAAATGCTATTGTGTTGTGCTATAACAAGACATAATTGTTGTAGTGTTAGTTTTTTTAGGCTATAAGTTTTTCCTCAATGTTTGGAGGATATTTTATAATATGACATTATCTATGCTTGTAATCTCTCTCTTTAGTGACTAATAAGTATTTAAATATTTTCTTATAGTTTGATGTCTTGTATATGTACAAAGATCAAGAGTCTCGTTTATTATTTATGACTATAATAAGAATAAAAATATTATACCTTAAGATACGAAATAACGTATTATAAAACACAAATAATGACTTCTAACAAATGGGATGACGGACAAGTCATAGGAGGGAAACAAATTTGGCCGTGTTGGATCTCTCAACAAAATGATTATGAAGTTATATCAGATTTATAGTCAATCTTACTATAGAAAATTAGTCAAAACAGATATAGACGTTGAAGGATTCTAACCTGATAACCTATTTGTCTATTGTTAATTTATTTTCTCTTCTTAAATTAATTGATTCAGAGGGGTTGGCTAAATGAGAAATGCATCCACCGATAAGTTGACGTGTCCAACAGTCACATGCATTTTAAAGAAATATTTAAGATCATATTTTAAATAACATTTCATCTCCTTGACATATGTACAAAGTGGAACTGTGAAACCAGTTAATATTAGATATTTCAATGTCCGTGAAGAATTAGAGCTATCATTGTCATCATTCATAAATGTTTATGAAGTGGAAGATCGAATTTCAATAAAAAATAAGTTATACAATTTCATTCGCAAAGTTGGAGAATTAAACAATGGGAAAACAATGATGAGTACTGTTATTTATATACTATGAATTATACATTAGTAATTTATAGCTTTTTTAACTTCATGATGTATTTAGATTAAATTTGTGAGATGTTTAAGAAATTGTTATCAATGTGCCGAAAGCTTGTAACATTCAAATTGAAAAAGATGAGAGGCGGAACACAAAGGAAAGAGAATTTATCCTCATCAATGACATACATCGAAATGATTTGTTTTTAACTTTATAGTTAAATATCTTTGTTGGAACTCATTTTTCGTTTTATTTGACATACGTTACAGTTCAGACATTATTAGGGTAGCTCTATGGGGAGATTTGACTAAAAATGAAGGACAGATTCTTGCAGATAAATTAGATGAAAAACCAATTGTTATTTTTGCAAATGTAAATGATAGAATATATCAAGATAAATAATTCAATTAACTATAATAAACTAAATATAATAAAATAATAATTTTTTATTATTATGCAGATGAATTTAGCTTATCAACCATAATGATAAGTACAGTAAAAATAAACTCAACTACCCCGAACACAGGAGAGTTACATATAAGGTAAAATTTAATCACTTTTTCAATTTCAATTTTAGTTTTTAATAATTAGCTTTCTTAATTTTTACAAAGCAAACTAGACATAGAGAAAATGTTGAAAAACTATTTTGTTTAGTCAGAGTAGAAATTGTAAAAGTTATGAACACAGGAACCATGGTATGAGCTCTGCAAAACTTGCAATAGAAGGGTATAAGGCAGTAGATGTTACCATTAAATAAAAGAATAATGGATCTATTGGATTGCCTTTCAATGCTCCATGCTCATGTATATTAAACAAAGTTTAACATGACATCTCGCATATTTATTATAAAAACACGTGCTGTATCTACAACTAGTAATAAGAAAAAAATGGAAAATGAACCTGACTTAGGAGAGTGCTAGATGGTTCGAATGGCCTTAGAAATTCTGGCAATTCGAGGGTCTTGGTCCACTCACAACGTCATTTCTTGATCTCGGTTTGATCACACTTTGCTCAAAACGTGCCGTCAGTCACACAGTAAAAAAGAATCAGAAAGAAGAAGAGCTCATCAGCGCCGACGAAGTTAAGAGATTTATGGCGGTCTTGGGGAGGACTCTCGGCGTGTGGTTGGCCTCCATGCGAGGTGAGGTGTTTTAAATATGCTTGGGGCTTTTTTCTGAGTCATGTCTAGTCCCATCGATTAGGAGGGGACTAGCTAATACGGTTAGGATGAGACTATCTAGTCATATCGTATTAATTAATAAAGTTCAAATTTCAAGTCAAACATTAGATAATATTAGAATGATACTATCCAGATCTTTAGTACTGTCAAGTTCTGACAGCCAAACAATGCATATATATCTATCTCAAACTCTTGCTTTTAAATAAAGGCAAGCTCCATTCTCATTGATATAGGTAATTGTTTTTCAAACAATTCTCATGTTATTTATATAATAATAATAAATAAATACAATAATTTTAAATTTTCGAGAGACATATTAGTATAATGGTAATTTTACAACTTTGAAAGGCCAATCATATAGATTTAGTAATTTGTTGCAATAGTATATCATTCAATAATTTTATACCTTTTATACACATTATTATATATAATATTAAAGAAAAAATTAGTTTGTCTAAATTACACATACACCTTCTTTATATTTAAAAATGACGCAGACATGTAATGTATTTTACATTCTATAACAAAAAGGTTTAATTGCCTAACAGAAAATTTTAAAGACAATTAAAAATGGACACTAAAATATCCAAAAACACCTCCATCCTTTTGTAAAACTAATATTTAATCTAAAATTATATTAATTAAGTAATTTAATTCAAAATCATACTAAAATTTGAACAAAGTTTCTGGGTAAGATAAGCTGTGATTCAATGTGATTCTGGACATTTTTTTTGTCTATTTAACTATTGTTAAAATTTTCTGTTAAAAAATTGAATTTATTTATTATAGAATGTGAAGTATAAAATAAGTAAGTGTAATTTTTAAATGTAAATAAGATGTGTGTGTAATTTAACTAAATTACAAGAAGGGGGACAATGTAATTTTTCAAATTACAACATGAAAGGGAACAATGATACCTTCCTTTACAACTAGACTCGCCATTGGTTATGGAGAACACTGGACAATCGGACAACTGGATCTGGATGCAATGAATCCTGACAGATATCAAGTCAATCCTTCCCCTCAAATGTTGTTGAGCTTTTATCCACAAAGGTTCTATGGAAATATCTGACGAGATGAAGGGTGAATATAATTTTCCCTGTGAGGTGCGGTCAACCCTTCTCCTGACCTATTTCTTGTAAAAAAAACTAAGAAATTATACATAGTTATTGTACGTAGGGTTTAACCACATTCTTTAATCTCGTTAAAAAGATTGTTAATGCTATAGACATACATTTTTGTTAATTATTTTGGATAATTTGGTATGAAACCTTGGGCGTGTTTACTCCTAGGAATAGGAATTGAATTTCGTGAAATCCTTTCCAATCTGTAATTTAGTTTGCACAAGAAATCCAAGCTTTGATCAAGAAACCTTTTTCTGACAATTTACTCGGAGTCCGTTTCTACAGAAAAAAATGAAGCTGCCCTTAATTAGAAAAGTCTAATATGTCACCAAAATAATTTTCTATGACTTGGATGTACATATTTTATATTTTTAAAATCTATTCTTGAATAAATAATTTATTTTCAACTTTATATCTACATAAACTTACACGGTCTAAAATTCAAAATGATATATGATATTGAGAGCTTAATATATACAAAAATCAAGTGAATGGAATTAATCTAAATTTTAAGTATGTTTTTATACATGAACACCCAAAACTTCAAGTAGGTTTTTATACATGAACAACCAAAAATTCAATAACAAAAAGAGGAAGAAAAAGAACAGAAGCTCAAATACGCAAGTTAACAATAAAAAAACCTAAAACTTATTAAGTAACCCATATTTCGAGTCATACTCTCTCATTTTTCTTAAAATTTGTAATGTAATAACTTTGACAAAAAAATAACTATCACTAATATATGACCAGATAAAAGAAACGTGATCCCTTAAAAAACACAAATCATTTTTAAAAAAAATGTGTATTTTACTGTCTTAAACTATCACTAATATATAGTTAAAACTTTGACTTTTAAAGTGTTAGATAGTAAATCTCTAACTATTCAAAAATCAAAATTTGAACCCTCAAACTAAGCCTGTTAATTTTTTTTGTTATTTTTCTAAAATGGCGTACTTTTAAAACATTCAAAACAACGTAGTTTTAGTAACAGTCTAAACACAAACATTTCCCATTGCGCCACACTTTTTTTCTTATCCCTTTGTCACACACATTCATCTCTAGCGAACTCACCGTTTCTCAAGGTTTCAACAGCAGAGTACAATATAATCACTAATAAACCCAAAATGATCACTAGTCCCATAGGTGACTTAAAAATAGTAGAAGTTCAACTCAAACAGTCTTGAGACATGAAACTAGAAATGCCGCTGCTCAACAACCGCAGTGACTCTAGCAACAGAAGTGAAGAAGACAAGAAACAAAATTTTGTCAAGAAGTTCGGGTTTGGATCGAACATCAACGACAACTGGTCGGCGTCGCAACATGGAGGTAGGTCACATGGGCTGCTAAAAGCTACTCATAGAATGGGTGTGCTGCTATCTCAACCTTGATTTGGTGATTATGGTCGTCCCTACTGAAACCCATTATTCCAAAGCCTGATTCTTGTATAGCTAATTAAAAAGCTCAAACTTTTGATGCTATATCTATGAGAAAATAGCGAAGATGGGTTAGTGAAATGGAAGTAAAAGGTAAAGAGTAGCCTATAGAGATATTTTATGAAGAGGATCAATTTTTTGCTGTTTATGAGAAAATATTGTTGGATCCTTAATCCAACATTACACTTATATGTAAATAATTATGTATTGTAAACTGTCAAATAAAGTTAAACCCAATTAAAAGTGATCAAATAAGGTTTGAATAATTGAGGTTTTAATGTATTTGGTAGGTTGTGGATCTTTTAATATGTAGAGACTTTAGAGTAATTTTTATTTTTATGATGGCCTAAAATAGAAATACCAAAAGATAAATTATCTATAAGTGGTTATGATCCGCATGTTACACAATTAACGAGAAACCATTCTATTCTTCCTAAAATCCTATCATTAGAGAGAAAACTGAATCAAAGGGGACTCTCTGTTCAACATCGTTAGAGAGACTTAATCAAATGGGACTCTCTGCTAGAGAATCATGTAGATCTGGAAGGTCAATCGCTCGACTCTAAATAATGATCTATCATCATGGATTCATGTATACTTCTGCTATATTATTGATTTGATTCTTGGTGTGTTCAACATGAGAACTATGAGTTTATACAATACGGTTTATACCGAAAGAGATTTTGAATCTAACAAGTGGTATCAAAATAACTCATGTTGAATCATTAAGAATCAGAATTAAGTTTTAGATCCATGATTATAGGTGTTTTTGTTTGCGTTACGGTATTCTTGAATTTTTAATAATTGTTTGATAGAACTATTAGATTTGAGAATGTTTGTTTTGATTCATTGATTGTTTACGGAGTTCTTAAATTTGATAATCGTTAGATTATTATGAGATTTAAGAACTTTTTTTTTGTATTTTTTAGTGTGTGTATATATATATATTTTAAGGATTCAAACCGCCGACTAACAGTGTTGATAGCCGTCAGTGGCAGGTGACCGGCTCGGCGGTTTGACAATTAATTTAAGATTTAAATTCGCTACAATTTATTGAACATTGGTATGTTATATGTTTTAAGATGAATTAGTTGAAGCAATATGTCGCCAAAATGACATCTCTTGTGGAAATTAATTTTATCTTAAAATATAAAATGTTATATGTATGTATAACTTATGTGAATATTTACTGGCCCAAAGGAAGAAAATATTTGACAAAATTACATATGTTTCTATGGTAATAAATACATTATAATTATTCAGTTTTACATGAGAACAATAAATCAGCCCAAAGGAAGGTTTCTTGTTCGATATGTTCTTGGTCGTCAGTGTTTGGTTGCTGCACCAAGACATCACTTACAAGTTAATAATTTTGGTCGAAGTCAAAATATTAATGGAGTGCTCAAGGTCTTGGACATGGAGCCCCACCGACATCTTCTAAGAAAAAGAGTCGAGTTGGAGTTGAAAATATAGAACTAAAAAAACAAATCAAGTTGATGGAGAGTCAACTACAAAGCTTACTTACTTGGGCTCGTCAAAATAGTTTTTCATCTCCTAACGATGACTCAACAACAGAAACATGAGCTATAAAATATTTGTTAAGCTTTATAGTTGTAACATAAAACTTTAAATACCCTATTCTTTATTTTTCTTCGGATACATGTGTGAATCAAATTCTATAATGAATTATGATTCGGGGATTTTGTAATGAACTATTTATTAATGATATACATATATATATATATATATATATATATATATACTCTTAGAAAAATATCGGGTTTGATAAATTTTTTGATGATATTAATTGCTATTACAGGTGATATTAATTACTATTACAACATTTTGTAATGTAAAACTTGGCCGCCAAAAATATTTCACGAGAAAAAAAATTAGTGACAAAAGGTTTTTGAGACAAAACTTTTTTTTATCACAAAAGTTTTTTGTGACGAAAAGAAAAATTGGTCGTAAAAAGGTTTTTGCCACAAAATTGCTTTTGGTAGCGAAAAACCTTTGGTGACCAATTTTTTTTGGTTGCTAAAGCCTTTCGTAACCAGTTTTTTTTGTCGCGAAAGGGTTTTAACGATCAATATTTATTTTCGTTGCGAAAGCATTTCACGACAAGTTTTTTTTTCGTCGCTAAAGGTTAACGCGACGAGATCCAAAATTCATCGCAAAAGACTTTCGATGATGAAGCAAAAGCGACGAAGTTCGTGACAAACTTAAGTTTGTCTACATCCTTTCGTGACAAACTAACTAGGTCAAGTTTCACATTCACCTCATGATTAAGGTAATTATGAAAAACCCCTTAAAGTGTAACAATTAGATGTAGAGTTAGATAAACGGTTTTACTCTAAACTAATTTGTTACTAGTCTATTCAGTTTGTTCCATAATAGTCTAGGCCAACTGTTAGAGTCTCCACTTCCATGCCCCAAGACCGACATCATTTGGTTCAACCTAACAGTCATAATCAGACTCGATTTCTCAGTTATAATCGACTCGATTACGTTGACAATAGTTCCAGGACTTGAGTAAATTATAAATACACTTTAATTGATAGAAAAAAATTCATTCGTTCATTAAATTGAGTAATACAAAATTTCAGAGAAATAACCAAATACTCATAAATAGTTATTACACCTTACTTCCTTATGCAAACTGAGATCTTTTTCCAAAGGTAAGGTGGTTGGTTAGGGAAAGGAATTCGATGAATCTGAAGCAGCAGATACCATAAGAGAATCAACAGAGAGCCTATCCTTTCTTACAAGTTGTTACATACTCATACTATTGGTTGGTTGTTACATACTCATACCTCATACTTATTATTACTTACTAGGGCCCTTCACTTCAACTCATACAGACAACTTTACTTCCAGCTTATTCCCAAATCAAAGCTACTTGCTTATAAGAGAAGAGCAAGGTGCATAACTGGTTTGTTAAAGCATGGAAAGGTATCCAGAAAGCACAGTAACAGCTATGATATAGGCGCCCTCTCACCTAATACCCGCTACCAAGGTTCTGAAAGAAAGTAGTACAATCGGCTATAGAACTCCAGATTTACGAGTAGCCGCATGTCCAACAATTTTCCAATCGGACTAAAGTAGGCGTGTACAAACTCGAATCCCCATGCCCTCTAGATGACCATAAACGATTTTACTGCTTAAAGTCTTCGTGAATGGATCTGCCACGTTAATGACCTTCGATATGTGTGTTACTATAATATCTCCACGCTGAACAATCTCTTTAATCTGATGATACTTACACTCTATGCGCTTAGTTCTTTTGTGGCTCCTTGGTTCATTCGAGTTAGCTACAAACTCATTGTTATCGCAATAAAGTCCTATAGGCTTGTCAGCTTCTGGAACAACTACCATAGACTTCAAGAACTTTCTAAGTCATACGCCCTCCAAAGAAGATTCACAAGCTGTCACATATTCAGCTTCCATGGTTGAATCAACAACAGAAGAACTAACAGGCCAGTAGCACTTCATGTACACTTCTGCTATATCATTGATTTGATTCTTGCTGTGTTCAACATGATCTGGGGGTTTATACGATACGGTTTATACCGAAAGAGATTTTGAATCTAACAAGTGGTATCAAAGCAACTCATGTTGAATCATTGAGAATCAGAATTAAGTTTTAGATCCATGATTATAGGTGTTTTTTGTTTGCGTTACGGTATTCTTGAATTTTAATAATTGTTTGTTAGAACTATTAGATTTAAGAATGTTTGTTTCAATTCATTGATTGTTTATGGAGTTCTTAAATTTGATAATCGTTGGATTATTATTAGATTTAAGAACTTTTTTTGTATTTTTCAGTGTGTATATATATTTATTTATTTTTAAGGATTCAGACCGCCGACTAATCGTGTTGATAGCCGTTAGTGGCAGGTGACCGGCGTGGTGGTTTGGCAATTAATTTAAGAACTTTTTTTTGGTATTTTTCAGTATATATATATATATATATTTACTTTTAAGGATTTAGACCGCCAGCTAACCGTGTTGATGGCCGTTAGTGGCAGGTGACTGCCGTGACTGTTTGGCCGTACCAACAAGGAGAAGTTGCGGCTTGAGAAGAGCCGCGGCGTCAAGGAGTGGCGGCCATGAAGATGAATGCAAAGGGAGGGCTGTGGGCGTAGGAATGGGCTGTGGGCGTAGGAATGGGCTGTGGGCGTAGGAATGGGCTTGCCCACAGCCACTAAGGGACGCTGTGGGCGAAGACCACAACCTTGTTTTGAAGGGCTTAGATTTCCCCGCCCTTATATTATTTAAAATTTTTTTAATTAAACTATTTTAGAATTAATTTATGATCAATAATTAAATTAATTTTAAGAATCATAAAATTAATTTTAATTTAAGAACTTTTAAATAAATTATTTTGATTATTTTTAGTTTTCGGTTAAAATAATTTTTAAGGATTATCAAGTAAATTATTTTGAATGATTTACAGATTTTTGGTTAAAATAATTTCAAAAAAATCTTTTCTAAGGATCGTAAAATTAATTGTTTAACAATTAATTTAAGATTTAAATTCGGTACTATTTAAAATTTGAACATTGGTATGTTGTATGTTTTAAGATGAATTAGTTGAAAAAATATGTCGCCAAAGGGATATCTCTTGTGAAAATTAATTGTATCTTAAAATATAAAAGGTTATATGTGTGTATAACTTATGTGAATATTTACCGGCCCAAAGGAAGAAAATATTTGACAGAATTATATATGTTTCTATGGTAATAAATACGTTATAATTATTCAGTTTTACATGAAAATAATAAATCGGCCCAAAGGAAGGTTTCTTTTTCGATATGTTCTTTGTCATCAGTTCTTAATTACTACACCAAGACATCACTTACAAGTTAATAATTTTGGTCAAAGTCAAAATATTAATGGAGTGCTCGATGTCTTGAGATGTGATTTACTTTTGTTTGAATTTATTGTTATTATTTGGGATTCATGTGAGCTTGTAGGTTGATTAATTGTTCTCTATTAAGTTATTACTCAATCTAATGCCAACATCAAGTAAAAATAAAGTATTAAATGGCTCAAACTTCAAGTCCTAGAAAGATAATCTTTTGATAGTTATTGGAGTTATGGATCTTGATCTTGCATTGAGGATTCATTCTTCTTCACCTTTTACAGATAAGAGTACCTCTGATGAGAGGAACACATGCATGCTTTACGAGATGAGCCTATCACTGAGGATGCCACACTTCACTCAGAAGAAGAGATAGTTGGAGAAGTGTTCAGGCGAAGTAGAGGTATCGGACATGGAGCCCCACCGACATCTTCTAAGAAAAAGAGACGAGTTGAAGTTGAAAATATAGAATTAAAAAAACAAATCAAGTCGATGGAGAGTCAACGACAAGCTTACTTGCTTGGGCTCATTAAAATAGTTTTTCATCTCCTGACGATGACTCAACAACCGAAACATGAGCTATAAAATATTTTTTAAGCTTTGTAGTTGTAACATAAAACTTTAAATACCATTTGGGAATCAAATCCTATAATGAATTATGATTCGGGAATTTTGTAATGAGCTATTATATTAATGATATATATATATATATATATATGTATTTCTAAGAAAAATATCGGGTTTGATAAATTTTTTGATGATATTAATTGCTATAACAGGTGATATTAATTACTATTACAATATTTTGTAATGTAAAACCTAGCCGCCGAAAATATTTCGCGAGAAAAAAATTGGTGACAAGATTTTTGCAACGAAACTTTTTTTTGTCACAAGCTTTTTGTGACGAAAAGAAAAATTGGTCGTAAAAAGGTTTTTGAGACAAAATTGTTTTTGGTCGTGAAAAACCTTTGACAACCAATTTTTTTCGTTGCTAAAGGCTAACTCGACGAGATCCAAAAATTTATCACGAAAGACTTTCGCTGACGAAGCAAAAGCGGCGAAGTTTGTGACAAACTTAAGTTCATCGTGAAAGCCTTTCGCAATGACTTTTTGGGGCTTTAGCGACCAAAATGTTGGTCGCTAAAGCCCTTGTTTCTTGTAGTGTGATGAAAAGAGGGATATGGAAAGGTGGGAGAAATCAAATCGCATGTGTGTGCCGATCATGAAGAAGGTCATTCTAGAAACATTCATGGACATTGTATCTAAAAAGATTACTACGGTTAATGATTTTCTTACGAATATTGAAAAAAGGTTTGTCAAGAATGAAAAGGTAGAAAATGGTATGCTATTGGCAGATCTAATTTCGATGAGGTATAAGGATAAAGGCAAAATTAGATAGTACATTATGGAAATATCTCGTATTGTTTCAAAGTTGAAAGCACTTAGGCTTGAACTCTTTAAGGACTTGCTGGTGTATGTGGTTTTGATATCGCTTCCAATACAGTTTAGACAGATTAAGGTGAGCTGTAATTGTTAGAAAGAGACTTGGTCTTTGAATGAGCTCATCTCATACTGTGTTTAGGAAGATTAAATAGTGAAACATGATCAGACAAATGGTGTTTACCTGGCTTTACATCTTAGGATAAGGGCAAGGGAAAGAAAAGGGTAATGTAGCTGGGAAAACAACACCACACAAGAAATAACAAAAGAAATCAGCTGATTCGAAAGGCAATAGTTGTTACTTCTATGGAGCTGACGGGCATAGTAAGAAGAAATACACCAATTATCACGCTTGGCGTGCTAAGAAATGTGCGCTTTTTAACTTGGTTTGTTCTGAGGTTAATTTAATTTTTGTTGCTAGACACATGTGGTTGATAGATTTTGGTGCAACAACTCACATCAGTGTGTCTATACATGATTATTTCACTTGCGGAAGGCCAAGTGATGTTGAAAGATACATCTATATGGGCAATGGCAAGATGGTTAAAATTGAGGCGATAAAGAAATTTAGATTATTGTTAAAGACTTGATTTTATTTGAATCATAGTGAAACATTTATTGTACCGTCATTTAGACAGAATTTGAGCTTTTTCTCTATTTTGGACAAAGTTGGTTATGGTTGTTCATTTGGAGATGAAAACTATGGTTTGTTTTGTGATTCAAATTTGGTTGATTCCAAGTATTTGTTAGGTTATGATAATATTTATTTACTTGATACAATTGCTTCAATTAAAGAATCTCTGCAAGTAAGTACACGAAGTACTAAAAAAAATTAACTAGTGAGAATTCAGCTCCGTTATGGCACAAAAGAGTAGGTCATATCTCCAGACGGAGAATAGAGAGACTTGTGTCAGACTAAATTCTTGGTCCCTTAGATTTTATAGATTTTGACGTTTGTATTAATTGCATAAAGGGTAAACAAACTAATAAAATGAGATTTGAAACTAATGAGACTCAGGACATCTGAGAACTTATTCATAAAGATATTTGTGGGGCATTCTCTTCGATCGTATCGAATGATCACCAGCACTTTATAACGTTCATTGACGATTATTCTAGATATGACTACTTATATCTCATTCATGAAAAGTCACAGTCATTGGACTTGTTCAAAAAATTTAAGGCTGAAGTTGAGAATCGACTCAACAAAAGGATTAAAAGTGTCAGCCTGACAGTTGTGGTGAGTACTATGGCAGATATATTGGTTCAGGTGAACAACGTCCATGACCATTTGCTAAATTCCTAGAGGAATGCGATATCGTCTCACAGTACACTATGTCGGGTTCGTCCACTATGAACTGTGTTGTTGAAAGATGAAACAGAACGCTTAAAGACATGGTCAGGAATATGATTAGTCATTCAACCTTACCATAATCACTCTAGGGTGAAGCACTTAAGGCTGCAGTATATATAATTAACAGAGTTCCAACTAAAGTGACTGCCAAAACCCATATGAGCTTTGGACTGGCAAGAAACTTAGTCTAAGATATTTGTACGTTTAGGGATGTCCAGCTGAGACAAGGCCTTATAGGCCTAATGAAAAGAAATTGGACTTACAGGCAGTAAGTTGCTATTTTTTTGGATACTCTGAAAGATCCAGAGGGTACAAGTTTTATGATCCCACAACTAAGTCGATTTTGAGACGGGAAATGTCCAGTTCTTTCAGGATGCCGAGTTTGCAGGGGGAGCTACAATTAGAGATTTAGTCTTTCAAGAGGAAAATGTTGATATTCTCATAGGTGTTATTAGCATTGATCAGGATTGTGTTCTAGACCTTGTTTATGACACAACATGAGACAATATCGGAGAACCTTTTATTCAAGAGATTATTTCGAAAGAACAAACTCTAGCACCTTAAGAACCTATGCCATTTAAGAGATCCACTAGAGAGAGGAGAAGTGCAGTGCCAAATGATTATACTATATTTCTCCAAGAACATGAGGTTGATATTGGTGTGATGGAAGATGATCCGATCAACTTCCGTAAAGTCATGGAAAGTTCTCACTCTCAAAAGTGGATTGACGCCATGCATGAGGAGATTAAGTCCATGAAGGACAATGACGTGTGAGATCTTGTTCCATTACTAGAAAGTGTGAAACCTATTGGTTGCAAATAGATATTTAAGACTAAGAGGGATCCAAAAGGTAATGTGGAAAGATACAAGACTCGTCTTGTAGCAAAGGGCTTTACACAGAAGGAATGCGTCGACGATAAAGAGACTTTCTCTTCCGTTTCTACGAAAGACTCTTTCATGATTATAATGGCAATGGTGATACATTTCAATCTTAAGCTGCATCAGATGGATGTAAAGACGGCGTTTCGCAATGGTGACATTGAAGAGACGGTTTATATGGTGCAATTAGAAAACTTTATGTCGGGAGACCCAAAGAATATGGTTGCAAACTTAGAAAATCCATTTATGGACTCAAGCAGGTATCTCAGCAATGGTATTTCAAGTTTCATCAGGTTGTCATCTCATTCGGTTGTGCTTTTTAGAGATCTCAGACTTGGATCTAGTTTGCATAGGGTGTGTGGAGGTTCGGGTCTCAGATTGTCTAGGACACTCAGGCAAATTAACAGTAACATAAGTAGAAACATTTTTAAATTGGCTGGAATCTAAACAGAGCCACTTGCGGGCTGAATAGCATCATTTAAAGCTGAATTCAAGGGAACAACATGCAGATTATCATGAAAAACAATAGGAAAAACACTAGTAGCATTTTTAACAGCAAAATTATGATTATTTGATGGTATTCCAGCACTGGCAGTATGCAAATCATATATATTTGTGTGAGAAACAGAAGCAGTATCAATATTAGAACTTAAATCCGTGACAGGCAGCACACTAGCAGACATTACAGATAGCAAATGAGGAGAAAAAATAGTAGAATTATTATTAGTAGAGTCTGGAACTGGAACAGAGTTATTACCAGAACCATTCAAACATACTTGAGGAAGCAAATTAAAAGAAAAGAAGGGTAAGGGAGAAGTGTACATGTTTGCGGAAGGAAGTGAAGTAGTAGAACTAGAAGAAGCTGAAATAACCGAATTAGAAGAAGCAAAGGGAAAAAGAGATTTATAAAAAATAACATGTCTAGATGTGTAACACCTTTTATTAACAACATAAATAACTCTTTTTCTCCATAACATAACCAATAAATACACGCTGAGTTGACTTAGGGTGGAATTTAGTTTTCATGTAAGGTTGAAGGCTAGGGTAACAAGCACAACTAAAAACACGTAAGTGAGTATGATAAACAACTTTGCCAAACAATTTCTCAAAAGAGGAAATATGATTTAGGACATCACTACGCATGTGATTAATAAGATAGACAGCAGTAGCAAACGCATAGTTCTAAAAAGAAAGAGAAACGAAAGCATGGCGAAGTAAAGTGAGGCATGTTTCAACCACATGCATATATTTCTGCTCAGCAATTCCATTTTGCTGAGGGGTATAAGGGTAAGTCTTTTGATGAACTATCCCAGTGTCATTTAAGTAAGACTGAAAAAGGAGACCAGTGTATTCACCACCTCCATCAGAGTTAAAGGTCTTCATTTTAGATGAGAACATGTTCTCAACCAAGGGTTTAAACCTCATAAACATAACATAAACATCATATTTATTACATATAGGAAACATCTGGGTATAATGAGAATAATCATCAATAAGGATTACATAATATCTATCTCCATATATTGATGTAGTGGGGGAGGGTTTCCACACATCACTATGAATGAGCTGAAAAGGAGAAGTAGAAGTAGGAAAAGGAAGCTTAGTCATTAGATAGTTAGCAGAATGTATATTTTTGTCGAACAACATTGTGGGTGGGGTGTCCTAATCTATAATGCCATATAAGATTAGGAACTTTAAAGCTAACATATGCATAAGAAGATTTAGGCAGACTGGTGGGAATGAGAAAAAGACTATTAACATTGGGTCCTTTATGCAAGATTTCCCATGTTGACTTGTTCTGAATACAGAAGAAATGAGCATCGAAGATAAATAAGCAATTATTATAAGCAAAACCTGTAAACAGAAAGGAGATTAGAGGATAATTGGGGAGGAAAAGACGTAGTAGAAGTAGAAAGAAGAGCAGAACTTGTATGGTTATGGGGTATATCTTGTCCATTGCGAATGGAAATAGCATTTTCACCAGTGTATTTGGTTGGGGAGAAAAGATTATGTAAGCTATAAGAAAGATGAGTATTGCAGCCGGTGTTAGATAACCATACTTGTAAGTCAGATTGGTTTTATCAGTGGGAAAAGGTAGCCATGGCCGAGAGGTTTGGGGTGGGACCTTTACCTTGATAAGAAAAGTTTAGGCGGTGATAACAATCTATGGCGCTATGCCCAAATTTATTACAAATTTGGCATTGAAGTTTCATGGATTTGGAGGTGTCTATGTTGCTGTGAGGAGGGGACTTAAAAGATTGGGAATGTTGTGCAGAATGCGGTCCAAGAACAGAGGGAAAAGGTCCAAGAACAAGAATGTTATGATGCCATTTTGGAGGTCTGCCCCCTTCCATTAGTATTCCTACCAGAATTGAATTTAGAACCACGAAAACCTCTAAAATCCTACCTCTTGAATTACCTCATTTTGGAGGCCAGTAGTGCCGTGTTCCAAAAAATTTGTTCCTAACCATTACGTTGAGATTCCAAGAATATCTTTTCAGCTTTGAGAATCACGTGGAGTTCCTCAAGAGATAGAGGCTTGGCCCTGGTCTTGCTTGATGTCCGTAAAGTGTTGAACTCAGGTGGAAGACCATTAATGGTGAAGATAAGGATGTCTTCATCGTCAATATGAACCAAAACCGTGACCAATTTGTCATTCAACTCCTTGACGCGCTGAATATAGACATCAATACTCTCAGTAGGTTTCTTGCTTACCGATTAAAGATCCGATTTGAGCTTAAGGATGTTTGTACGTGAAATGGTGGAAAATGGATTTTCAGAAGGAACGAGAGATGTAATAATTTTTGAAGAGCTATCTGCGTAATCACGATTCGAAGAAGAGGTAGGAGCCATATGTGATGTAGTTTGTGACTTGGTTTGGGAACTAATTTGGGCAGCAACGATTTCTTGAATTTTAGAAGTGAGGTTAGGGTTGTCAAATTGATCTGCCATAGAATAGGACGTGAGTCTATCTTGGCTCTGATACCATCTGAAAAGATAAGGAAAGCTTGAAGAGAAGACAAAGGCAGATGAAAGAAACAGAGATGGAGAAGAAGAAGAAAACCCTCTGTAATACTCATTAACCAAAAACAAAGAAGAAATGAGATAATATCCAACCTCTACTAACGATAAAGAGAGATAGAAAAAGTACAAAACTAACCCCAACAGATAAGACTAAGTGGCAAAATGGCATCCTCAGGTAACTATATCTTGTTTGGTTCACAAAGTGTGAAGGTGTATCGATCTTAAGATCTTAGGGAAGCTGATAATGGAGGGACGATGAGTGGAGTCAGTGTACGTGATGCCAATAGATACTGTATACATAGACAAGACAAGAAAGAATGAGACAACATATTTATGGCACATGAGTTTGAGCCATGTTAGCTATTCCAAGCTAAGTGTGATGGTGAAGAAGCATTGCTTAAGGGTCTTCTTCAACTTGACGTGAGAATAGACATGATTTGTGCTGGATTCCAATAGGGAAGTCAATGGGACGGAGGGATTCCCTCATCCCCACTTCCATATGTCAACCTCATCCACGTCTCATTCCTATTTACGGAGATACGGGGGAGGGGGGATCAGGAATCCTGATTAGGATCTAGTTACCCACGGGGTTTTCATCTTTTATTAGGCTTGATTATATATAGAACTTCTTAGCGGTCACATGAGACGATGACATAAGCAAATATGATGATAATGGATAATTTTGACAATAGAAACAATGGAGATGATTTAGGAGATAAATAATATATGAATCCTTTTATTTGACTGTTAAAATAGCTAGTGCAGTGAGTGATTGATGAAAATAGTGCCAGGTTACGTTGTGATATAGAGTTGTTGTTATATATATAAATATATAAAATAAATGGGGCGGGTAACGAGATAGGGACTATTATCTCCATCTTGCCCCATCCCGAGCGGGTATATTTACGATTGTCCCATACTCGCCACACCATCCATTTATTCACCAAAACTCAACCTAATAGGGAGAGGTCCCCACGGGTTTGAAGATCCACATGTGATTTTGACATCCCTAGATGCCAATATGGTAAGGGAGATCAATTTCCAAACGAGGAATCAAAGTTAAAAGCTGATGAACTATTAGGGTTAGATCACTATGATGTGTTTGGGCCTGTTGAACAACCATCAATTGATAGAATGTGATATATGCTGACGTTCATTGGTTATTTCTCTAGTTATGTATGGGTTTTCTTCATGAAAGAAAAATCTGACACATTCTCAAAGTTTAAAGAGTTCAAAGAGGTAGTTAAAGGAGAAGTGGGAAAGAAGATTCATTGCTTGCGCAAATACAACGGGGAAGAATACAAGTCAGGCAAGTTCTCTAAATACCTTCGGGAATCTCATCAATATACTTGTGTCAATAGACCAGAACAGAATGCTATAGTAGAGCGAAAGAACTAACATCTTGTGGAAATATGTAAGAGTATGCTATATGCGAAGAATTTATGGGTTAGGTTTTGGGTTGTGTATGAAAACTGTAACTCATGCATTCAACAAACTTCCCCAACCAAGGTTAAAGTTTGTTTCACCCTTTGAGAACTTTGGGGACACGAAACCTATAGTTAGCTATTTTTTAGTATTCGATTGTGTTTATTGTTTATTTTTCTCTAAGCATTAACATAGAAAAAATGGAAAGAAAGCAGTTAGATGTGTCTTTGTTGGATATGATAGCCAGAGAAAAGGGTTTATGTGATCCTACAACTTGAAGATGTTATACATTATGAGATGTGGTGTTCGATGAAGCATCTTCTTGAAGGTCCTAAAAAAGGAGGTGTTGCTAGACTCAAAGGAAATTGAAGTCAAGCTACAGCAAATAGAGGGGGGACATATTGTATGAATCCAATCAAGCTCAAATAAAGCTGTAAATGAGGATGACAGTCAAGAGGTAGCCTAGAACCTCTGGCATAATAGTGTGTATCAACAAGTTGATCGACCAGTGTAATAGAAAAACTAACTCCACAATCATAACTTTGAAGATTAACAAGATCAAAAAAGCCAAATCATAAATATGTCGATCTAGTGATAGCTGAAGAAGCAATTGTGATAGAACTTGGTCCTTTTGAAGAAGTAACAAAGAGCTCGGAGTGGACTAACGCTATGAAAGAAGAAATCAAAGAACTTGAGCAAAATAAGACCTAAGATCTAGTGCCAGAGCCAAGAGATGGGAAACCATATCCTACAAATGGAATTACAAGATAAAGTGTCGTCCAGATGGGCTGATTAAGAGGTATAAGGCTCGGTTGGTAGCTCATGACTTCTCTCAATAGTACGTACTAGACTATGATGAAATGTATAGTCCAATGGAAAAACTCACAGTGATACAGGTTTAACCAAGTAGTTTTCAAAACCAGGATCATCTCGAATATGTGTATAAGCTACGGAAGGCACTCTATGAGTTGAAATAAGTAGCAAGAGAATGGTATGGTAAGATTGCTGAATTGGTGACTCAAAGTGGTTACTAAGTAACACATGCAGATTCTAGCTTGTTTGTCAAAGTTAATGGAAAAATTTAGCCATTGTGCTTGTGTTGATGATCTAATCATCACTAGAGATGATGTTGAAGAAATTTGCCGAAGGAAAGAAAACTTGTCAATTCATTTTCAGATGAAAGAACTTGGACAACTTAAACACTTTCCTAGATTAGATATTGATCAATCATAAGAAGGGTTATTTCTTTTGTCAACGGAAATGTAACGCCCCGATTCTCGAGAGTTAAAAATGCTTGAAATTTCAGAATTTGAAAACTTCCCAATTCAATTGAAACCCTAATTTGAGAAAATCCCCAAATCGAAAACCCTAACTTTACCCTAATTTTTAACCTTAAATAGTGGAAGCATAAAAAATATTTAAAAATAATATTAACCCATTAAACAGAAATAAATGATTCATTAAACTGTAAATAAGTGAAGCACGAAAATCCATATGACATGAAATACTAAAAATAAATATTCATAAATATCTGAAATAACTGAAGTCAACAGAAGTCATAATTAAACTTAGAAATCATAATCGTGCTTGCTTGCTATGGCAGTCCCTCAGTCCTGTTGCTCACCATCATCTGCAACACAATCATCTATGGGGGTGAGTATTAAAAATACTCAGTAAGTAAATTCACATACTAATGAGTTTCTCATGACATAAATGTAAAAATATAACCCATGCAAATTTATTTCACACGTTCATAGGTCACATAAAATACTCGTAACAACACATCGATTTCATGATTAACATATAACTTGAACTTGTACTTATACATGCCAATACTTATACTTGTTTGATCATAATTCGACTAGACATATCCCTCGATTAACAACCTAACCAGAACTGTTTCACAACTTGAACTTAAACTTGTAACATGAACATGACAGATTGGGTGTCCTGAAACTTGATATCACTTAAGGTTATCTGAACTTCAAGGACGCTAACATGAACATGATGACACCCAACTGTATAACTTGATAACATGACGTGAACAATATGGTTACTTGATAACCAAGGGACATGACTAAGTCTACTTCTTGTTTACTTGTCACTTTTTACTTGAATTAATATTCATAATTCACGTTATCACATATACATAAGTAAACATATAACTTGTTCATGAACGTAAACACATAACTAATACATGTATAACTCAAAATATAATCATACATAACATGGTAAATAATTTCATCATAATTAGGAAAACAAATAAAATACTTGATCATAAGATTGAACATAAAGAAATAATAAAACAATTTCACATTATATATTCTACACTTATAACATATGAACCGAATTATTATGTAAATCCACTTACCTGGATTCGCTACGAATTAAATTCAGCAACTAATGACCTGCAATCCAAGGATCCCAGATCACAAAAAATTCATATAATATCTACAATTATTTAATTAACTAGGCGAGGTTGGGAACATGTGAAAACCACTTCGGGTGTAAATTATCAAGTGGTTTAAAATGGTTCAACAAGGTTCGGGTGGTTTAAATTGGTTCGGTTCTGCTGTTTTGGGCCGGTTCGGTCTGGTCGGGTTGAACTGGTCTAGTCTGACCCAGTCGGTTGAGTCCGGTTCAGTCTGACTGAACCGGTTCGGCCCGGCCTGGTTCAGGTGAACCGGTTCAAAAGAAGGAAAAAAATAAAGTAAAATAAAATAAAATAAAAACTATAAAAGGAAGACGAAGAAGTACGGGAGAGAGAGATAGAGGGAGAGAGAGACGCAACAGGGACTAATGAGAGAGAAAATAGAATCGAGAGGGGGGAGGGAGACGAAGAAGAGGGAGAGAGAGACAGAACACAGAGAGGAGGGGAAAGAGAAGGAGACAGAACAGAGAGGGGGAATGGAGAGAGAGAGAAAGAGACAGAATAGAGACGGGGAGACGAGGGAGAGACAGAACAGAGACGGGGAGACGAAGGAGAGGGAGAGAGAAACGCACAGAGAGGGGGAGAGAGACAAAACAGAAGGGGAAAGAGAGAGAGAGAGAGAATATAGATGGGGAAGAAAAGACAAAACAGATGGGGGAAAGAGAGAGAGGGAACAGAGGAAAGAGACAGAACAACGGGGGAAAAGACAGAGAGAGAACAGAGAGGGGAGAAGAGAGAGAGACAGAACAGGGGAAAAGAGAGAGTGAGAGACAAAACAGAGGGGGAGAGAGGGAGACACACAGAGAGGGGGGAAAGAGAGAGAGAGAGAGAGAGACGAACAGAGAGGGGAAAGAGAAAGAGAGAGAGAGAGTCATACCTTGATTAATGGAGGATAACTAATGAAGAAGAACTAGTTGAAGTAGAGATGTGCAATCATATTAAAAGGGAGAGATAATTATAGGTGATTATAAGGATTAGCTTAAGATAACAAAAGAGAGATTTGGAGAAAATGGTTAAGAGAGAACACAAAGGAAACAAATAGGGTGGCTAGGGTGTAAGTGCAAATATGGTGTAAGTGAGTTCTAAATTATAAAAATACCCTTTAATTAAAAACTTGGGTATTATAGGAAACATCTAAAGACTTGTTGTAGAAGTTTGTGATGCATAAGTGCAAGCCAATCTCACACTAATGGAACCATATGCCAAGATGTATGCATATGAAGGCAAAGATTTGGAAGATGCAACAACATATCGACAATTGGTTGGTGGTCTGATCTACTTAACCTTGATTCGACCTAAAACTTCTTACGCAGTCGGTGTGATCAGTACGCACATGCAAAGTCCAAAAAAGTCTCATTTAGAACCGGTTCGGTGAATACTGAGATATGTGAAGGGTACAATTGATTGTGATCTTTTATACAAAAGAGGTGGAGATTACAAGCTAGTTAGGTACTGTGGTGCTAACTATACTGGAGATCATGACACTCACAAATCAACTAGTAGGTTCATGTTTACTCTTGGATCTGGAGTTATTTCTTGGCACAACAAAAGATAAGCGATTGAGTCTTTGTCAACAACAAAAGAAGAATATCGAGTAACAGTTATGATAGCTCAAGAGAGTACGTGGCTTATGTAGTTGATGAATGAGCTACATCAACAAGTAGACTATGCAATTCTATTATATTATAACAATAAGTAAACAATCTATTTAGAGAAAAATCCAAGCTTTCATGCAAGAACTAAACATGTGGAAGTTCATTATCACTTTGTTAGAGAAAAAATTCTGCAAGATGAGATTGAGATGAAGCAAATCAAGACTGACAATCAAGTTTCAAACTTATTCAGAAAGAGTTTGTGTACTTTAAGTTCGAGAACTTTCATTGTTAGCTCGGTATGGTGAAAGGAGTGGGAGTCGATGTTGAGGGGGCGTGTTGAAGATCATCATCGCCCCAGTAATAAAAAAAGGCTTGAGTTTGAGACCTAACTCTACAACATGTATGTGTTTTCTCTATACCTTGTCATTTTGGTGATGAGTATGGGGGCAAGGGTGCCTAAAAGAGATGCCCTGCATTCTAAGATATGGAGCAAATGTCCTATAGTCACCCCCCCAGTCAGATTGTAAAGACTTGATAGGCAAGCCAAACTGTTTTTCAACTAAGGCTTTAAAATGTAGAAAAGTGTTAAATGCTTTAGACTTAAATTTAAGAGGATAAATCCAAGTGTACCTGGAAAAATCATCTAAGAAGTGTATGTAATTTCTATATCCATTTGAGGTCAGTGGTGCATGACCCCATAAGTCTGAATGTATGAGTTCTAATGGCTGAGTTGTGATAATGTGTGAGATAAAGTGAGTGAGCCTATGACTTTTACCTAATTGGCAAGTAGAACAGACTAAGTGAGAGTTATGTAAGGATGGTAAGTGAAATTGACTAAGTACTGTATTAATAACTTTAGTAGAAGGATGACCCAATTTCAGATGCCAGATATTAAAATCATTAGATATTGCAGCAGAAAGATGTGCAGACATAGGTGTACTAAGCTCAGAAACAGATGGAGCAGCAAATAGATTTTTATTAAACTTATATAATGAGTTTAATACAGTACCAAAAGTTTCAGAAGGAATAAGAGAACTTCTAAGAGTACAAACATCATCTTTCTTGGAATAAAAATCATTAATATTAGGTATAGCTTAAACATGTGACATAGAGTCTTTAAACAAGTAAAAATTGCAGGTTAGAGCTCTTGAGTTCTTTTCATTGTTGGCACACACAACTCATACAAGCCATCCTTAAGTCTCCATTTGAGTAGAATAGTACGTGTGACTAGGTCCTTTACAAAACACATGTTGGAGTGAAACTCTACAAAAACTATATTGTTAGTGGTGAGTTTTGAAACACTTATCAGGTTTTTGTTATTTTTAGAACCCTAAGCATATTATTTAGTTGAATATTGTAGAGAGCGGAATGAAAAGAACTTTTATCGATATGAGTAACTTGGAGTTGCTTACCATTTCCTATTGTGAGTTTGTCATTACCTTGATAGTCCTTAGCAAGGTTGAGATTGTGCAAGTCTGAAGTCACATTATGGCTGTACTGTGTCATACCAGGTGTTTTCTGAACCATATTCTGAGTTTGTTGCATAGGCTGAAGGAATGAAGCTTTCTGGAAAGGTGGTGTGGTTTTCTCAGTTGGAAGCTGCCCAAAGGTGAGATGAGCCTGCAGTGTGCCCAACTTTGCTACAGACTTGACATGTTACTCTTCCACTTTGTCTACCACCACGACTACCTCTTCTTCCTCCTCTAAAGCTTAACTGTCCCTTGCCACCATTTCTGTTGTTTTGATTTGCAGGGTTATAGTTCTACTGTTGTTGCTAGTTGTTATTGAATTTTCTATTGAAACCATTTTGGTTTGATGTGTTGTGGCTAGGTTAGCACAGGCTTTCAAGGTAGCCTCCCTTTTTACATTCAACTTTTCAATCATTGACTCATGGATGAGCAACAGTGACTGAACTTCCTCTATCGTGAGGTTATCAATCCTGGAAGTGATATTCACCACTATGGGGTCAAACTCAGCTGGCAGATCATTCAAGATGTGCGGGATAAGGTCTTGCTCATTTATAGCATCACCTGATGCTAGGAGTTGATCTCTAATGGTTCTCATAACATCTATATAGTCTAATACACTTTTGTCATCCTTTCTTGTGATGTACATTGAATTTTTTAGGCTTGGTAACTTAGTATTGATCTTCTTGCGTAGGTTCTTTCTAGAGCAACTCAAAGTCCTCTTGAGGTCTCATATTGTAGGACTGAGCCAAGCACCTTATCACTCATGGTTGACCTTAGCCAACTGAGAAGTAGTTGGTCACTACGAACCCACTGAATATACTATTGGTTGAGGGAGCCATCATCTAGGTTTTCAATTGGTTTAGCTTGTGTATTGAGGATGAACTTACTTAGACTATGCCTAATAATGGCTAGTACAACTTGTGAGTTCCAAAGAATATGATTGTCTCTGTCGAGCTTATAGAACATAGTGGAACGAAGGGTATTAGAGAAAGGGTTTAATACAATGCCATTTTTTGGAGTATTTTCTTAAGTCTCTCTTTTTTGAGTGATGGAATCAAAGGAAGTCATTAATGACTCTGATACCAAGTTGAGTTTAAGGAAAGACGTAAAGAAGAAGAAAATAACAATAGCTTGAACACTAGTTTAGGTATTGTATTCAAACATTCAAGAAAATCATCATCTTCAGTAGTAGACATGTACAAGATTTATATTAGCAGCAGAAGATTAAAGGAAGAGGAAAGAATCTAGTTTGCTAGCAAGAGCAGGAATTTATCAAGCAGTGAGGTAAGAGAAGCTGAGTCATGAGCTGACAAGGCTAAGAAAACACATGACCTTTCTTTAGCTCACTACCTTAACATGGACAAATGATTTGCATCCAAATATAGTTCATGTAAAGCACATAAATAGTTGACTACATTATTTCCTTAATGTCTTCTCTCTCTCTCTATCTCTCTATGTATTTGTCCTCCATGTCCTTGTTTCTTTGTTTTCTTATGAAAATTATTAATTAAATATGTAGTATGGTGTACTTAATCTAAATCTGCTCCATCAACTAGTTGCATGTTCTATTAATTTTTTTTATTTAGCATGTGATCAAACTTGATATCTTCTATTACTTATAGTGATACTATTACATGATGATCTGAAGCCTATTCAGAAATTAATTTTAGCCTGGTTTTCGTCTGATTAAAGCCATGAGGTGTGTGAGATGGTTGAGGTGTCGTCTGCTTGGTTTTGGTTGAGCATCAATTTCACCCTGCTCAAGCTTTGAAGCTGAGATTGTCGCTAGAAACCTTATTAGTTTTGCAAATAAAGAAATTGAGTGTGAATAGTTTATATAGCCTCATGTAACTAAATTAGTTGCAAGTGAAATTTATCATATTATTTATTTATTTATTATATATAGATAATTTTCTTACTATCATGACGTTGCAAAAAATGCTGCTAATTGCTAAGCTCGTTGGTAAGCTCATTGTCCTCAATAACTACGCGCTAGTTGGATATATGTTCCCAAAACTTGCTTAATAAAGAATAGAAGAAAAATAAATTAAAATGTTTTTAAACTTCACAAACTTCGTTCATTTTTTGCATGATGTAATTCTTTTATTTACTACATGTATACAAATTTCTTACAGCATTTATGTCATATTTAAACCTATTTAACAAGTGCCGTTTAAAAACGTACCTTTTAAACTATTACATAAATTGCTTACTTAGCATTAATAAATTAGTTACTTAAATTAAGTAAGTGCATTTACACGGTCCTTTTACGTTGTGCAGTCAAATTAGTTACTTAGTAACTAAATTAAATACTTGGTGTAAACAAGATATGTGTTGAAGTATGCAATAGTTCATGACATAGTAATATTGGACGTCCTAATGAATATGATTGGACTGTCGTCGAGGTGGTAAGAGATTTTTTTATGTTTTTAATACTACAATAAAAGTTTTTTGTAGTGTGTATACTCCTAGTCACTACAAGAAAATGGAGGTATGCCGGGGGTTTTATGGTGGCGGTTAGTGTAACCGCCGTCGAAAAAAACCTAGTGAAAGTCAAAATATTATCATATTAAACGACGTCGTTTTACTTTCATTTTGAAAGTTAAACGATGCCGCCTGGGATTAGGGGTTATTTTACCCCTATCTCATATTTCCTTATTTCTCTTTCTCTTCGAAATCCCTTTCGCCAACACCTATCTCCGCCGAGTTCTCACACACACTCTCTCTCGGTGAAACTCTCTCTCTCAGCTCTTTCTCTCTCTCATCTCGTGGAATCTCTTTGAACAAGCTTTCTCTAAGCGATCGCAACTCTCTCTGTCCCTCTATTTCTTCTCTCTATCTTTCTATCTCCCTCTCTCTATCTCTCCCGTTCCTTCAGATCTCTGTCGAGGCTTCTCCATCGTAGCTCTCTCTCAGCTTTCTCTCTCATCTCTGTGTCGAGGTATCACAGCCTTTTCTCTCTCAGCTAAGTCTTCTGGATTTCTCTCCCACTTCGATTTCTATTGTATCAGAGTTAAGCATTTTTTCTTGCAATGTGTGTTTTGATTGAAATTCATCTCAGATTGTTGTGAGGTTTTCCCAATTTTTTAAGGTCTCATTATAATCTTATGTATGTATGATCTTTCAATTAGACATTGTAATGTCTAAACAATTTGGAGGTAGGCAAGGCATCGCTCCACATTTAGATTGGTGTTTCACATGCTTTGGGCTAATGGATGGTTAACTAGGTAATAATGTTGATTGTTCCTATGAGTTTTATGATCCAAATGAAACTTGAAAACTTTGAAGGGAATCATGGGTACTCAATTATTTTGTGGAAGAATGTTTAATTTGTGACATCTTGATGTACTTATTCTTCTTATCTATTTTGAGATTTTTCTTCGTTTTTAGCCCTCTCCATTTGAGGCGTTGTTGTTTAATATTCATACAGATTTGTTTACTCATTCTTTTGTGCATATCTAGTTTTTAATCAAATTTGATGTTTCTTACCATAAATAAAATGATGAATTAGATATGCTAGCAAAAATCAGGTGAAAAATGAATAGTCATTTACAAAAGAAAGTTATATTAACACAATATGTATTGGAAGCTTGCCTTTACAATTGTACATGAATCCCATAACTAGTCTGTAAGTCTAACGACTGAAACAATGGTTAGAAAAATTTTCATACAGGGAACAACATATGGCCAGTGCTCTTCCTCTTTTGCTTACTCAAAATTTAGAAGTTATATCTTGCTTTATTCAGTCTATAAGTTTCCACTTGAAAAAAGTTGTTGAATGCCCAATACCCTTCCTCTTTTGTCTACTGCTTCTTTAGTATTGTGTAGTGAATTATAACTTGATGTTGGGAGTGGCGTTGGGCTTCCTGGATTGATTTTTGCTATAGCTTCCCTAGGTCAATTAACTCAATTAGGTTTGGTAAAAGAAGAAGTATATTTCCCAATGCTTATTTGTTTTCTAGTTCAATCTCAGTTGTATGATTTATTTGGATTTTAATGTTGACAAATTTTTGGATGGGCAGATTGGCAAGTAACGTTATTTAGAGTCTATGAACAACCACTGCATTTTCTTGGCACATGCGGTGGATCATATTGATTTATCAAAATGTTCAAGTTTTAAGAGTAGAGATATTAGTTGCTCTTGTCCTTCTCTGTAAGCTTGAGCCTTTTATAGCTTATGAAAGGTGGCATTTTTATGTTGAGTACGCATGCATTGCTGCTTAGAAGCTTCTTATTTTACATAAAAGGGTATAAATGGTTTTTCATTCTGCCTAATCAAACTTAGATTCCATGGCAATGGACCTCCCTGTGAAGGTGTATTAAATATATGTTAAAAAACTTGCAGAGAGTAATTATATACGATTATTATATGTTCTTTTTGAAGCTTTGGTATTACTTTTTCTTTAAATTATGCATCATAAAGTATGTAGTATGGCATGATTACATCCCCTTCTTCTACTGCCATTATTTTTATACTAGATTAAACAAGCCATTTTTAAAAATATGATAACTTTAGCGGCGGTTTTGTAAACCGCCTTAATTTTTTTGACTTCATTGCACTTTTGCCGGCGGTTATAAACCGCCGGTATTGGTCCAACAAAACCGCTGCTATTTGTCAGAACCTAGAAACGGTCCTCCGGTGGTTATAAAAACACTTTGCCAAAACTTTTGCGGCGGTCGTTCTCGCGGTGATTTTCCAACCGCCGAATGATCTTTTACCGGCGGTTAAAACTACTACTGTATCCTTTCAAAACTGACGCAATAGGTGATTTTTCTTATAGTGAGTGTTTGTCACGTTATTATTAAATTAGTGAATATTTGCGCTATGTTTTCTACTTACAAAAATTTAGATATTTTTAGAAGTGTAATTATTAAAATGAGAGAAAATTTTGATAAATATTTTTATGACATACATATTATCTTTTTTGTATTATAATTGATCCTAGATATAAAAACGAAGCTTTAGTATCTTGGCTAGAGATTATTTATGATGGAGATAATATTAGAGTTAATGATATTTTCACAACTTTTGAAAACGCCTTATTTGATACGTATGAGTATTATAAACATAATATTGCTCCTCCTCAATCGTCTAATTCAACTTCCACACTACTAGCTCATCTTCCGCCAATAAAAAGACGGTTGCATTGAAAGTTTTTAAAAGTCGAAGAGCGTCATCCTCAACTTCAACATCCAAACGGAGCAAATGAATTAAAAAAATATTTTGATGCACCATTACTAGTAGATGAAGAGGAAATATACAAATTCAATATCTTACATTGGTGGAAAAAAAGAAGGACGTGACTTTCTCGTATTTCAACTAATGGCTCGTGATATATTAACTGTGCCAGTTTCAATGGTTGCATCAGAATCAATTATTAGTGTCGGGGGACGAGTATTTTCTTAAACAAGAAATAGTTTGTCCCCTTCAACCATTGAAGCACTTATTTGTTTAAAAGATTAGGATCTAGCCAGTAAGCGAATGCAAGAGCAAAAAATATTAGAAGAACTACAAAATGAAATGAGCACAGTTGATAATTGGAGAGCTGAATATGAAAATTATAGTTCTTTGAAAGAGTGATTATTGTTAATTGTATTTTGATTATTATTTATAATTTTTTTATAGTTGAGAAATTGTAAATGATAGACGGATAAGTATGTGCCAACCTACTTGGAATTATATTTATGTTTACTTTGATTACTATTTAGTTTATTTTCTAAATTATAAAATGCTATGTATAGAATAGTAAAATAAATAATGAAAATTGTAGTAGATGATCTTTTTTATTAAATGATATGCAACAATTACCTTTAATTTATATGGATGCAAAAATGATCTTATTTAAGTTTAATTTTTATTTTTTTATTGAACTTACAATTTTACTCTTTTAAACTAAACTAATTTTCTGTTAAATAACAGTCGTTTTGATGTATAAAAGTTCTAGAGAATTGCTTTTATCATATTTTTTTTTTAATATTGCCCACTAAATTAAATTAATTATATGGATTAAGCTATGGAAAGCTTAATGCTGGAGTCCACCACTCAAATGCTAAACAAGTGGGAGATCCTCATAACTTCAGGCAACCCAGAAATTGATGCAGAGAAAGAAATAACTCAACAGCTGGAGAAAATAATAGCCAAAATAAGCTTTGGGATTGATTACAAAAATGGAAGACAAGTGTTTGACAAATTAAGAGCTCTTCAAGTGACACTTCTCACGACTAATCGCTTTGTAGGAGTGCCTTACTTATACCCAAAAAAGACCTCAGAAGCCAAGAGACTTGGGAAAGAAAATTGACAACTTGTTTATGTCAATCAAAGAAAGAAAGAAATCAAATTAAAGGGAAAAATAATTCAAAACCCCTAGTATGGAAATTTGTTATACACATTATAATGGTTAGTTTTGGTATTTACTATTTTAGTTAGTGAGTTATATTAGTTGGTGTGTCATTTTTACCGTTACTATTATCTATGAATCATTGTTGCTAATTATTTGAGAGAACTGCAAAAATGACATCTTTCCTAGTTCAAATTGTAAAAACGGCCGAAATATAGTAAATAAAATATTGAACACTGTGTAACGATAAATAAATTATTTACTACGGTCATATTTCGGTTGTTTTTACAAATAAAAAAAATTTCGGTCATTTTTGCAACTCCACTTCCGAAACCTGTCTTTTCCTACTAATTTTCTTAATTATTTATATAATAGGGCTACTCATGCGAAAAACTCAATAAACAACATTTTTCAACTAGCATCAATGAGCTACAAGATCAGCTCTTCGGTCTGGGCCCGACCCTGATTATTAGGCCTGGCCCAACAATCTTTATAAGCCCGAGTCCATGGACAGATCTTGGGCCTACATTTTCTGACTGGACCGGGCCGGCCCGACCTGAAAATACTTGGCCCAAGCCCAGCCCATTGATGACCCTGAGTCAGCTATACGACCCCTATATTATTATGTTTTTCGTATACCTTTGCATGTCTTGGTTGGTTGATATGCTTAGCGTGTCTTGGTTCGTTGATAGACCTTTGCATGTCTTGGTTCGTTGATACCTTTGCATGTCTTGGACCGGGCTTCCATTCTTCCTGCCAACCCCAATGGCTAGATCTAATTCATAATTGTTTATTTTAATATTTATAAAATTTTCTGGCTGAGCATCTCTCTCCATCTCACGGTCCATAACTATACATTGGTTTGAACATGTTCCGTAATTATACATTGGTTTGAACTGCGTGTCATTATTCCACACTGTGGTAGTACTTTTTTTACACATTCAAAATTAGTTGTTTACAACTCGTAAATAATTTATGACATCTCGTAAAAAATAATTAATTTAGTTTCTTGTTTAAAAATTAATTGATTGACTTAACTAATCTATTGACTTGGCTAGTTTATTGATGTAACTTATTGGTTTGCCTAATTTATTGACGTAATAAATTTATCGATTTGCCTAACTAATTTATTGCTAATGAACGTGACAATTTATTGACACCAACCGTGCGGACTTAATTTACGCAATATTTAAAAAGAAAAAATTGGATTTGCTTTACACAACCGCGTTGTTGCACTATCTACAGCTTGAGCAATGTTTAAAAAAACATATGGCGGCACAAGAACAAATTGTCGTGTGAGAATCATCCCTAATAATTTACCAGTCTAAAAATAAAAAGGTCATTCTTACTAAAAAAAATTATCCGATCATATTTTTTAATATAAAGAGTTTTAAAAGTGACGTTGAGGGTGAAACCGTGGGCTAATAATAAATAAAATATTTGGATTAAATTGTAATATGATTACAATTGAATGATTAGACTGAACAATTATAAGAAAAATTATAGACGGGAAAACAGAAAAATAAACTGGTAGAGGCTTGCTATAGCAATGTCTTAAAGATGAATTTTCACCCTCCAAAGTTTGCTTGAAGATTACGGTTAACGTTTCTGTAGGATACGTTAACCGTGATCGAAGACGTAGCAAACGAATACTTCGATCCTCACAGAACCGAACAATATTTTTCTTTCTCCTTTTGTGACTCAAGAAAATTGCTAGAAGAAAAAATGGACGGAAATTTCTTCTTTTCTCTACTGTTTTACAAAACATTGGTCTTCTTAATGGGACGAAAAGTTGGTCTCTCCCTAATGTTTTAAACGCCAAAAACATGGACTACTTCCTTCCCCACTTTGAAAATTATTGCTGCTATACTGAGGAAGAGAGGGACGATTTTTTCCATTATGGAAAAACCACTCTCCACTCAATCCATGAAGGTGGCAGTTTCACCTTCGTGGACAGTGGGCAAAGATGGGCAGTTTTCTTAAAACCTGTCATCTGTACAATGGACATGTGACATGCAGACTGGGTCAAAGCAATCCTAGTCCTTAACTGTTAATACACATCATCAAAACATGTGACAAAAGGTTAGAACTCCACTTGACATGTGAGAGACTTAATTTCTACTCACATTATCTTTTAATTTTAATTTTCATTCACACACTTACACTTAACTTCGCTTTACTTATCAAAGCTTCTAGTTCAATTAGCTTCAACAATCCCCCACATGAATGAAAATGTCCTAGACAAATAACGACATCAAGAGAAAGAAATAAATGAGTTTTGCCTCAAGAGAGGTGTCTTTTGGCCTTAAACCTTCCTTAGTGATGATTTATCAGATTTATTCTGATGAACATGGAATAACATTCTTGAACTATCCTTCCTCCAAAATAAACCAAGACAATAAATCTCACACTCAACTCATCCTAATATGTTCGAGTTCATACATTTTTGTTCATTTTGATCATGAATATTTATCATGTCTCATGAGAGCTTTAGAGAGATTGAGCCTTGCACTCTCTCATAGAAGCGACCCCACTCTTACTCTCACATAGGTGACGATGATTAAAAGTATTCTATCTATACTCATCTTGCAAGCAAGATATCAACGTCATTAAATACTAAGTATACCATTTTATCGTCGACAGACAACACACTTTCATTACATCATGAGAATGAGAAGAAACAAAGTTTCTTTGTGTGTTACGTGAATCATTCCTGTAAGTTTGCCTATTGAACCTAGATTTTGGGATCTCCAGTCAACTAGATTAGGTGTCCACCTGAATGATTCATTGAATAGACTTGAAGCCCATTCCACTCGATGTCAACTTTACAAACTCTTTCAATAATTCTTTTGTTAAAGGATCTGCCAGATTTTCCTTTGATCTAATAAAGTCAACGGTAATCACACCATTTACGAGCAATTATTTAATGATATTATGTTTACGTCTTATGTGTCTAGACTTACCATTATACACATTATTCTTTGCTCTAAATATGGTAGCCATATTCTCACAGTGTACATATATGGCTGACACAGGCTTCGGCCACACTGGAATGTCTTCTAAGAAATTTCTAAGTCATTTGGCTTCTTCGCCAGCCTTGTCCAATGCTATGAATTCAAATTCCATAGTCGAACGAGCTATACAAATCTGCTTCATAGACTTCCAAGATATAACTCCACCACCTAGGGTAAAAATATATAAGCTCGTGGATTTAGTTTCTAGACTGTCAGATATTCAGTTACCACCACTAAATCATTCCAGCGCAGGTGGATACTTCGAATAATGTAATTCATAGTCAATGGTATACTTTAAGTATCTAAGTACCCTGAATAGTGCATCCCAGTGATCTCGTCCAGGATTACTCGTATATCTTGCCAGCCTCCCTACTAAATTGGCTATGTAAAGCCGTGTGCAATTCATGATATACATCAAGTTTCCAATGATATGTGAGCATTACAACTGAGATACTCCAACTCCATCATTCTTTCTCAACTTATAGTTTGAGTCAAATGGAGTTACAACTGATTTGCTTTCAAATTGGCCAAACTTTTTTAGGATCTTTTCTACATAATGAGATTGTGTAAGGATGTATTCGTTAGAAGTTCACTTAAATTTCAAGAATGATATCTGCTGGACCTAAGTCTTTCATGTCAAAGTTAAAACAAAACATCTTCTTGGTAGAAGATATTATATCCTTATTGGTTCTCATTATGAGCATGTCATCTACGTATAAACATACTATGACAAACATGTCACTGGTTCTTTAACGTAAACACATTTGTCACACTCGTTTATCGAGAAGCCATTCGAGAGCATAGTGTGGTCAAATTTTTCATGTCACTGCTTCGAGGATAATTTTAATCTGTAAAGCGATTTTACAAGCTTACACACCTTATGTTCTTGGCCCTTGGCCACGAACCCTTCAGGTTGTTTCATGTAGTTTTCCTCATCCAGTTCTCCATATAAGAATGCAGTCTTAAACATCCACTTGGTGAAATTTCCAATCTATATATAGCTGCAAATGCGATCAACATTCTAATAGAAGTGATCCTCATCGCAGAAGAATATGTATCCAAGAAATATATACCTTCTTTCTGTCGATAACATTTAGCTACCAACTGAGCTTTGTACTTGTCAATTGTACTGTCAGCTCTAAGCTTCCTTTTGAAAATCCACTTATAGCCTATTGGTCTATTCTCGGGTGGGAGGTTAACCAATATCCAAGTGTTATTTTGCAAAATGGAATCTATCTTGCTATCAATAGCCTTCTTCCAAAAAGGAGCTTCAGCGTTTGACATCGCCTCTTTATATGTCTGACGTTCGACTTCCATCAAGTACTTTAGAAACTCTGGAAAAAATATGGTACTCGTTCTAGGTCGTTTGCTTTTTCTAGGCTTAAGTTCAGATACTTCATCAATCTGAGCTCTAAATGTACCTTTATCTACACCTCATTTGGTAGTTTGACTGTATCTTCCTTCCTTAAAAGGAAACACATTTTCAAAGAATTCAACATTAACAGACTCCATAATAGTGTTGGTACTTATGTCAGAAATTTCTGACTTAATTACCTAAAATCTATATTCAGCACTATTACATGCATATCCAATGAAAACACAATCAACAGTCTTAGGTCCAAACTTGACTCTCTTTGACAACAATACTTGTACCTTTGCGAGACACCCCGACACTTTTAGGATTTTATAGGAAGGTAACTTCCCTTTCCACTCTTCATAAGGAGACTTGTTAGTCTT
Source organism: Datisca glomerata (assembly GCA_003255025.1). Taxonomy (NCBI): domain Eukaryota; kingdom Viridiplantae; phylum Streptophyta; class Magnoliopsida; order Cucurbitales; family Datiscaceae; genus Datisca; species Datisca glomerata. The sequence goes on from QANY01002006.1 coordinate 1,366,427, forward strand.
CTTACGTAAAATCCTGTCCAGTATGGTGTTTGCCAAAAGCAAGACATCCCCCCACACACAAATTATGGGGTAGTCCAGAACTGTTCAACATATAGTTCACCATATCTTTAAGAGTTTCATTTTTCCTTTCAGCCACCCCATTCTATTGAGGCGTGTAAGGTGTTGTAGTCTGATGCAATATGCCATGATGAGTGCATAATTCAGATAGCGTCGTGGAATCATATTCTCCACGTCAGTCAGATCTAAGCACCTTTATTTTCTTTCCAAGTTGATCTTCAACTTCAGACTTGTATGTCTTCAACATATCCAAAGTCTCATCTTTAGCATGCAACAAATATATATAGCAGAATTTACTACAATTATCAATGAATGTTACAAAGTATTTTCTGTTACCTCTACTAGGAGAAAATTTCATGTCGCATGAATCACTATGTATTAATCCTAATAATCCACTATCTCTTTCTACTGATTTAAATGATTTTCTAGTGAATTTGGATTCAGCACATATTTCACATTTATGTCCTTTTCTATGCCAAATTTAGGTAATAAATCTAAGTTCATCATTCTTTGCATAGATTTCATATTCACGTGACCTAATCTAGCATGTCAAATATCATTAATTGAAGCAGAAATTACAGAAGAAACATTAAGCTTAAACAGACCATCAACCAAATATCTCTTACCCACAAACATATTTCCCTTAGTTAAAATAAACTTGTCAGAGTCAAATACAACTTTTAAATCCGCTCTTACATAAGAGGGGTCCCGAAACCAAATTCCTACGAATGTCTGGTACGTGGAAGATGTCGATGAGAGTGAGTTGTTTACCCAAGGTAAACTTCAATGGCACATTTCCTTTTCCTTTTACGTCAGCCTCGACAGTATTTCCCGTGTACAGTTTTTCACCTTCAACTTCTTCCTAAGTTGAAAACAAACTTTTATCACCACAGATGTGCTTAGGAGCACCAGTATCAACCCACCAACTCGTGGTATCAATGACAATGGACAATTCAAAAATTGTTGAACATAGGTCATTCATCTCGGTCACATTAACCATGTTCTTGTGACCGTTGTTAGGGATTGCCACTGTGTGGTCCTTTTTGAATCGGCAGTCTTTTGCTCTGTGACTGGCTTTATCGCACACCCTGTAACTATCCTTGATCTGTTTGTTACTCATACCTTTGTTCACGTTTCCGCTGCTGTTGCTCATAGCCTTCCTTTTGAAGCTTTTTTATTTTGACTTTCCATTTACAACAACATTTGCTTTCATCTCCATGGAATACGAAGGCAGCAGCTTGTGTTCGTTCTTCTGGTAGTCTTCTTCGATTCGCAGATGAACCACGAGATCCTCCATCGTCATGTTCTTTCACTTATGCTTCAAGTAACTCTTGAACTCTTTCTAGGATGGCGGAAGTTTCTCAATCATTGCAGCCACTTGGAACGATTTGCTGATTGTCATTCCCTTGTTGATCACTTCGTTGAACATGATTTGGAGTTCTTAAACTTGATTAACCACCGTATGCTTGTCATTTATCTGATATTCTAAGAATCACCCGACGATAAATTTCTCTGTCACCGTCCTCAGTCTTATACTTTTTCTCCAACGCTTAGCATAAATCCTTCGATGTCTTGAACGGCGAGTAGATATTATAGAGACTGTCTATAAGCCCGTTCAAGATGTAGTTGCAACAGTGAAAATCAGAATGCGTCCATGTTTCTTGAGCAGATACCATTTCCTTAGTCTGTTTGTCCTTCAGTGTGAGAGGACATTATTCCTCCAGAATGTGTGCCAGATTAAGTGTTGTCAGATAGAACACCGTCTTATGTTGTCATCTCTTGAAATCTTCCCCATTGAACTTCTCTGGTTTCTTAGCGTGAGGAACAGTCTTCACGGTTGCAGATTGTTGCTCCACCGGCAAAAGAAGAAAATTCGTATTTAGAATGTTGGAACACGTAGAGTAATAATAAAATAAAATACTTGGATTAAATTGCAACACGATTACAATTGAATGATTACGACTGAACGATTATAAGAAAAATTATAGATGAGAAAACAAAAAATTAAATCGGTAGAGATTTGCTGTAGCAATATCCTAAAGATGAATTTTCACCCTCCGCAGTTTGCTTGGAGACTACGGTGAACGTTTTTTCAGAATACAACCACCGCGATCGAAAATGTAGCAAATGAATGTTTCGATCCTCATAGAATCGTACATTATTTTTCTTTCTCCTTTTGTGACTCAAGAAAATTGCTAGAAGAAAAAATGAACATAAATTTCTTCTTTTCTCTACTGTTTTACGCAAAACAGTGGTATTCCTAATTGGATGAAAAGTTGGTCTCTCCCTACTGTTTTAGACGCCAAAAACATGGACTACTTCCTTTCCCACTTCGAAAATTATTGCTGCTATATTGAGGGAGAGAGGGACGGTTTTTTCCATTATGGAAAAACCACTCTCCACTTAATCCTTGAAGGTGGCAGTTTCTTGGTGAAACTGCCCATTTGTGAACAGTGGGCAAAGATGAGCAATTTCGTTAAAAATTGTCATCTGTACAATGGACATGTGATATGTAGACTGGGTCAAAGCAGTCATAGTCCTCAACTACTAATACGCATCATCAAAATATGAGGTAAAATGTTAAAGCTCCACTTGACATGTGGTAGACTTGATTTCTACTCATATTCTCTTTTAATTTTAATTTCCATTCACATACTTACACTTAGCTTAACTAAAGCTCCTAGCTCAATTAGCTCCAACAGAGGGTACGTAGGTTAAAAACACATTGATAACTCCTATAGTTCGGCCTTCAAACGTTGGGCACATCATATGTACATAAAATGCCTAGACCTTCCCTTTCCCTTATCGAGCCATTACGAATGAAGAACATTGGGCATTTCCTTCTAGGTTGCTGAAGTACATCAATAATTGGCATAAAAATGCATGTACCTGATTGAACGTATTTGGCCTTATCTTCTATATAAAGAAAAAAGAAACCTTCTCTTATCATAAACTCCAAGTCTATTACCTTTACTCACTCTTCTACTAACAAAATGAGTGTCAGCTGGTCCGTGATAGTTGCAGTAAAAAAACAAGAATTACTGCTCCTTTTGGTGGTGACAGTGGCAACAGTGAGTAGTACAAGTGAATGTAAATGTGAATTTGAGGCAATCTTCAATTTTGGAGACTCAAATTCAGACACAGGTGGGTTTTGGGCAGCCTTTCCGGCACAATCAGGTCCTTTTGGCATCACCTATTTCAACAGACCTTCTGGTCGAGCTTCTGATGGGAGGCTCATTATTGATTTCTTGGGTAAGTTTTTCTACATATTACTCTGTTTTAATCCTCTCTATGTGGTTGTATATCCGAAGAAGAAGAATTTTAAATTTGTTGCTTTCTTTGAAAATATAAGGTTTATTTACTGATATATGGGTAAAGGTTTTGCTTTCCTTTTCTGATCTCTCTAGGAAAAAATTCACAGTAATCCTGAAATTTAGAAAAAAAAATGCAATAATAAATGGAGCACTGAGCTTTTGTGTCAATTCTGTTTGGAGCTTTTAAACATAAAGAGATAAGATGTATGGGTGGCTTGCATGACTCTATCTCACATCAATCATATACAACGATGAATCCAGAATTTTAATTTAAAATTCAGATAAAAAATGATCAAATAAATTTTTTCTACTTAAAAATGTACGACTCTTATTTAATCCTGTATCAACATGAGAGGTGTATTGTAGATTTTTTGTGGAGAAAACTATAACATTTATTGAAGTCGTTTGGTATAAAAAAAATGTTATGCTACCATGTTTGGTTGTCTTTCAGAAACATATGACATGTGTTTAGAAATATTTGAGTTTGTATGTGAAATTCGTTAGCAAAAACGGAAGTACTTTAAAATTTTAATTAACAATATAAAAATTTAGAAGAAAGAACAACTTCAAAACATTAAGATTACAAATGATTAATCACAAACAAAAATAAATAAACATGATTGAAGAAATCTCATTTTATACACTTGAGGGACAGTTAAAAAGTATGAATAAAATAAGAAAGTAAAAATATTTCGGGTATACAAGTTCATCTTAATTTCAGAAGGTTTCATGTATCCTCAAATAATATGAGGGGATCTTTGTCCAAATACCTGCAAATGTGAGAGAAAATGATAAATGCTCTTGTTTGTTATGAGAATTTGAAAGAGTATTTAAAAACATGGAATATGAAGATACCCTCATTGGAGGATATCTAAATATTCTCTTGAATGAAGGAGTATCTTTATACCCGACATCTTCAAGCAATCTGTTTTTCTACATATAACATGCCCTCACACATTCACTAAAACAAACAAAGTACTTTAACATTTTTACAATTATATCATAACATTCACAATCTTATTTTAAAAATCATTTACTGTCAATCCTAGACTGAAAGACCTTAAATGTAGGTTATTTCAAGATTTCTATAATCTCATATCCTCTAACTTTTTTATACTAAACAATATAATATTTTAATAGAGTTAATCTTAAGATTTTCGTTATCTAGATTTTCTCTAAACAAAATTAGCCTAGGAAAATGTTATAGTGTCGAGTCAGTATCATACCGAGGTTCCTTAAATATGTGTGAGTATATTTTAAATATATTAAACATCGAGATATCTATAATATATTTGAGGTACTCTATCGTCTAACACATATTTAAGATATTCTCAGTACATAATTGAAGTACACTAAATACATATTTAAGTTATTTCATACATATTTAAGATGCACACGATGTCCAGTACTACAGACGCTCTCATATAAAAAAATACACAAAGAGAGTACCAGAAGCATCCAATGATTTCTTTACTTTGGCAACATTGTCTCGACCAAAAGCCAAGCTTGGAAAAGTTAAATTATTTGTCAAACTTCAAAAGTTTATCCAATATCCTCAATCATTGTCAAACTTCAAAAATTATTGTCAAAATATTACTTTTTTGCCCTGTTTTTTGTCCTCTGTGACACATATTATTTGCAACCAATACTTCAAATGAGATTAGTCATGGGAGAAATAATTAGAGTTAAGAAAGATAACTTTGTGATCATGATTGGCAGCTGAAGCTATGGGGCTACCATTTTTGAGCCCATATCTGCAATCAATAGGATCTGATTATAGGCATGGAGTAAACTACGCAACATTGGCCTCTACTGTCCTTTTGCCCAATACTTCATTGTTTGTGACAGGCATCAGTCCATTTTCTCTGGCTATTCAGCTCAACCAAATGAAGCAATTCAAGATCTTAGTTGATCACCATTCCTCATCACATCTAAAAGGTAAAATAATTGGAGTTATTAATACTAATCCCTTTCTCTTCGAAAAGACCTTAATATTGTCTTTGTTGCACTTGTATGACTTTCATGTTGTTTCTCAGGAACCACAAAACTTCCAAAGCCAAACATTTTTGGGAAGTCCCTATACACCTTATATATTGGTCAAAACGATTTCACATCCAACTTAGCTGCCATTGGAACCGATGGGGTTAAACAATATCTTCCTCAAGTAGTCAACCAAATTGCTTACACTGTCAAGGTAAGTTTTTCCATTCTCTCTCTTAGTATATGTGAGCCTCTCGTAACAAGAGACGACTTTTTCAATTTGTAACGTTTTATTTAGATCTCAATGGCCCAGATCAGCTTAAAGAGAAAAGTAAAAAGAAGTTACATCAAAATTTTCATAAATTTTGTCATGAACTGATATGAATCGTTGAAATCTGTACCAACAAATCAAATCAACTTAACATGATTTTTATATTAAACTTGTGAAGGAGCTATGTGGAATAGGAGGGACAACGTTTTTGGTGTTTAATATTGCACCGGTGGGTTGTTATCCGGCTTTTCTGGCTGAACTTCCACATAATAGTTCAGACATTGATGCACATGGATGCATGATCTCATACAACAATGCTGTGCTTTACTACAATAATTTACTCAAGAATTCACTCAGCCATGCAAGAGAAGCTCTCCCTAATGCTTCCATCATATATGTTGATATCTATTCTGCATTACTTGACCTCTTTCACCATCCATCTTCTCATGGTACCCTTCTTTCCCTTGAAGTTTCCTCCCTTCGGTCCATTTTTCTTGTCACTTATTATTTTTCGCGTCATTTTTCTTTTCTTCACGTTTTAGAAGATTAAACAAAGTTTATCTATACAATTATGCCTTGTCAACACTTAAACACAAAGTTATGTGCCTTTTCTGCCTACATTTAACTATAAATAGAACTGGCTAATCCTAACTCCTAAGACAAAAGGCTGAGAAACTTAATCTTGCAACACTTAAGGCTCGTTTGACAGTCAGGATAGTATTGAATAATACTGTACTAAATGTGTCGGACTGTGTTGTACTATATTGTACTGGATTAAATAATATTGTTCAGTGTTTGGTGCTGTATTAGTTAAAAAACTGTAACACTTATATAATATTTGACACGTTATAATATTTGGTGCTGTTTGTCATGATTTGATCTGTAAAAACATATTTGAAATTTATTAACATGTTATTTTACACTTTCAACTATAAAATAAATTATCTAATTTATGCTATCACTGTAAGTTCCCTATTTTTGACTAAAAAAGCAAATTCAATTATACCCGTAAACTTTATGATAATGATAATTTATAGTTATAAACATTGAAATTAGAAAAAAAATCATTGAATTTTAATACACAAAATAAGTCATTTAAAATATATAAATAATTACAGAACCACTCATATGATTGAGAAACTCTAAAAAATTCAGAAAAAATGAAGAAAAAGATATTAAATGACTTTGAAAATTGGTAAAATTAAGTCATAAATAACTAATTTTACACCTTTCGAAAATTAATAAATTATTTTTGTTAGTGAGTGAAGTTCCTATAAGATAAAATTTAAAAAGATCATTTAAAAAAATCATTTAAAAAATCATTCTAAGATATAAATTAAAAAGCATATTTGTTTTTCTTAGTCCGGTATAGTCCCTCTAAAAGGAGGGGACTAAATTATCTCATGTAGGTGGGACTAAATTATCTCATGTGGGTGGGACTAAAGAGTCCCACCGAATTAGCTAGTACGGGCTCCATATTTTTGCCAAACGCCGAACAATACCAAAATAATACTGTCATGTTTTTAGTACTGTACAGTATATACTACCAAACAAACCCTCAATCACCAAGCTATATCCCTCCCTTGTCTACGTTGAGCTAGAAATAGGAATGACTCATTACAAGGCAAATGATCGAGAAACTCAATCCCACCAACACTTAAAACAACACGTTATATGTCTTAACTGTCTATGTTGACCTAGAAATAGAACAGACTAGTACTAAGGCAAATGGTTGAGAAACTCGATCTCATCATAGTATTTGAACACCAAGTTATATATCTTCCTTTTGTTCGTTGAACTAGAAATAGAACTAGCTAATCTTAAGTCAATTTCAGCTTTCGTTCTTTTCGAGCTATTACAAATCCAAAAAATAAAAATAATGTCATTCCTTCTTTTGGTATATTTTCCTTTTAATATTAAATTGAAATATGTGATGGAACAGGGCTGAGATATGGCACAAGAGCATGCTGTGGGCATGGTGGAGGAGCCTACAACTTTGATCCAAGACTCTACTGTGGAAACAGAAAGGAAGTAAATGGAACTACTTTAGCAGCAACAGCTTGTACAGACCCATACAACTATGTAAGCTGGGATGGAATTCATGCAACTGAAGCTGCTAACAAGCTCGTTACTTTAGCCCTTCTTAAGGGTTCTTATTGTGATCCTCCTTTTCCTCTTCATAAGCTCTGTCATCTTCACCCTATTGGCTGATATTCCAATTTATTCAATCTTTTTCAGCAATAAAAGATGTCATTATGTTTGTGAATTGTGAATTTGTTGACCTGAAATTAGATCTAAATTAGTCTAGAGATCAAAAGGAATTACTTTCACTTCTTTAGAGAGAGAGCTTGAAATTCAACAAACTAACCACATTTTGAGTTAGAGATAAAGGGGTTATCAGAAAAAATCATGCACTTTGATTGTTTTGCAGATATAACTTATATGATATTTTTACTAATTTAGTCCCATCACTTTACGTTTTCTTGCGATTAAGTCTACTCTGAACAAAATTCATCAGTTTTAGCGTCTCTATGCACAATACACTGTTACAGGTATTTCTTGTCAAGCTCCTCAATGAGCTACACGTGTCAGGGGGCTACTCACAGAATACCGAAGCTGGACTCATTGGCCAAACATAATAGACTAGAAACTATGGTTTGTGCTCAACGTGAGGTTTACAGATGACCATCCAATTTGTTAACTTAGTTTGGGTGCCAGAAGTCTACAATTATGAGGTTTGCGACTACCAACATGAGAGTGCGAGTAAGGTTGCCCAACTTACGTTCACCTAATCATTACCTCTACAAAGAATATTACACGTGATAATTACCTACTGGACCACTTTACTTTTACATTCTAATCGTTGCCCGCCATGTCAATATCACCTCTTTCATGTTAAGTCGGGGAAGAATGTAATTTAATGTCACACCTCTAAAACTTATTCAAAACACAATGAAATATTCTAAAACTTTCTAAACAAGTCTCCTATAATTACTCTCCTATAAATACCATCTCCAATAATATTTAGAGGTAAGTCTACCTCAGTCTTAGGTCTATTATACTAAGTTTCGTTCAACATACGTAGACATCAAAGGCTATTTGCCAAGATAAGCACTCAATTGGTGTAAACTTGTATTTAAGCTTCATCTTCACTATGTGTGCAGGAGATCAAGCATCAAGCACGAGGCATGTACTACAATTGATATTACATATCAGATTGATCCGGTATATGAGTAGTACCTTCTCCATTTTTGTATGAAATCACTATTTCAAAATTCTTTTTAAGTGTGGGTAGGGACTAAATTAGTAAAAAGAAAATTATATAACTGTTATAATAAACCGTGAAATTATAGGGATGTTTTAGTATTTTGGGCTTCGCCCTGACTGACCTTTGAGGGTAGTACACTTCATTCTCAAATATTTCAAAATCAACTCTTTACCCTCTAAGATTTTATTCTTAAGCCTACATGGTCCAAATTAATCATCTCTAATAATTATTAATGAAATTAACTATGTCCGTACACATACTTATGAGATTAATGTAAAATGATAGCTTTATGGATTTTTACTGCTTCCATCTGTTTTTGTAGGCTTAAAGTCAAACATACTTGTGAAGAGGAAGAGAGAGAAAGAGAGACACCAGAGAGAAAGAGATGATAAGACCGTGAAAATTACACAAAAAAATAGAGTTGATGTCATTTTTTGACGTTAATCTCATAAGTATGTGTGTCTCATCAACGTAAAACTAAATTTTTTTTAATGGTATCATCTTTTTACAGTGTATTTTATTCACACACATAATTTATTATTGGAATATGTAATCAAGACAGACACTATAATTTTGAAACTGGAGTGAGTGGGTTGGAAGAAGTTAGAAAAAATATGGCAAAATCAATTTGAAGATTGCAATCGGGAAGAAGAGTTGGCTGTGTGAGATTTAAGTGGATGGGTTAAAATGAAAAGAAAATATGACTAAAACTAAAATTAATTAAAAAAACTACAAAATTTGTGAGATTTAAGTGATGGGTCCTAAATCGTGGATTTTAGATAGGGAACTAGCCAATGGAAAGTCTGACTTCTTCCACGTGTCAGCAGCTAAAATAGTTCTCCCCAATTGTCATCGTGGATAAACAGACCGATACCCAACATAAAAAAAAAGTTAAATTAAAAATTAAAAAAATCTTTACGAGCAAACATAGACCCATCAATCTAAGGCGGGAAGGGAACAACAATTCACACACATACGGTGACAGGCACACAAATTAAGGATAGCACTCTCGGTTGCTAGCGGCCACATAAGCAGATATTCGTCGAAAATGGCAGCCACCGTCACTTCCATGGCGGCCACCGCCGTCCTCACCCCTCGTTTCTCCACCAAACCCACTCATTGCTCCGCCTTGCCTTGCCTCCCACCTCGCCTAACAGCCCCATATTTCCCCGCCTCGCTTAAACTCTCTTCAGGTATTGTTTATCATCTGAATTACATTAAAACTATTTGAGGCATTACGTCGAGCACGTAGCAGGTACTCACTACCCCTTCGAGAAAAGGAGCATTTTCAGTTGTTTTGAGTTTTAATTTCATGGGTTATTTGGTTTTGATTTGTCTGAGTTGGTTCCTTTTTGGGTCTGAGCTTGTTGAATTAGTATATGTTTTTTTGATGAATCATACGTTGTACATCTACTAGCTGAAGTCAATTGAGCCACTTGTGTATAACATTCCTAAATTCGAATTGGAAAAACAAGCACATTAGCTCGCTGGCTGTAGATTTCATGTGGCAACTCATCTTTAGGAACTATGATGGCAACATAATTAGGGGAAATAAATAAATATCTGTTTTGCCAGCATTTACCTAGAAATCGAAGGAAAAATGACTTGAATCTACACCCACAATGTTCTTGGCGTAAAGGCTTAACCATCTGTATCATCCTAATCTGTCTCCTATATTCCAATCACTGCAAATTATATGCTATAGCCTATAGATAATATTGAACATTTCAGAATTTAGATGGAGCTAAGCTGCTAAAGTCACTAATATGGTGTTATTAATTCTCAGTTGCCATCGACTTTTCTATCTGTTCATACGAGTTGCTTGAAAATTTCAATACTTTATGCTTAAGTTTTGTCCGCTTTTCTTTACAGAGTCGCGTAGATCTTCCCTGCTTCAGATCAGAGCCTCCTCTTCAGAAGAGACATCTTCTATTGACACTAATGAGATCTTTAGCGACTTGAAGGAGAAGGTACCCGTGTCTCCTTAATAATGTCTTCCACTCTACATTTTTTTATTTGGCTTTCTTTCTGCTTGAAGATACTAGACTTATCCTGGTATACTAAATCTGTAGTTGGTTTGTTTGAACAAGTTTCTGTGTTATTTAATCAGTGGGATGCAGTTGAAAACAAATCCACAGTTCTTATCTATGGAGGTGGGGCTATAGTTGCTGTTTGGCTTTCCTCAATTGTTGTTGGTGCCATCAATTCAGTGCCTTTGGTATGTTAGTTTTAGGATTAACACGATAATTCCATTCTGTCTTTTAACGACTTAACATTGCTTATCATCTATCTATCGTTATGAACTTTTATTCTATTCCCTCCCACTTTGATTTTTTACCTCTTTCGTGATCAGCTCCCCAAGATCATGGAGTTGGTAGGCCTTGGATATACAGGATGGTTTGTGTATCGATATCTTCTTTTCAAGGTAATTTCGGTATATGAAACACTTCTTATCATATCACTTCTGATGTTCTTCTTTTTACTGTAAATGGGGACTAGTTGAAGATGTTTGATCACTGATATTGGTTAATGCATCTTCCTAGTTTATGTTTCTTATTCAATCCTATTTTATCGTTGGATGCGTGTACACGCGATATTAGCTGTTGATCTGACGGACATCGACAATTGGTAATAAGTGTTGTTTTTTTTTTCTTTTTGGCTCCACAGTCAAGCAGGAAAGAACTGGCAACAGATATTGAGTCATTGAAGAAGAAGATTGCTGGAACAGAATAAAACCAATATTATTAATTTGTTTTTGGATATTGAAGCAAGAAGCATGTTTATCTTCAATCATCAATTTATTTTTGATTGTGAAAACTACCATTTATAAGAAGCATTTGTATCATGTAATGTAGAATAGCTTTTCTTTTTAAACTATGTATCTACTCCCTCTGCATCTATGGAATAAGATTTTTCTATGTATTCACAGCTATAAATGGTTGCAGTTACTAATTGTGGTTGTCTAATAGAATTGTTGCTCTAAGAGGTCGCTTGGTATGTGAAATCTAAAATGATCACGGTAATTGAATTGATGATCAAAAAGATGTAGGACAATTGAATCGATGCCAAAACATAAATGACATGTTTGATAATGCACGATTATCTATATAGAAAAACAAATGTAAATTTCAGATTGTTGTGTTTGGTATATGCATAACTTTGTGATAAATTTTGTGTAAATAATTTTGGAGGTAATTCGATTGCCTATTCAAAATTGTCTTGCCTTGATAATTTTGGAGGTAATGTCAGTGCCTCCTCAGTATTGCTTACTTTGCCTTGGCAATTCTGGAATGCTCCCTTTTTTAAGACAATTCAATTGGCTCCACAGGATGTAAATTAGAATTAGCAGCATATTAAGACTATTGCCAACTTTAAAGATTATGAGAAGATTGCAACTCTCAATTACTTGTATCAAACAATCCTTTTCAAGGTATTCAATTATTTCCTTGTTATGTAAATTAGGATTGATGACAATTTTAAATATTACTCAGAATAAACTCAGACAATTCAATTACTAGTAAATTATCATAAGATTGCCATTCAATATTGCTGCTACCAAACAACCCTGAGATAATATTGTTAGAAATTTTGATCTCAAAATATATGTTATGCAGAACAAGAACAACAATTTGAATTTGCAAAATGGACAATTATATTAAGCATGAACAACATCAAAGATATAAGTTTAAGAGAGTTAAGAAATCATAGCCTGAAATTTGGGAGGCGTATATTCACTGTCCAAAAACTATCGAGCATTTCTATGCAAAGATGTTAGCGGCTCCAACGATTTTAAGGTACAACTCAATGCTCGTAGGCCACATCGTCTATTGTTTGTCTCCATTATGAGGAAATGATTAATCTACACCAGGATTGTTATAATATGTTTTCTAGTAATACTTTTAATGAAATAGAGATTGTTTAAAATAAGAGATGCAGAAATTAGATGAAATAGAGAAGTAAATTGAGAGGAGTTTTCTTTATACTTTATGTTATTAATAAATCAAAATGATCTATTTGGAAAAGGTGTGAGGTGTTTCCAAAAGTAAAGTGGCCTGCTTGAATGATAGAGCCCTCTCATGTCTGACGAACATGAGAGCCACTATTGAATTTTATCCGTCCGTTTAAAAAAATGAGCAGATCAAATTTGATTTTAAGAACATGATATTAGATTTTATCTTTTGGACCTTCACTAATTCTTACTATGTAGACCCATTTTACATTTTAAATGCAATTACGTCTACAACTATGAAAAAATCATAATATATAACATTTTTCTATAAATAATCATTAATTTCACAAATTTAATTAAATTAAATAGTTTTCTTATTTATATAGTTACTAGTTTACACTCTCTTTTGTTATTTATAATTCTCTCATCCTCTCTTCTATTTATAATTTTGAGAATCTTCCTCACTATCTCTCTATGAAAATCTCTCTCTCTATATATATACATACGTATGTATATTCAAAAATATCGACTCTATCATTCTTTTATCAAAGTTATGCTATAAATTTTAAGGGGAATGGAGAAAGATGACTCGAACCCACGACATCTAAGATATGAGTGTGAGAACTTAATCAACTGTGACAATCTTTGAAAATAGTTCAGATTCGATTAACCAACTGTCTTAACCAACTGTGACAATCGTAATATAGCTTGTCCTATACTATCTTTTATTATTGTATTTATTAAGAGACAGAGAGAGATTTTTGATAATATTGGGAGAGAGAAAATATCCAAAAATATTGTAAGAGTGTAGAGGGAATATATATATATATATATATAACATATCGTATATTACATACGATATATAACATATGTTGCGTGCGCGTACATACATATTGCTTATATATGCAAGACACTTTAGTACATTATTTATATTATTATTTTAAGTTAATATCATAGAATCCCTTAATATTTTACACATTTTTTCAACCTTATAAACTACCCATTCTCATATTTTTTTTCATCCAAAATCAATCATAATTGCATGAATAAACTTTTTCTCAAGCTCTTCAAAATTTATGACTCACATGATTTATGTTACATACAGAAATTGGTAAGAAAGATGGCGGACTTGTCAATTTTGCAAATAAATAAACATAAAAATAATTGGATTGTTACTGTTATCAGCATGTAATTAGAGTCTCTTGAAGAAGAGAGAATTTCAATTCCAATTAAAATTACAGTTATCCTTTGTGGGAGAAACTTCATTTCAATTCCAACCAAATACAGCTTGCCCATTTGAGGGAAGTTATTGGCACAACCAAATTACTGAACAACTGTTATCAGCAAGAAATCAAAGCATGGGCAAAGACAAGCCACCCATGAACTTGGCTGATTCTCAGACTGATGGGATAAAACCCAACTTGTTGCTTCAAAATGAAGCAATTAAGGTAAAGAATAATTGACAATCCCCACTTGAAATTAAATCCCCAGACCAGAAATGGAGGAGCTTGGAAAATTTTACTTCCCTACCGAGAAATAGAAAAGAGAGCTAAAAAAAGAGTGAGGAAGAATTAAATTGATTGGATTAACAAATTCAACAACACCTCAGAAACCACAAAAGGAGCATCTAACAACAACCTGCAAAATACATAATTAAATTAAAACTAACCATTTAAAAGTGAAGCACTAATCAACAGTAGAAGAGAGAAGAATCTCTCTCTCTCTTCAGTCCCCACCAGAAATCAAAGTCCTTGATTGAAAATTAAGAAAAAACCCATAAAATTTCATAACCAGATGTCTCTTCAGTCTTCAGCCCCTCAAATGAGAGAAACTTCATTTCAATTCTGACTGTTGCTCTTTCGAGACCTTTGATAGCTCAGGAAATAGAAGAATGTACATGTATCGATTCTTCTCTATGGACAAGTGCCTCAATCCCACTGATAAACTGTAAGATTTTGAACTAAACTGATAGAATGAAAGAAAAAAAAGAAAGTGAGATAGTGTGCAAAGGGGAACTGTCAGCATAATAGCTTCTCACACTTGTGAGAAGCTTAGAACACTTGTATTTATAGGCAAAGAACAGAACTAGTTAACAAGAGCTAACTATTACATGATAGAGAAAGGAATTTTTGATAGAAAGCTTTGAAAAGTTAGCTAACGGCTAACTAAAGGCAACTGATATCAGTTAGTTGTTAATGGCTAACTGATATCAGATTACATGAAAAACTGCTTGAGAGAGAGGAGGCTAGCACACTAGCCACTGTCCTTTTGTTGCTGTTTAGCTTTTACGCTAACATCCCACCTCAAGTGAAAGAGGGAAGGAACCACCTTGAGCTTGGTCTTTAGATAAGAAAACCGAGGAGTTAAGAGAGTCTTTGTAAGTATATCAATAAGTTGTTCTATAGAAGGAACAAATCGAACCTCAAGTTTTCTAAGCTGAACACGATCTCTTATA
This sequence comes from Datisca glomerata, assembly GCA_003255025.1. Classification (NCBI taxonomy): domain Eukaryota; kingdom Viridiplantae; phylum Streptophyta; class Magnoliopsida; order Cucurbitales; family Datiscaceae; genus Datisca; species Datisca glomerata. The sequence continues at coordinate 1,381,721 of QANY01002006.1, forward strand.
AAGTGTATATCCAATTCTATATGCTTGGTTCGAGTATGAAGGACTGGATTAGTAGCCAATGCTATAGCATTGAGATTATCCACCTATAAAATAGGAGGCTGAGTGAGAGAGAAACCCAATTCCGAGAGCAAAGTTTAAAACCAGGCTATTTCTATAGTTGTGTTTGACATGGACCTGTATTCACTTTCAGCACTGGATCTAGCAGTGACACTTTATTTCTTTGAAGACCAAGATAAAAGATTTCCACCTAAGAAAATCATGTAGGCTCTTGTAGACTTCCTGTCATCCAAATTGCCGGGCCAATCTACATCTGAAAAAGCCTGCAACGCCATATAATTTGATGGTTTTAAGTGTAAACCATCTGTGATAGCCTTTAAGATACCTCAGAACACGTTTACAAGCTTGACAATGCACCTTAGTAGGATGATGAAGAAATTAACTTAAGTATTCACTATAAACTGAATATATGGCCTGGTTAGAGATAAATACTGCAATGCCCCCCACAATACTCATAAATAGAGTAATATCTTGCATAGGTTCACCTGAAGTGAGTGATAAAATAGTAGAGATACAACTAGGAGAAGGGGCAGGCTTAGCTCCTTCCATTTTAGTTTTCTTCAACAGTTCAGTTATGTACTTTGTCTGAGAAAAAATCATATCAGATTGACTCTCTGTAAACATCTACACCTAAGAAGTAATGAAGAGGTCCTGAGTCTTTAAGAGCCAAAAATTTGCTGAGATCACTGATCAACATGTCATCCATATCACTAGTAAGAATAAAATGTCAGAGCCATGATTGTAAGCAAATAAATAGGTATATGACCTAGCATTGATGAAGCCCCACTACAAAAGTACTGATTTAAGTCTATCATACCAGGCTCTTGGAACTTGTTTAAGCCTATATAAAGCCTTCTTCAATTTGTAAACATGAAATGGTTAGACTAGTCCTCAAACCCCTATGGTTAAGCCATGAAAATAGTTTGATGCGTTATAGTTGATCCAATGCATTATTAACATCCAATTGCCTCACTTGCCAACCAAAACTTATAGCAAAATGCAGGATTGTTCTGATTATAGTTGATTTAATCACAAGGTTAAATGTTTCTGAAAATTGTATGCATCCAGTTTGATGAAAGTCGTTGCAACCAATCTGGCTTTTTACCTTTGAATACTCCTATTTGAATTCAACTTGAGTTTGAAAATTCATTTGTACCCTAGCACAGACATCCCTGGCTTGTAGGAAACTAACTCTCATAATTGATTCTTAATCAATAATGTAAATTCCTCTAACATTTCTCTCTTCCAATTAGGATCAGATAAGGCTAACTTAATTGTTCTTGGTTCACAAGGGAGTGAAAGTGTGGTAAGAGGATAGTTTGTAGCAGAATAGACTTTTGGTTTGAAAATATTATTCTTAGACATGTTGAATATGTGGAGATTTGAGAAGGTTTCGTGGGTTCGATAGAAGCTTGAGATTGAGAACCAGTTTGAGAAACAGGTTCAATATGCAGATTTATAACAAGGTTATCTACTATGGAAGGGAAATCAGGTCTAGAACTAACAACACGAACAATGTCAGTACACTGATTTTCATTCTGATACTGAGATGAAGGTGTAGAACTTACAGTGGGAATGCCTGGAGAAGGAGAGTGTCTGTTCACATCCTAAGATTGAGCTTGAGTTTGAGAATTTATTATTGAGAGTGAAAAAATGACAGGTGATAGATCAATGTTATTTTTCTGGTGTTGTTGAGAAGAAACAAAAGCAAAAGTTATTTATAAGAGAAACGATGTTCATTAAAGATAACATTACTAGATATCAAAACCTTTCATAATCTATACAAGCATTTATAACATTTTTGCTCATTAGAATAACCTAAGAATACGCATAAATCTGTATGACATTCTAATTTGTGCATATTATATGGCCTTAAGTGAGAATAGCATGCTGAGGCAAAGATTCTGAGATGAAGGTAGGTAGGTAACTGTTTAAAAAGCTTCTCAAAGCGAGACAAAAAATTCAAAGTAGTAGTAGGGAGTCTGTTTATGAGATACATTGAAGTTTGTAAAGCATCATACCAGAAGGAAAGAGGCAGGGATGCTTGGGAAAGGAGAGTGAGCCCCATTTCTACAACATGTATGTATTTTCTCTCTATTTTCCTATTTTACTGATGTATATGAGGGAAAGGATGCCTGGATTTTATGCCTTGACTTTGTAAAATCTTAGCAAATGGTCTGAATTCTCAACCCCAATCTGATTGTCTTTTACAACTAGTTTTCAATCAGTCTTTTGAATAATACTTTAAGTGCTTCTGATTTTAATTTCAACAAATATAGCCAGACATATTTAGAGAAGTCATCAAGAAAATAAATATAATACCTAAAATCCTCTTTAGATGGATAAGAAGAAGGTCCCCCAAGATCTATGTGAATGTGATCTAAGGGGTTTTGAGTAACAGTACATGAATCAGGAAAAGGAAGAACATGATTTTTACCTTTTTGACATGTTTCACAGAAAAAAGGTATTGAACTAGTGTTTCTTGTGTTTAGACAGAGATTGTCTTTCAGTATATCGTGAATAATTCTAGAGGATGGGTGCCAAGTCTTTTGTGTCATATTTCAGAATTGGCTTTAAAAGAATGCATGCTCAATTTAGACCTTGAAACATATGAAATGTTATTCTTAGTGGCACAAAGAACATTATAGTTGCTACACTTTTGATTCAGTCTAGGTAACATATTCAGACAAGAAAAAGGATGAACACTGGTATTATTTGAAATCACAGACTGAATTTTATTCATATCAAAATTTGACACATTACAAGAACTATTTGCTGCAGAATTACAAAATGAACAAGTAGGTAACTCACATGAATTGTTTTCAAGATTCAGATTAGACTTAGGTTCTAAAAAACCTTTAGAAGATAGGAGGTTATTTTGAATGTCACAACTCAGTGCTAAAGGTTCCTTAATCTCAAGATATGTGAGCAGATACAAACCTTCTTCAAGAACTCCCTGCAACTGAATTGCTCATGTTGTATTGTCCTTCAAAAAATAAGAATCGACATGAAATTCAAAGTATACTTCATTGTCATTAGTCAATTTAGACACTAAAATAAGGTTTCTTTTAATTTCAGGGACAATCAACATGGTTTCAAGATTTAAAGCAGTATTTTTGTTAGGTAAAGGTAATTTGGAAGAACCAAAATGTGTAATAAGGAGTTGCTTACCATCTCCTACAACCAATCTTTCATTACTCATAGACTCATGAGCAATGTTGAGGTTTTCTATATCAGTAGTGGACATTGTTAGTTGCTGCACTGTTAGTATACCAGGCCATGTCATTGACAATTTCTAGTGAAGCTAAATAAGCTGTTGGTGACACCATGTATGTAGAGGGAGTTAAGTTTGGAAAGATATTTTGAGGAGAAAAATTGTTCTAAGAAGAACTTCAAAATGAATTTTGTGCCTGAGAGTTTCCTTGATTAATGTAGGAGTTTTTTTCATATCTAAAATAGCATACTAAGGTAGTGTGTCTAAGTTTAGCACAAAACTAACACTCTATTGATGTTTCTTCCAAAACCTCTACCTCCTCTCCTTCCATTAAAATTGCCTTTGTTAGACTGAGATTGTCCTCTACTGAATCCTCTTCCAGAATTTGATTCTGATTATTCAGAAACTTCTTAAAGTTTATATTTGCTACAATGTTGGAACTCATCTTTAAATTTGACACTAATTCTTGATTTTGCTTTTCCAATCTGCTCTCATGCACCATCAAAAGTGACTGCACTTCTTCAAGAGTTAAATCTCCTTCTCTGGCTGTAATATTAACTACTACTAGATCATATTCGGATCCTAAGCCATTCAACACATAAGTTATTAAATCTTGATCACAAATATTTTACCCTACGACTATTAAGCAATTTGAGGTTCTCTTTATTCGATCACAATATTCTACTATAGAATATGTACCTTTCATGTCAGTTTGCAAGGAAGTTCTGAGTTGCATAAGTTTAGCTCTTGACAAATTTACAAAATGCCTCTCCAAGATCTCCAAACTTCTTCAAAACTATTATATTATGTAACCATACCAAGAACCCCTTCACTCATCGAGACTCTCAATCAACCAAATAAGATTTGATCCTTCCTCAACCATATGATGTATTCAGGATTTACATGTCCACTCTATAAGTTTTTATATGGTTTTTCAACTAAACCAAACATTATTTCATCAAACCTGTGTCCAATGAGAACAAGGACGATCTGTGATTTCTAAATCATGTAGTTGCTTCTCTCAAGCTTCAATGATACTAAACTATTGAAGGTATTGGAAAACATTGTAGTAATGCTTGTTGAATTGCTCATATTCTGAGTTGTATTTGAAGAGATTGAGTTTTCTGCCATGGACGCTTGTCCTTGATTGCTCCGATACCATGTAAGACTTTGAACTAAACTGATAGAATGAAAGAAAGAAAAAGAAAGAGAGATAATGTGCAAAGGAAAAGTGCCAGCATAACAGCTTCTCACTAACTATGAGAAGCTTAGAACACTTGTAATTATAGGCAAAGAATATAACTAGTTAAAAAGAGTTAACTATTAGATGATAGAGAAAGGAAGCTTGAATAGAAAGCTTCGAACAGTTAGCTAACGGCTAACTAAAGGCAACTAATATCAGTTAGTTGTTAATGACTAACTGATATCATATTATAGGAAACCACTTGAGAGAGAAGGAGGCTAGCACACTAACCACTGTCCTTTTATTGCTATTTAGCCTTTACACTAGCCACTGTCCTTTTGTTGCTATTTAGCATTTACACTAACATAAACAAAACAAAATTTATAATAATGACACACTTACATGTAGAGAGACAGAGTAGCAAAATCAGATTCCTACGAGGCCATCTTTGACCTCCACCTGGAAATTGAGTCCATCTTCTCCTTAGAATCAACCTCACCCATACAATTTTAGGTTGTCACTGTCCTCGCCAAGCACGGTGAGTCAGTTCGTGAGGGAGGGAGAAGGGAGGTGATTTTTTAGGGTGGATAATGACACATGATCAATAAATGACGTGTAGGCGAAATTTTGGATCAGGGGGTAAGTTGATGGATGGAGGAAATTGAAGGGTCAATAGGGAAGATGGTAAAGTTTAGAGGGTAAGATTATTTTAGAGCAAAGTATATAGGGTTTTATGATATTAATCCTATTATTTATTTATTTTTATGTGTATATATATATACATACACACACGTCCAAACATATAACATATATACATATATGTTATATCTGTTATATCATATATGTGTATATATTATATGTGTTGCAACATATATACAAGCAACATTGTTATATATATATATATATACAAGNTATATATTGTCATCTTTTTCTCTCTCTTAATCTTTTTATCATGATCTCTCTCTCCAAATCTCTCTATCCTATCTTTTATTATTGTGTTATTGAGATATAGAGAGAGAAATCATGGATATTTGAGAACATATTTCTTACTCAGGAGCTAGTTAAGGGTTATCATATTAAATAATTTTCTCTCGTTGTGCCCTTAAAGTAGATTTAATGAAGCCTTATGATAGTGTTAACTGGTTCTTCATTCAGAGGATCCTCTTCACTATTGGCTTGCAGGATAGATTTATGTGCTGGATTCTGGAGTGCATTACAACTTTCTCTATTAACATTAGGTTAGTTTGAAGGGCTTCTCTAAAGGTGTTAAAGGCTTGAGGCAAGGGGATCCTATGTCACCTTACATTTATGTGTTAGTAATGGAGGCTTGTCAAGAATTTTGAGTTGGGTTTCTACGTTTAATTACTTTTCTTTTCGTTGGAGTTGTAAGGAACTCTGACTGGTTAATATGTTTGTTGCAGACAACTTGTTTATTTTTTCAAGAGGTAATACTGAGCTCTATTCAGTGTATTAAAGAGGGTCTGTATTTTTAATACACTCTCGGAGTTGAAACTTAATGCTACCAAGAGTTAATTGTTCTATTGTGGGATGGATGAGGACATGTGTGCTCGGATTATTGCTGTCACTAGTTTCCAATTGGATTCCTTCCCTATCAAGTATTTAGGAGTACCTCTCATTACTTCTAAATTTTCTAAAGTTGAGTGTTCTGCTTTAATCGATATAATCGTTAAAAGAATTAGATCATGGGAAAATATATTTCTTTCTTTTGCTGGCCATTTGCAGTTTATTAAACCTGTGTTGATTTCTGCTCAAAATTATTGGGCTGGTTTGTTCATTTTATCAAAGTCTGTTATTAAAGACATTAATGATGTTTTAAGGAACTTTTTATGGTCCGGTTGTGATAGTATTTATAAAGTGGCTAGGGTGGCATGGAAGGAGGTTTGCTCTCCATTGAAGGTCAAGGGTCTTTGATTTAGAAATTTGGAAGTCTAGAATAGAGTTGTAGTGTCTAAACATATTTGGTTTATTGTAATTTTGGTAGTGAATATCTATGGATTGCTCAGTGTAAACAAATTCATCCTAAAAGGGTCACTCTTTTGTCACGGTTACTAGAGTCTCTAATCATTATTGGACTTAGAGAAAATGCTAAAATTGAGAAGTCTTATGATGGGTCGGTGTGTGTCTCGTATTGGAAATGGTATTTCTGTGAAGCTTCTTATAGATCCTTGGTTGCCTGGTGGACCGATGTTGAGCAAATATGAGAATGATACTCCTATTTCCATAGGTTGGAATTTAGCAACTAAAGTCAGTAGTGCGATTTGTGGTTCCTCGCAAGTTCTCCCTTTTCATGGTGTATATGTTATGGAGGATATTAAAGTTGAAGTGTCTTTGCTTCCTCCTCCCCAATCTGACCAAGATGATATGTGTATGTGTTGGGTCGCCCAGTGGTGTGTTTTCTGTGGCTAGTACTTATTCTCCAATTAATGTCAACTTTGTGCCTTAGTATAAACTGATCTGGTTAAAAGAGTATATTCCTAAGTGCAATTTATTAGTCGGTTGGTGATTGAAAATAAGCTTGCCACATTGGATAATGTGAGGAAACATGATAGTTCGGTGAATACGATATGTATGTTTTGTGTATCGGGAGATGAATCTATGGGACATCTTTTCTGCAGTTGTACTCATATTGATGCTTTGTAGGTTTGGCTTCTTAAACTCTTTGATATTTGTGATTTTATCCGGATTGCGAGCGTATATTACTAAAGGTATGCATGTTCGGTTCGATCGGTTAGTAAGACATTTTTGTGATCGAACTGAATTCACTGGTTACCTAAAATATCGAATCGAACTGAATCAGTGTAACTGAAAGAATCGAACTGAATGAAACCGAAGTAATCAGTTCAGTTTTATTACTTGTAAACGGTCCAGCTACAATTATAAAACTTCTAAAAAAATAAAAAAAATAATTAAATTGAAAACATCAACACTCAACACAATTAATATACATATATTAAAAATGATTGTAATCGGTTCAAACTGATTACAGTTTTATTGTAAAATATAATCAAACCAAAAGTTCAGTTATTTAAATTAACAGAACCGATTATAATTACCGTAATAAAAGTACCGACCAAACCGATTTCGTTTGGTCCAATTTGGTACGGTCGATTTTTAAAAATTCTGCACACACCCTTATAGATTACATTGGTTATCTACGATTTTAAAGGAGAAATGTTTTAGATATACTATTTTGAAGCTTACTTTTAATATTTTTATCCATTTCTTTTAGATTGAAAGAAATAAAAGATGTTTTGAAGGTACCTTGCGTGATGGTAATACCATTTTCTCTTACATTGTGAGAATGGTCAGAGAGAAAATTTGATCTTTTACGAATATAATAGATTAGATGTAAATAATAAGCTTAAAGTTAATTAGGGTTTTTGTGACAGTATCTTTTAGTGAGTTTTAAATCAAATATAGCTTTAGAACATAATGACTCGAATATACCTTTTAGTGTATACTAGAATATACCCCTCGTATGGTTGTATTTTTCTTGGTTAAAATTTATTTACCTTTTAACCAAAAAAATAATGGGTTTCATAAGGCTATAATAGAAATCAAAGCTTCACTTTTTGCTTCTATTTAGTGGGCTCATAATAAGTGTAAATATTTGATAATTATTTAATGTGTATAATATTTTTGTATTAGGTTTCTTTAAAATCCTTTAAAAAACGGACCGTCCAGAGCCGACTGCTCAAAAGACCCCTTCCTGTTGTGATCCATTACAAATTACCCGTTTCCGTACTTGAAAGCCAACTACTGGGCTTTAGGTAGCGATATTGGACTTCAGAAATTCTGAAATAATGGAGCCTGTATTGTTGCTAGCCCTGACTGACCCATTATAGTGAGAGCGCTTAAGAAGCACCACAACCAAAAACCTCTTGCCCAAAACCCCCTAGCTCGTCTTCCTCACTGGAAAAAACCCATTCCCCATTCATTTCCACTGAGATCTCCTCCTCCCGCTTTCTTCTTCATAGTCACGGTAACTCCTTACTCTCTTTTCCATTCATTATTGATATTTTCATGCTTAAATCGTTCTTTACTTAGATATGATAAGGGCTGTTGAATTCTTGTGGTTTGGTTCTTCTTCTTGCTCTCCTTTTTCCTTTTTGAAGTTACTTTCGGTTTCTGAGAGAAGTATAGTTTGATTATTTACGTCTCGATCATTCATTTAAATTGTTATTATATCACTGCAATTTCAGATAATTGTCGCATGATTAGCTTTATCTGAAAAGCCGGTGAAGTCATTCCTACTTTGGCAGTTTGTTCAAGGGTTTCCGGGTGTTGTACAAGATGATCCGTATTTCGAAGTTGAAACCTTTAGCATTGTCTGTGGAGTCCGGCTACCAATTTCTTCAACGATGCTCTGTCAGTGGCACAGCAAAAGGCAAAGCCAAGCTGAAAACTGGGCAACAACTGAAGCGTTCAAAGATAACGATCAAGAAAGGAAAAGGTGACCCTTCGAAAGCTGCTGGTGGAGGAGGAGGGGGAGGAAGAAAAGTTCACCCTGAACAAGAGAAGCTTTTTGACCAGTGCTTGAATGCTCCTACGCCTGTAAGATTCTTAAAACCTAAGGACAGAGATCGTGAGGCTGAGCGAGAGAAGCTAGGGCTCATTAGCAAAGAACGACAGCGTGAGATTGAGATGATGAAGATGGATAAATCAAAATTGGGAATTCCAAAGTCACCAACAATTCTTGGTACGCCTGGTTTGGATCTGATATCACTGGGATTGGTTGACGCTGATAAGATACCCAAATATGAATTGACAGTGGAAGATGGACGGCGGCTTGCAAAGGAATATAGCCGGATATTGATGAGGCGGAACCGTGCAAGGCAGGCAGCTGAGTCAACACTGTTGCGGATGAAGAAAGAGGCGATTGAGGCATTGCCTGAGCATTTGAAAGCTGCTGCCATGGTGCCTGATTTGACTCCATTCCCAGCAAACCGGTTCATGGCAACTCTAACTCCTCCTATTGAAGGTTATATCGAAAAAGTCAAGGAAGCTGCAAAGAAAAGCAGTGCAAAAGAGAAACTCAGATGATCAATGGTTAGGATTTCTCTTTCACTCTTCTTATTTGTAAATGTTTTGCAATTCAATTATCTGTTGATAAGATAGCTAGCTAAAATCTCATCTGATTGTATACTGAATGACTGCATAATCGGCATGACTCAATGGGCAGGATAGAAAAGCATTGATATTGCATCCTTTTTCATGATCTCAAAACATTTGCAAATTTGTTTTCTTATGACATTGCCTCTAGAAAGACTCTTTCGTCCCACCTTAATGCCTTTAGTTACATAGTCCGAGACTTTGACCATTATTTTATGGATGATAAGTACTAGAAAATAATAACTTGGTTCCTAACTTTCCCCACAAAGTCTTCCGAAAGTAACTCAAAAAATTTGCATCCCTATAAAAAAGTAATGGTCCTAGGCATACCATGGAACCTAACAATTTCTTTAAAGAACAAATCAGCTATATGCAAGCACAAAAATAGAATCTCTCCCCCTCTTAGTTGTAGGCAAACCGAAAACAAAATCCATAGAAATATCAGTCCAAGATTCACTAGGTATAGGCAAAAGGGTCTACAAGCCATGGGGTTTCAACTTAGACTTAGCTTGTTTACAAGTGATACACATCTCACAGATTCTTTCTACTTAGACTTAGCTACTCCAAAATGACCCATTAAACCTCCTCCATGAGCTTATCTCACAGGCAGTTCACGCAAAGAACACATAGACACACATAATTTATTTTCCCTAAATAGAAATCCATCATGCCAATTAAACTTATCAAATGCCATTTTTTCACATGCATTGAACGCATGGCCAAAATTAGAATCTTGTGCATACAAATCATAATGTATTCAAAGCCAAGCAACTTTGTGTCTATAATTGAAAAGAAAGCACACATTCGAGACAATGCATCAGCAACCACGTTTTCCTTACCTTGCCTATATTCGGGACAATGCCTATAGGGAAATGTTTCAATGAATTCTACCCACTTCGCATGTCGTTTGTACAACTTTGGCTATCCTTTCAAATACTTCAAGGATTGATGATCTGTGTGAATCACAAACTCCTTTGACCATAGATAATGCTACCAATTTTTCGAAGATCTCAGCAAACCATACATCTCCTTATCATAAATGGGATAGTTTAGGAGTGCCTCACTCAAATTTTCAGTGAAATAGGACACTGGATGACCTTCTTGCATCAAAACAGCTCCAATACCTTTTCCTCAGGCATCACACTCAATTTCAAATGTTTGAGCAAAGTTAGGTAAAACAAGAAATGGTGCATTAATTAACTTTTCTTTGATCCAATTAAATGCCTTTTCATGTTCCTTTCCCCACTTAAATTGAACATTTTTCTTGATGACTTTAGTAAGAGGGAGGCCAAGCTACTAAAATCACGCACAAACCGTCTATAGAAGTGCCTAGGCTGAATATAACTAAAAAACAAATCTTTCATTCTATATTTCTCTCGATGAATTAGTTCTTTCATTTAACTACAGGTATGTAAAGCAAGTTCCAGAGGCTCTAGGGTAGATTGAAGGTACATCTTTCAAAGTTTTCTCTTCAATTGAGAAGGCTCTACTGATTTAAGTTTCCTAATTTCGATCTTACAGAAGATCTTGTACTTTTTTATTTGGTTTAAAAGATGGAAACTTGAATGTCATGGTACTGTGCTTTCTTTCATAAGAGTTTAATTTGTGTTACTCCCTCTTAATAACGACAACGATTATTTCTTTCAATTCTGCATTGATTAACTTTTTGAACTCTTGTAAAATGTTAATGGAGAAAAGCCTTCGGAGGATCGGGGAGGGGGGATGGGGTACTAATCAGTCAGATGACTGCTTTTTGTGTTAATGTTGCTGCTTAAGATGTTACAGAACTTTTATAAAGAGCCAAACTCTTAGGAAGACAGAGACAGAGCTGTCCTTGACTTCGTAGTTCAACCCCAAGGGGTTAGTCTAGTGGTAACAGCAAATGCTAGGATGTGTGGGTTAGACGCACGTCCCCGGTTCGAGTCCCCCTAAAATTAATTTCTTGGGGTCATTGGAAGTTCTCCTGGTAGAACTGCCAGGACCATGACCCCACAGGAGTAGTCGGGTGAAGCCCAGATACCCACAGTTATAATATATATATATATATATATATATGTAAAGCTCATTTACTGGTGATCCAATAGGTAATTGGTTATATGACTTAAGCGGTGAATCATTTTTGTTAACCAAAAAGGGTATTTTAGGGTTATCTCAGATAACAAGTCGTATCTGAAATGCAAAATTGTTTGTTAGTTTATCAGTTTCTAACATATCTGATATTGTCCATAGTCTAATAGGGTGTCCACTGTTTCCTCTCTATTATATATTTGGACTTAGTTATTTCATGTTCCTTCTATCAATTACTTTTTGCCTTTTGAAAAATTTTGTAATAGTTATTTTAAAATTGTTGGAAAATGTGATTGATGATAAGTAAGACGTGGGAAAAGTTGATTATGAATTATTTACGCAAATAATTCGTTTATAGAACTATAGTATGATTTCTTGTGTAAAATCGGAACCCCACAAGGAGTTTGCGTGAAAAGCATACTTTGTGAATTCATTCTTTTATTTGTCATATCGATAAGAAAAACCTTTGAGGATCAAATTTTAAATCACATGGAGTTAAAATTTTATTATGATTAGTTAAGTTGTGCTCGATTCGTGGTTTATTGTCAAAGCATCACTCTTACTAAACTACTATTTTCAGTAACTTTGTTCCAAGGTCAGCATAGTCGATCGCTCTGGCAATGTCTACGAGAACCTTTTCACTATTTTCAACTCAATGCAGAAGTCATACGAGAAATTGCAGTAGCCACTATAGTAGCCCCCAATTCTAGCTGAGAAGCACCATCCATCGATTTCTCCGTTCTTTTTTTGCCCAAAAGGCCACCGACTCCTTCACCCAATTTCATGAGAAGCGAGTCTAGAGAGCCTTGCCTTTACCTGTCTCCAGGCAATCGTTGGGATTGCTAAATGCTCGGCCATGAAGTAACAAATACGATACATGCAGAAGTGGCTAAAGAAGTCATGGAAGAAAGTAGTTGAGCACCAGCGTACATGAATTAGTAAGTATTTTGGGAATTGACAACATTGACAGAAAGGAGGGTAGGAATTCACGTTTTTTAGATGTAGCTATGCTAAATGTAATCAGGCTAACATTTGGTTCCCGTAACCAGCTTTCTCACTATTTTTCTTACTTAATCCATACTTCTGACTATTTTCTTAAGCATCGATAATAGGGCAACCTCTAGTTTTTTTCATAAGAGAAAATGAAACAAAGATCAATTGATTTTTTTTAACGAAATGAAAATGCTAAATTCACTCCCACTAAGTTATGATCTAACATTTTAACGTTGATATTAATATTTGATATTAATATTTGTTAGATTAAAATCTAACAAAATCCTTCTGAGAGAAAATGTAAAGTTCACTCCCACTAAGTTCTGATGTAGCATTTTAATGTTAATATTAATATTTGTTAGATTATGATCTAACCGTACTCAAGTCCAACAATTCTTTGTTAAATCAAATGTGTAAGTTAATTGTTTTTCCTTATAGAAAAGGTAAATAAACAAAGAGAAGTGTCCTAAAATCGTCTTTTTTCAGGGTTCTGTGTATAAAAATTCTCTAAGTCACTCATTCCCAAAAAGATAAAATTAAATCCATCAAGTGACTGAAAAAGAACCCTGTAGAATAGGGAAAGAAACAAATCCTTGCCTTCCAATCTCACTGCCTCCATTAAAGTATCATCATATCTTGTTTTCTTCAGGGCTGAAGAGGAAAGTATGGTTAGTATAACAAAAATATCAGAAACCAAATGGTTAGTGCTACCTCTACAAGAGGGCTTCATCAATTTTCAGTAACTGTTAGAGATACAGGCTGATCAGATGATCAGTTCTTGATGGTAAGCTCAGCTCTGAGATGAAGGACCTCATTGATGAAGTAAAGACTCTCATCAGATATGAACGAATCCCATGGTAAGGCAAACAAGTTCCGATACCCGACCGCCTTTCCACCTGTGAATGTGTAGTTTCCTTTGTATTTGCTAACAAACTCCTCGCTCGGTTTTAATCTTGCCGCGAATTCATACTCCACTGCAAAAGTTACAGATCCTTTTTCTTGCATCCCAAGAAAGAGCCCGAAACAACGGAATGAACTCTGCTGGTCCATATTACAGTGTGCTGATAGAAAGAATCCTTGTCCACCTAAATGGAATGCCTGAGAATAAACTCGCCCTGATGGATGTAAATTTCTACACTCCTCCCGCTTCAGGTCCAGGTATACTACGCACTGCTGATGGGGAAGTTCGAACTCCACAATCTTAACAGGGCGGTATTTATAGGCCCTCTCCACGAACCGACGGTTCGAGGAAGAAGACTCCTCTGCAGCCAGTGTTCTTTGGCGGTGTGGAGCCTCGGCCTTGAAAAAGAGGGCCTCCAACACGAGTTTGGAAGCCACGTCATGGTCGAAATCATTGCACGTAAGAACTTTCTTAAGTTTTCGGCAGGTCATGTAAGGAAAGCGAATGTAGGGTGCAAGATGAACTCCCAGGACTTCTCGCCGACTCTCCAGCTTTGGAAACTGAGCCCTCGCCCACTTTAAAACAAAGTCATAGACAGAATCCTCTGATGCAACCTGAAGATCATCACTAGACAGTATTGCCTCTACTCCAGCAAGGGGTAAGGCCATCACCTCGTCATAAAACCTGGTCAAATTACAAATCCAACTTCAAAACATGTCGAGATAGATAAAAAAAAGGCCACAGGACTAATACCATTTTACAACTGCCATCATATTGTAAAAGTTACACAATGACCTTGGGAAGTGACGATCCATCCATTAGTTTTCGAACATTTTGTTATTGCTTAAAACCACAGCAAACAGAAAAGACCATTACTACACACGTTTGGTTAACACTTAGGAACAATAAGCTTGGCTTAGAAACAAAGAACCTTTTTTTTTATCGGTAGAAACGAAGAACCTTAAAACTCTTTATAATGTCTAAACAAAAACTGAAAATGAAGAAGGCAAACAAAAACCAAATGGGTGGAGTACGCTTTGCTTATTTTCATTTTTGTTCTTTAGGTTTGGTATTCCAGTACCATTTTAATGATTTGTTTTCCATTGCCACAGTATAAGAAACTGCTGTATTCATGCATAAAAGATAATTTTCTTCCAAGTGCCGACAAGAAATTAAGGTAAAGACTCATCATATAAAATGATAAGTGTCATGAAACATGAAGTTAAAAGGACAATGCGTTAAAACATTATTCAGAAGAACCTCTTTGACAGGCAGTAAAACACTTCCATAACATCCACCAAATGTAAAAATCAGCAGGATTTAACTTCATTAAATCCTATAAAATGATAAGAAGTGATAAGGTAAAGACTCATCAGTCATCATCTAAAATGATAAGAAGTGTCATGAAACATGAAGTTAAAAAGACAACGCGTTAAAACGTTAATCAGAAGAACCTCTTTGACAGGCAGTAAAACACTTCCATAATATCCACCAAATGTAAACACATATCTCACAGAATGCCATTGGAATGGACAGGTATAACTAAGATTAAGAAAAGGCTACAAGTCAACCCCCCCCCCCCCCCCCCCCAAAAAAAAAACATCAATTATGCATCAAATAACGGAAGATAAATATAAAAAGTTCAAATTAATGCATCAAATAATGGAAGATAAATATGAAAAGTTCAAATTAATGCATCAAATTAATTCATGTAGTAAGGAAACCTACTTTGTTAAGTCCTTATAACGAGCTGTAAGATACTCTTTTGCAGCATCAGTCAATGGCTGGACTGCTTCAGCGATTAAGACAGTGGAAGGAAGCTCAAGAAAAAGCAGGGCAGACTCGGGCGTCATGGGCAAATTCCTCAATAATCGACTGCAATACCTCATGCATGAAGCAACCTCAAATTTGTCAGCAGCCATGAGCACATCTAGCAAGGCAGGAGCACTGGTGACAGATAGCATACTACTATACATAAAATTCAGCAGCTCCATCAGGGCAGCTTCCTCTGAACCAAAAAGAAACCACAACAATTTTAAATAAATTTTGCCAGACAGATAATTTTCCCTTTGCAGTTTCCACAAAAAAAAAGAAAAAAATTTGTGTATAGTCTTTATGTGTACCAGATGCATTAATCCGTAACGTCACATGCCGTTGCTCTGATTCCCTCATCCCATTAGAGAATAACTGAAACAGCATAAAATACATGGAAATAAAAATTCAAATCATTATAGCAAGAGACAATCAAAGCACTACAAAGCAAATGAATAACTTATACCTTATAGAAAAATGGACTTTTGGCGGCCAAGATAGGAGAGCTTATGTGTAATGTTCTAACTTTCACAACTGTTGAACAGTCGATACTCCAGTTAGAATCATTAGTAATTGCACCCCTCTCACCTGCAACAAGACTAAGCATGATTAAAATTTAAAACACAATTTGACTATCCCAAAATGTTATATAAGATAAGACCATTATGCCAAACATGTATTCTACTCTTTAATGACAGGAACAATGAGTATTCATATATGTCCAAGACCTCCATGTTTGATGGCAACTAAGTTCTGACGAGAAATGTAGTACTAATAAAATGTTAAGAACAACATCATTACTGAGGCTTCTAAAAAGAGATTTGGATCATACAGAGTTTCAAAAGCAATATATTGCCAGCAACAACTCAATTTTATATCATTGCAATACCCGAGGGTGATTCTTCAATTATTTCAACATCTTCCTCATCAGGATTTCCACATGCTACAATATCATCCATATCAGGCTGCCCACATTCCAAAGTTTGCACTTCTGGGCATTTAGCAAGATCCAAAACTGAAACAAATGCATCCCGCAAATGAACATCATGAGAACAAGATCATTATAGAAATTAAGGCATATAAAGTACATGATTAGTTTGCATAGTAGCAAAAATAGACCAGTGTTAGCACTTCCTCGATATCAACAACAATTTTAAAAAAGGTTCATGGAAACAGTCAATTTTTAGGGATCGAGTCTGCCGCTGATGCAAACTTGGTAAGTTTGTATGATCTTGGACATAAAAAAGCTCATAAACCCTTCAGAATCTATAGGAAACAAGGAAATATCTAATACTAACAGCTTGCACATCGTTTATCCAACAATTTGAATGAAACGTATAGTAAACATCAAAGGAACCTTGACATGAAAACATAAAGGAGAAAGATCATTTCGTGATTGACTCCAAATTTGACTTTCTTCCTGAACTACTTGTACAACATACAAGTTGCTCACCAGAACAACCAGTAGCTCTAAAAATACACCAAATAGGAACATCTTATATTGAAAAAGATGAAAAGAAAAAACTCCGTGTCCAAACACAGCTGAAGTAAGAAACAGAAGAAATCACAAACCATTATCATTTCTATCAATCTCTCTCCAATTCCGTTTAAGCCAATTGGCGATGCTGGTACACCCCTCGGAATCGGGGCGAGACTCAGGTTCATCAACAATCTCAATTTGAAGCAACCGGTCCGAGAAGTTGCTATCGTTGAAAGCGAACCCAAAATTGGCGTCTGAAGAAGAAGCATCAGCAGAAGCGCCAGGCAAAAATTCCGAGTCCATCGTCGTTATTGGGTAAAAAAGATCCGAATTCAAATCCCTCATT
This sequence comes from Datisca glomerata, assembly GCA_003255025.1. NCBI lineage: Eukaryota > Viridiplantae > Streptophyta > Magnoliopsida > Cucurbitales > Datiscaceae > Datisca > Datisca glomerata. The sequence goes on from QANY01002006.1 coordinate 1,398,907, forward strand.
TCCTCGTAATCCTCTAAAATCTCTCTTTCCCTCGTTCGTTATCAAGAAGCTGAGCAATAAATGAGAAGACGAAGACTTTAAAGACTTAAAACCTCTGCTAGCAAGATTGAAGGAGACAAGGACGAAGTTTGGGTGAGTCCAGTGTCCAGGCTCCACGGTGATGGAGATTTTTTATATTTTCGTAATTACAGAATAATCCACATAAATTTATAGCACGAATTTTCATTTTTCAGAGCACCATTGCCGTCCATGCGTATATATTCAACGCATAGCCATCGTTGATTCGTTGTATGATAACACGAGTGGATCAACAGGAAAAAGAAAGAAATAACAGAGTGGATAATTTTTCTTCTGTCTCCTCCTCATTGTGTGCCAATACGTGGTTTAATAACAATTGAATTTTTGTATTTTTACATTTGTTGTAATTAATTAAGTTATTTATAACACTAAATATGTTGAGTTTTAACATTCATAACATTCGTGAAAAACTTTATGTTATCAGAGAAGTGAAAAATTTCAGCCGCGGACGGTTGAGTAGCGTGTACGAACTTATCCGTATGAGGAGAACATCAGCTAAGGGGCAAAATGAGCTATCTTTTCAAGGAGAGGCCGGCGTATGATTATTTAGTTTGTGAAGTAATAACTTTGACAAATTACTTCACAATAATGCTCGAGAGTGACAAAAAATGAAATTAAGACTCTTTATTTTTTAACCAAATCATATCTTTTTAGTTTAGTCAAAGAAAAGATTAAAATGATCTGCACTAGATAGTGGTCTACCAAAAATCTATTATGTGAGTTAATCTAATAATTTATCTTTAAAATTTACACTCATTAGATTAAAGTCTAGTAAAAAAATTTTATTGATCTAACGGTCACAAATTTTAATTAAAAAGTTATGAATTAAATGGATAATTTAGTCTTTTCAACTATAAAAATAGCTGAATTTTGTTAAAAATAAAAGGGTTTTAAAAATGTTTTTTTTCTTTTACAATGGACTTTTTATAAAAAAAAATTCCAATAACTTATCAAGATGATGATGAATAGATGATCCACGACAATAATATAGACACGTGCACGCTCATGCGGGCTTACTTCTCTAATACGGTATTTTTCTCGGTAACGTAAAAAGAGCCTTACTGCAATAGTTGTCTTTTCTTATTCAACATATTTCTAATGTACTTGTATCACACTAATTAAACATATTTTGTAATTATGTGAAGAAAAATACTCGGTAATGATAATTATAAGTAAGAGTGTGATTTATTTGGTTTTATGTTCTTAAATTAAATATCAGTACACAAGTTTTCCCCCTTATATGTGTCATGTGTTTTGTTATTTGTTTGGATTTGGTTGCTTATGTTTGTGGGAATAAAGTTGTTTGAAATAACAAAAAACCACCTTTTAAGGCTTATTTGGAATGATTTTATTTATCTGGAAATGGTGTTTCGTGATTTATGGTTATGTGTGTATGATTGATCTAGTTTATGCTAAGTATGTCTAATAACGTGGGAGTTGGTGGTCGGAGGGTGAAGGACAAGTAACCTTAGACAGCTGTTGGAAGGTGACAAATGCCTCTAAGTCTCTAAAGTGAGTGAGAACTTCGATGAGAAAATATTTTCGAGGTTTGGATCTCGAGAGTGGTGAAAGTGGCTGCCTTAATAATAGTGCTAGGGATCCTTTTTTATAGATGGGTAAAGTGGGGACCACATACATCCTTTTCCATCTGCATGCCAAACGCGTGGCCAAACAGAAACTCACACCGATAAGAGCCACACTTAAAATGTTGTCACACACTAAAAATGTGACACCATGCATAAAATGTGCCACATCTCTAAAATGATGTAACATAGGAAGTCACGCCCGGGGTTCCTCCCGTGGCGGGATGGGAAGCCGCGCTCGGGATTCCCCATGGCGACATGGAGAACCGCCCTCGGGGTTCCCCCCGGGGTGGCATAGGGAGCCACCCCCGTGGTGGCATGGAGAGCCGCCCGGGGTTCCCCCCGTGGAAACATGGGAGCCGCGCCTGGGGTTCTCCTGCGGTGGCATCAAAGAGGCACTTCCAAGACTCGTAAGGTGGCTACATCCTTCACGGAGATCTTCTCATCCCAGTGTAGCGAACATTGTCCTAATCCTACCAGACCACAGCCTCCAAGATTGTTCCCAAGCAAGAAAAGACCTTCGAATCTTTGTCACTAAACTCGAACAAAGTACAACATTTAATACCTAATTTCATATAATGGGATCGTCACTTTTATAAAACAGGAGCGTCCTTTACAAGCGTTATTTTGTCATTATCACTCACCGATAAACGTTATTCCACGTAAGCGCTACATGAACCTGTTTTTAGATGCCACATGTTCTCTTTGATGTGTTACTCTTAACAACATGGCTCACTATTTACATTAGCCCCATGTTCAAGGTTGAGGGCACATCAGTCGAGCTTGAACATATATTCTGATTTGAATGTTGCATGCGTCTTTCGCACTTGTTCGTAGGATAAACGTCTTTTTTGTCTTGATGACTACAGATATTAAATCTTATAAATTTATATCATCGTACCTCGAACGAGGTGGGAAACCTCACCTAAGGTGCGTGTCGGCACCTCGTTGAAGGCGAGGTATGTCACAATAACTCTAAAGAGGTGTGTGAGAACGCCTTATTCAGCGGCGTGTCACATCACCTCAAATGATGCGCGATAGTGCCTCGAAGGAGGCATTGTGTCTCACCTTGAACGAGGCGTTGCGTCTCGTCCAATGGACATGGAGGAGACGCCATCTTCCCTCCTTGGACGAGACGCTCTCCTCCTTAAGATCATTCTTTTATTTTAATTTTTTGCACTTCACTTTAAAGCAAAAGGCCTTTAGAGAAATACTTACATTTTAAAAAAAAATGCCACCCCATCAAAGTGTTCACTAAAACTTTTGGGTGTTTCCAACTAAACGAATAGGCTGAAGAAAATACATGCACTAGCAATGCACAGCCTCAAGCTCAATGTTAGCACGTATACCAAAGTATCGAGTGAATATACGTATCATCTGCATGTTCATACTGTGTGGCCAAATACCAAAGTATCATGATAAGTTAATATATATATTTATACCTATATCATGCTCGTATATAACAGATGCAACTCATTGATGTGTTCATAATCATTATTGTAGATAATTCATTAGAATCATGAAAAAACGTACCACGGCTTTCTGATATTGAGATAACTAACCAGGGCGAAGTTCATCAAGAAATGGCCCGGTAGTAGGTGCACATGTTGGAGTGCCATTTGTAAATGATTCAACTTGTGAAAGCGCATACACGTAGAAACCTACATGATACTGCCTAAAAGGCACACACATACTCAAAAATATAATCAAGTTACCTAAGGAGGCGCGTGCATATTGGACTATCCATAAAAGTCATGTTTAAATGGTTATGTACCCATCTATACTTCAGATTTTATCATGCATCAGTTCATACTTTGAATTTTCTTTAGACGTGCTCATTCGTTCCTACTTCGAACCATTATCATGTCTCATTATCACGCATCCCTACTTCGCACATACGTCACTCTTACACACAACTTTTAACATGAGCATATTCACAATAAATCTCAAAGTTAGATTTAATCTACGCGACAACGGTCCTATTTTATGGTAACAAACGAAGTAAGCAGTTAAAACAACTTGTGTATTTCAAACACCTTGTGGTTGCCAAGTTCAATTTTGAAGGGATTTGCAACATCGGCTAAGTTCCGCCCAACTCCCTTTATTGCATTTAAGGGACAGACTTTACTGAAACGTCTTAAACGTGTTCCAGGTACAAGCTTTGCTAAAACGTCTTAAGTGCGTTCAAGAACAAACTTCGCTGACACGTCTTAAACACATTTCAGGAACAAACTTCACTGAAATGTCTTACATGCATTTCAGGAAAAACTCTGCCGAAATGTCTTAGACACGTTTCAGGAACAAACTTCGCTGAAATGTCTTAAATGCATTCCACGAACAAATTTAGCTTAAACGTCTTAAACGCGATCCAGGATCAATCTTTGTTGAAATGTCTTATAGGCGTTCCATGAACTAACTTCGTTGAAATGTCTAACACGCATTTCAAGAACAAACTTTGCTGAAACATCCCAATTGCATTCCAGGATGACAGACCTGTTATAAGTTTTTCGACTATTTTGATAATCACAAAAGTTGAACTAAAATTTATAATGCTAAACATGATAACTTTTATATGCACTTAAAGTTGAACATCGTCGGTACGACTTGAAGCGTTTGAGAGTCATCCCATCTACTATCAGCAATAGAGGTGGTCTCATACGTACCTTCCTATTTGTACAAGCATGCACATAGACAAATAGTTTTAATTTTCAGAATAGGCATTTCATAAATAAACACGCGTATTGTGACTCCGAGTACATAATCTTTAGACCTTACAACACATGATTGCCTTTGTACTTAATGTACCCCTCCTTGGGTTTTGTAGCATATCAGCCACTTCCCTATCACAATGGTCATGTAGCATGTAGGGGGAAAGGCTGGTTCCCCATGATTTCTATGTTCACATTAATGATCTCCCGTTTTTGAAGCTTATCATGGAAAATCTGTCTCAAAGTTTTACAATCTTTGGTTGCATGAGTGGTGTCTCGATGGAAACGGAAATACTAGGCATCCAATAATGTTTCCACCTTATCCATGGAGCATGAGAAAGGTAGTAGATCATCCCTTTCACTTTTGTCCCATTTTGCGCCTCGTCCATGCGGTTGCGCCATGGCTACTTGTGGCGTGTATCTTCTAGGCTTCCATGTTAGCCCCTCGCGCTCACCCTGCTCCACAACCTTTGGCCTGGACACCGAAGTGTTGGTGCGTTGAGCAGCTACATGGAGGCATGAGAAAGTGGCGATGTCGAGGTTCTCCAAATGTGCTCTATACTCATTCACCATTCCACATATGCACATCTTCACTAAGTCTTCCCCCTTCCACTCTTCCTGGCAATCCAATGCTTTATCTTTGAACCATCTGACGTAAGTCATCAGGTCCTCATCTTTCTTTTGATGCTCACGCCCTAACTCGAGAATGCTCATCTTTTCCTCATACACAAAAAACTTTATCATGAAGGCACAAACCATATGGGACCATGTTAAAACTGATCATGGCGCTAGATTGATGTACCATGTGTATGCTCGCTCAGTCAGCGATTTTGAAAACTCCCTCAGTCTCATGGACTCGTCACATCCGTGCAAGCCCAAGTCATCAATGAAACATATAATGTGCTCCCTAGCACATCCATCCTTCCTGTTACACTTACAGAACTTTGGGGGTACATAGTTGGACGGGTATAGATTCATGGCTAGCTCAAATGGGTAAGGGGAGAAAGTCTACTATCGTCTCGCTCAGAGAGGCTTTGATAAGCTCCATCTCCAACATCTTTTGTAGTGTCTCCTTTGTAAAAAAGGGTCAGTGTTAGTGCCATCAATCGGGACGTTTAAAGGCTGTCGGGAAGGCTATTGGCAGAATGATAACATTTGCGGGGTTGCTCGAGTGATCCATATTTTGGTCACTGTTTTCCATTCCTGACCCAGACAAACCCTCGAGATTCATAGCTAGAATATGTCTATCGGTGCCAGTCTGATTCGCCACGCTAGGAGTGACGATATGAATGACAAGCGATTGTGGAAGAGGGTTCCGGGCACCCGCGATGAGAGTGGTTAACATACTCATAAGGGTACGAATCTGAGTGTTAGAGGCCTGGAGCTCTCTAATGACGTTAGTCTGCTCAGTCGTGGTCATTGTAACAATAGCAACAGTGGGGAGGTTGATTCTCTCCCTGGAAGTAACATCTTCCATGTATTGGTTCTCAATAGTTAGATTAACATTCTCTCCTTCCAAATGAGAAGAAGCTCTCGTCATTCGACTACGTCCAGCCATACATGAAGAAAGAAGAAGATGGTAGACAGATCACTCCCCAATGGAATCATCAAAATATTTCAGGATTTAGGATGATGTGTGTATGAGTCATCTAGTCTATGCCAAGTATGCTTGAGAGCATGAGATTTGGTGGTCTGTGGGTGAAGCACAAGCAACCTCAGGCGGCCGTCAGAAGGTGACAAATGCCTTTAAGTCTCTATAGTGAGCGAGAACTTCGAGGAAAGAATATTCATGAAGTTTGGATATCGAGAATGGTTTAAGTGGTTGCAATAATAAAAGGTGCTAGGGGCCCTTTTTATAGATGGGTCAAGTGGAGACCACGCACATCCTTTACATTTGCATGCCGAACGTGTCGCCAGACAGAAACTGACACCGGTAAGAGTCACACTCAAAACGTTGTCACACACTAAAAATGTGACACGTTGCCCATAATGTGTTACATTCCTAAAATGATGTAACATAGGAAGTCGTGCCCGAGATTCTCCCCATAGCGACATGGAAAGCCTCGCTGAGGGTTCCCCCATGATGACATGGGGAGACTCCCCGGGGGTTCCCCCCGTGACGACATAGGAAGTCGGGCCCGGGGTTCCCCCATGGGAAGCCGCTCCCGGGGTTCCTCCCATTGAGACATGGGAAGCCGCGCCCAGGGTTCCCCCGGGCATGGAGGGCCACCACTAGGGATCCCCATGGAGTGGCACCCGGGGTTCTCCCGTGGCGGCATCAAATAGGCACTTCCAAGACTCGTAAGTTGGCTACATTCTTCAAGGAGATCTTTTCAATCCAGTGTAGAGAACATTGTCTTAATCCTACCAGACCACAACCCCCAAATTGCTCCCAAGTAAGAAAAGACCTTCTAATATTTGTCACTAAACTTGAAGACAAAGTATAACATTTAATACCTAATTTCATATAATGGGATCGCCACCTTTATAAAATAGGAGTGTCCTTTACAAGCGTTGTTTTGTCATTAACACGCACCGATAAACGTTATTCCACGTAAGCGCCACATGGACATGTCTTTAGCGCCACATGTTCTCTTTGATATGTTACTCTTAACAACATGGCTCACTATTTACATTAGCCCCATGTTCAAGGTTGAGGGCACATCAGTCAAGCTTGAACATATAATCTGATTTGAGTGTTGCCTGCGTCTTTCGTACACGTTCGAGGGACAAACATCTTTTTTGTCTTGATGACTACGAACATCAAATCTTATAAAGTTAGAGCATCGTACCTAGAACGAGGCAGAGAACCTCGCTGAAGGCGCGGTATGTCACAATACCTCTAATAAGGTGTGTGAGAACGCCTTACTCAGAGGCGTGTCACATCGCCTCGAATGAAGCGTGACAACACCTCGAACGAGGCGTTGTGCCTCTCAGATGCGAGCAACAACGCCTCCTTCAGAGGCGCGACAACGAGCCTCATTTAGATGTGCGACAGTGCCTCGAACGAGGCGTTGTGTTTCACCTCGAACGAGGTGCTGCGTCTCATCCAACGGACGTGGACCAGACGCCACCGCCCCTCCTTGGACGAGACGCTCTCATCCTCTATAAAGTTAGCCAAATACCAAAGCATCATTTGCTTTTACAATCGTTATTTTGTCATTATAGCACGCCGATAACGTTATTTCACGTAAGCGTCACATGAACCTGTCTTTAGATGTCATATGTTCTCTTTGATATGTTACTCTTAACAACATGGCTAACTATTTACTAATGATATTGCATTTCTATATTGAGTTGCTCAATTAAAAGCTATAAAAGTATATTAGTTACTACAATTTTTAAGATGTTGTAGATCCTAGATTATAGATTATATTATATTATTATTTAATAATATAATATACATATTAAAGATGATAGATTTATAACATCATGAATTAAATTCATTCAATGTATAAGAAATTATTTATGTCAACTAATTAGAGATAGTCATTTCAAGGTAATTTTGAAATAATATAATCATAAATGGATAAAAACATATATTCTCAACTTATATCATTTTTAATATGTTATAGATTAAGGTTTGATTTGTGAAGAATTGAAAAACAGAATGAAAAGTAACGGTGAGAAATTAAATATCAATCTACACAAATAACTCACTTTGTCCTTTTAAGCTCTTGTCACCAGATCGATCGGGAACTTAAAGCTCTAGAGAATGTAAACAATTGATATCATTTATCAAGTTTGGTCATCCCTTTATGTCACCATCCTCCATTGATCCAATCTTACCAAACTACTCCACACACAAATGAAAAGAAAAATTACAGTACCTGAATTTAAATAATGTTTGGGATTTGGAAGAATTTGAATTTGAGAAATAATTGCAACACGTAAATATTTGATCCTCCGTCATGTTGGTGAAGAATTTGAGAAAATCATTGCATCTGGTTGGGAATGGATTTTGTCTTTCTTCTTCATTTTTTCTTGTGAATCTATTTTTTCTCGATTTGGATGTGAAGAAAGTTAGATTGACTTTTTATATTAGTGTTAGAGACAAATAAGAAATGAAATGAACAATAAATAAATGCTAATCAATGCCTAATTGATATACAAACCATAAAACTCTTAAACGTCAAAAGTTTTAAAACCACCTTTTAACATTATTTACGAATGCAATTTGTAAGGCTAAAGTATTGGTTATTATTGTTATTTATTATTATAACGTAAAAAAGAGGCAGCGTTGTTAATTAGTTAGAATGATTTAAAGGATGAATGTGGTATTAGGAAAATGTGTTATGAAATGATATGAAAGATAAGAAGTGATATGAAATGTAATAAGAATTTGATACTATTTGGAAATGGTTTACATTCATTATAACTTTAGTTTATAGTTAGTGTGGAATTTAAAAATGAAGTTGTTTGAATTTTGATCTAAGTTTGTTGTTTTTAAAAAATTTCCAAATCTATAAAAAAAACATGGGTTAAGCTAGGTGAGCAGGAGGGTAAATGGGTTTTTAAGAGAATATTAAAGTTGTAATTTTAATTGTTAAATATCATTGAATGCAAGGATGTGAGGGTGGTTTAGGAGTAATGGCTAAATAGTAGAATAGTTTAGTCCATAAAATGTTTTCCAACCTTCAAGCGTTTAGAAGTAGAGATTTATATATACTACAAGAGTAAAAAGAGGTTTAAAGTATTAATTTTAATATTAAATTATTCATTTATCTAATTCTACACAATTCGATCTATTTAAATTAATTTGTCTCTTATTTATTATAATTAATATATTATTAATAATTATCATAATAAATATGATTTTAATAAAGATAATATAAAAAAATTTATCAATTTAAAATTTTATATAATAATAAAAGTCATTTATGTCAAAAAAATGTTTCTCGACATGGTTATAAAATGTTCCATATTCAACATAGGGGACTTAACTCAGTGACACTGGGCTCCATGCCCTGGGTTGGAATCCCAAGGCATGTAAGTGTATTTTAATTTTTCAAAACCTTAACTTTGTTGTTATATTTTATAAATAAACATTTAATTGTTTAATACTAATTATATGATTTTTCTAATGAAAAATATGTGTTGATGTTACTTAAATATTAATTTATTTTATGTTAACAAGTTATTAATCTAATTTTCACCAATATTATTTATGATAAATTTATAATATTATTTTATATTATCAGAATTTTTTTTCTGAAATAGAACATCGAAATATCAAAATATCCGATATATTCTATTTCTTCAAAAAATCGAAACGACCACTGAAATGAAATTAACAATTATGATGATACCCTTCTAACAATGTAACTTTAATAAAAATAAATAAAATTAATATTTTCTTATCGATTTTTTATACATGGCTACCGTGCCTTGCTAAAAGTTATAAAATAATTTGTATATTGATTTGAACTGAATAGGAGGATTCACGTAGACCATTTAAAATTACTTTTCTTTTTGAACAAAAATCTCACGAGCAGATGATCTGATTTGGACTGTCATATCATATTTTGATTGTCAAGATCAAACTAAATCTAAAGAAGAATCACAAGAAAAAAGGGAACATTCCTCTAACACACCTAAATAAATGCTACAAAAATGTTCTAGTTTGAAAAATGACTTTTATGGGTGTTTTTCTGACCCCTAATAACGGGATGGCACGTGTTATATCACACTAAGAAGGTCATGACAGAGGAAGTTTTGGAAGAAAGGAGTTGACCTTACCTAATCAGTATCAAGAGTGCTTGGGTTACACAAACCCGAGTATATGAGAAAATGAGAAAAGCTTAATAAGAGAGCTCAAGCAACCCCAAGCGGGTTCTATCACATTAAGAAGGTCATGACAGAGGAAGTTTTGGAAGAAATGAGATGACCTTACCTAATCAGTATCAAGAGTGCTCGGGTTTCACAAACCCGAGAATATGAGAAAATGAGAGAAGCTCAATGAGAGAGCTCAAGAAACCCCGAGCGTGAAGTCATCATTACCAATTGAAAGTAACACCCAACATGTCCAATCGCCATGACAAAATGTCAGGATAGCCTACGTCCAGTCATTTCGACATTAAATGCTTATCGCTTTATGTCAAAGTCGCCTTCCTTTCGTCCAATCAATGGCAATTGATGCAGGCTTTGTCTCGTAAAACTTCTCCAACACGCCTCCAAGAGACTTCTTCGACATGCTTCCTCCCACCCCGATGACTCAAGTATAAATATTTCTCGACAGAAGAGGTATGCATATTCTCTCATAAGAAAATTATGTAAAAATGTCGATAAAATACTAACTTAGGCATCGGAGGCCCTTAGGCGGGACAACCACCCCCTAGTTCCCCACCTTTAGATTCTTTGTTTGTATTTTACAGAAAATGAGGTGGCAAGGAGCTCTATCCAGAAGGGAGACTACTCGAGAATTACTGTTAAAGTTTTTAGCATCAACAATTGGCGTTGTCTGTAGGGAACGACTACAAAGCCGTTCTTACCATAGTTTTGCTTCAGGACCAGCCATGGCTTGCGAATAGGAAACAGGTTCATCATGATCTTTATCTAAGAATGTTGTTAAGGTATCTCCATAAGACATGTACCTATCAGGTTGTTTCATAACCCTCCCACTATGTCGAGACTCCATAAAGTTTGAAATGGATCATCCTTTACAAGTCTTTTAATCATGTCTCGGCTAATATGGCCAAGACGTAAGTGCCACAAACATGTTAGATTGATTGCGTCAGATTTCAACCTTCACTATCCCTTTATAAATCAGTATTTACTTCACATATCATTGAAACTGTCAGTTTTACATTAAACGGTTTGTTTATCAAACTTGCAGTAGTGATCAAACGATTATTTCTAAAAATACTAATATCATTATCAATAAAATTTAAAGAAAATCCTTAATCAATCAAACTAGTTATTGAAATAAGGTTATTCCAAAAAAACCAAGATATAATAAACATCTCATAAAATCATAAAACTGTTATCAAATGACAATTTAATAGTTCCAACTGGTACAACCAATACTAGTGTTTCATTACCCTAACGGAAGCTGAACTCACCTGAGATACCTCATTGAGATAGTTCAGGCAGTTGTGTTTCCAATGACCAGCGGCTCCACAATGATGACACTTATCTTTCGAGTTGTCCACTTTTGTAGTGCCTTTGCCTTTTGCAGCTTTCGAGTTCTGCTTCTTAGCTTTATTTGGACATCTCTTATGTTTCCTTTTGGCACTAAAGGTGAAAGGATTACTTCAGTAAATTTTGCCTCTCCAGTCTTCCTCTTGCCCTTAAGAATCAGGGTCTCAATAGCTTACAACTTCTTCAAAAGCTCTTGAAGTAAGTACCTCAACTTATTCATCAAATAATTAAGTTTGTTCTCAAAAGTGTGTGGCAGGGTCTGAATGATCATATCAACTTTAGCCTCACCATCAACCTCAACACCCATGATCTCCATCTCATTCAGATAACGAATGATCACCATCATATATTATCTGACAGGAGTTTCAGGTTTCATCCGACAGTTCATGAACCTTTGCATAACAACCTGTTTGGTTTGACGACTCCAATCCCCAAACATTCAGTGATGTTCAACATCATACCAGATGTGGTTTTCATATTCTGATGTTGTTGTTGCAACACACTGCTAACATATGCCAATGTGTAACACCTGACAATCTTATCAGAATGCGACCAAGAAGCATAATCATCATTTTTCTCTTGAGTCGTTTCAACAATAGGTTCAAGGGAACAAGGGGTGGTGAGCACAAACTTGTATTTTTTTACCGTCAGTACGATATCAAGATTACGTTTCCAACCCACGTAATTTTCACCAGTAAATTTGTTCGCATTTAAGATTGTTGAGAGTGAGGATAATGACATAATTACTGAATAGAATAAATAAAGTGGTGTACATAAGTACTTAATCTTTTAAGAAAGTATAATGCATGATGTAAGTACTTAAATATTTAAAAATCCAATAAAAAATATTTCTTCCATGATATTACAATCAACAGCGATAGCTCGTCTCATCTAAGGACAGCGTCCAAGCTACCTCCTATCGCATTGACACTCCTATCATTTGGTTAACGCTTCTCAAGATGTCACTACATCTAGCTTAACCAATCACCAATGATTTTGGTCACCTTAGTCCTATTTACTAGCTCCTATGAGAGATTCCAATGTGCTTCGGCCTAAATGTTTAACCAACGCATCGGCTTTAAAGGTTGCTATGAACTAACAGTCTAACTAGGAACAATCTGTCTAGAAATGGTCTTGTCTCACCACTTCCTTTACATGCATTAGCTTCTCAAGAAACTCTATGACTCAAAGAGACATGATTTATAAGTTTCTCTCACTGAAAAGAGGACAGCTAGTGCGACTCTAAATTGTTCCTCGTGCCACGACCAAGTTTGCGTTGAGGAGCTTGATAATGTTTGAACGTAAACGATCAATCCACTTAGTTTTAAAAAAATGGTTTTTGTTATTTTTTCTAAAATCATAACTTTGTATTAATTTGAAAAAATAAGTTTTGAAAATTATAAACTTTTATAAAATTTAAATACGAATTTAAAATTTATAACTTTTATAAAATTCGCATTGTATTTAAATATACAACACATTATATATTTAAACTATAATGATGCATGTACATGCTACATGGTATTTTGATATTGGTATATCTCTATTTCTATATGGCATGTTATTTGATGATACAAGATTAATAATAAATCATCCATTCAAAATTAACCTATCTATGGCTCATATCTAATTACAACTCATAAAAATAATAAATAGACTACAATAATTTAAATACTAATTCTTCATGCGTCTGTAATCTTCTCACTCTCCTTCAAAAAATCTCACCAATTTGTAACTTTCTACAAAAGTCCAGTCTCATTTTCAAAACTCAAATTTCAATTTTTACTTTGATAAATACGTTACCAAAGATTAATCAATTCATTTATTTTTAAAAATAATTTATAGAATAAATTCGAATTAATTAGTGTTAAAAATTATCAAATTAAATAAACAAAAGTTTTCAAAATAATTCACAAATATTAAGACAATTAATTCATGAATTTACTAACACTGATGAAACCTAACATACGGATGTCTATATCATTTTTCAAATTAGGTGATTATTCGTCTCATTTAAGTAAATTAAGGGTGTAAAATGATTTTTTCAAGAAAAAAGTATAGTTGAATCATACTTGGACGCATCGTTCATATATTACAACGTGAGTGATCAGCGTAATTTAAACCAACAAATGACTGACTGCTCTAAAATCACTCACACAGCATCTGCGCCGATTCATGCCACATCCCCTGCAACTATTTCGGGTCCAAAGTGGTTATGAAAGATCCCAACGTATATGAATGATGAATTAGACATCAAAGTAAATATTATAAGTGCCAAATGTTTGTTTATTATAAATTAATTACCTTTCGTGCATATACTCAAGAATGAGAGACAAATGGCTGATAGACATCCGTCTGGCTGCGCAGGCCTACTCGGTCAACGCAGCTCTACCTCCTCTAATTAGGTGCATGACCACTTGGCCAGTCGGCCCAACCTATGGCCCCTTGTACAACCATGGTCTTGACAATTGTCTGCGGCCAGGAAAATTAAAATGAGTCTTAAACAACCATTAATTAATTAATTAATGATTCCAGGAAAAAAAATAATGCTAGTAGTTTAAGCCGACAGTCAATTAAATTAGTTCATAAAAAATAAAAACACCATAGCATGTCTTAGTGTAAATAGTAAGCAAAATTATCAAGAAGAACGTGTGAAGATGTACACGTGACATCTAAAGACAGGCTCATATGGTGCTTACATGGCTTGACGAGATCTATATAAAGCAATAGCAAATATGTTTATAAGAGAAGTCGTTTAAATATAGAGGCGACGCACCCAATCACTTATAAAGGTGACGAGTTCATTAAATGAATTATGTGTTAAAGTGTCGTAACTTACCTGGGAACAATATGGGGGCTGTTGTATGGTAGTATTAGGACAAGATTACCGGTATCCATAGAGGAAAATCTTATTGAAAGGGTATGTCCTCCTTAGGCACCAAGATGTCCCATCTTCTGATAAAGAAGGGTAAAAAAGGCTAGATGAACGACTGTTGGGGAAAACCCCCCTTTTGTGCCACCTTCGGGCCTCTTCGAAGGCGGAAATTCCCATGCACTTGTTGCCGGGGAAGCCCGACGGCGGGTTGAGCCATACACCCGTTGTCAGGGGAGCCTAATGGTGGGTTGAGTCATACACCTGCCGCCGACGGAGCCCCGACAGCGGGTCAAGAATCCACATTTGGGGGAGCCCAAAGGCGGGTGATGTGGACGAGACCCCTCTGAATTGGGTGTTATGCATAGTTCAAGCCTTCCATTTTGTTAGTTAGTTATACGACTGCTCGATGTCATGAAGGCACGACTAGTTGCTGGCATAAAGATGGTCACATTTTATGCATGTCACCTCATTTAAAGAGTGTGGCCACATTTTAGGTGTGGTCACATTTTAGGCATATCCACGTTTATTACAAAAGAAGTCCATACCGTTACAAAAGACAAGTCCCTACTCGACCCAATTTATATAAAGAGATCATTGGTATTATTATGAGGATCATCATCATCATCATTACTCTCACATTTTTCTAGGTCAAGAAACCAGAGAATATTCCATGCTTAAAGTCATCACCAACCTTAGAGCAGTAAAGGCATTGGTCATATTCTCGAGTAAGACCTAAGGTGCTTGTCCTTCTCCCTTCCAGTCACACTATTTTCACATTCTCAGGCTTACTTATCATTAGACTAATTTGCTCATTTCCATATCACCTGAAAATCCCTAAACACTTGGAAACAAAAAATATTATTTAGCATCATGCTAATCCTCCGTAGCGTGTGACATGTATCGAGATAATTGAAAAAATATATAGTTTAAATTAAAACATTGATATAGAATGTGAAGTACATGGGAGGTTTGTGTTTTAAAAATATAGGAATGTATGTGTAACTTAAGCAAACTAAAAGGGTGTTAATGTAATTTTATCGAAAATTATTTAGACATTTTGATGCTTATAATGTGGTTTGAGTTGGGTGAAAATTATAACATAGTTGCTGTTGTTATTGTCAAACATAGTTGAACAGGGGAAAACCACTCAAGACACGTGTACAAAAGGAATGAATCCTGAGGGAACGCGTGGATCATAAACATGGAAAGATTGAAGGCTAGAAGAGGAAAGAGAAGTGATTTAAACAGACCATGAAGTAAGCAAAAATGCAGACGAGAACGTTAAACGGGAAGGAACGCTAGTAGCATAGGTGGGACCTCAGGCAGTTTTTTCAGGGCGTAGGGATCATTGTCACACTGTGGTTGAAAGAATGCTAAATGGGAAGGAACGTGAGAACGGGAAGGAGCATGTAAATTGGAAAAGCAGATCGGTCAATGGGAAAAAGATTGACGAGGAACTCGTACCTCCGGAATGGGAAAAGGAACTTAAGACTCGGAGAACTACCTTGAACGGGAAAGGCACTCGTTGAACTATGCGAGAACGGAAAAAGAAAGTTAATAATGAGAGCGGGAATGAATGAAGGAAATCCAAAATGACAGTCAAATGGCTGTGTTTGATTAGGTAATTGAATGACTCGGATGAGACAAGATGGCAGACTACCAAGTGGCTACAATTGATTGGATCGAACCACAAGAAATCACCAAGTGGCTGTGAATGATTGACGGCTGAACGAGATAGACGGGAAATGAGGATAATCATTTCCTCCCTTTCTATTATTATTTTAATCAACTCATGCAATTTAGGAAGCCTATATAAGGCCAATGTATTAGATTAAAAACATACATTTAATACAACCCAAAGCATTTACTCTTTACATTCTCTTATTCTTAAATTCTCTATTCTCCCTCTCTCCTTAATACTTGTATAAATTATTTACCAACCCTTATCAATACTTTCCCCTTTGATCTTTGATCAACGGAAAAAATAATTTATATTTTGATGATCTTGTTGAGAGTGAGAAGAAACCTCAAAGATACCCTCTAGAAAACTAAACCATGCCTCGAACCAGATCGAACACCGCCCTTAACAGAGTAAATGGGAACGAGGATGAGCAAGCCAATAACCCTCCTCCCCCAGCTGAGATGCTTCAGAATATCCTAAGCCGAATGAAAGAGATAGAACAACGAAACATCGAAATGCTACACAACGTGTGGCAGATGATGCAAGAGTTGATTGCTGCATTGCAATGGGACCTCGCACATACACGCGCAAAATGGAGTCACCACACTAACTGTTAGGAAAGATAAACCCGCTAAGAAGGGGACGGACATGAAGTCAGATGGGAAGGAGACAACAAGGGCAATAGGAACGTGCAGAATGAAGATGTGGAAGTTTAGTCCATGGAACACGAAAAGGAGGAGGCAGGAGAAATTTGCCAACCAAAAGTCATGACGAAAGCTGCCATTGAGGAAATGATGGAACTAAGGAACCTGGGAAAAACCGAACTGGAATCACTCATCAAAACTTCATTAAGTCCATGAATCTTAGGCACCCAAATTTCGAGGAAGCTTGTGGCACCTAAATTCAAATGTTATGAAGGGAAATCAGACCTTATAGATCATCTCTGACGGTTCAATCAAGTCATGGCATTATACCAACAAAAATATGCTGTGATGTGCAGGATATTCCCCACAAGTCTAGACGGGACTAGACTTAAATGGTATCACTCCCTCCATGCTCAATCTATTACTAACTTTACTTTCATGTCCCTCGTCTTCTTGTTGTAGTACTCTACTTATCGAGCAGTAATGGAGGACTCAGACTACCTTCTGACAATATCCGCCCAGAAGAAAAAGAAACATTTTGGGAATACACTCATAGATTCGAGGAGGAGATGGCCAAGGTAGAAAGCTTGATGACAAAGAAGCAAGACTGGATTTTAGACGGGGCTGGATCCAGAATCAGCCTTCTTTGAAGATTTATCGAAGATAAAACCTTTGACCATGGTGGTGACTTTCCAAAGGATGCAAGCATACATCACGTTGGAAGAAGAAAAGAAAAGTTTGTTAAAACATGTGGGACGACAGACTAATGAGCCAAAGAAAGAAGAACGGAGCTCGAGTAAAGTCAAAAGGCAGAATCAGAGAATAGAAAAAGACTGTGAGTGAGGAGACTATAAGCGGAACAAAACTGATACGCGAATGATATCAATCTTAGAGACAAAGTCTACACCCCACTGACTGTGTAGATAAAACAAGTCTTGAAGATGATAAAAGATAAACTTTGGTTGAAAAGGTCGGCCCCATGAAGGATTGCTTCTAGTTGAAGGTTTATGTAGAGAAACTGGTGAAAGAAGGATACTTTAACCAATTTATGAAGAGAGAATAACCAAAGCAAGAAGCTGAAGGGGACATTCGTGACGGAGAAAAAAGGGATAACGGAAAATAGTTGCT
Organism: Datisca glomerata; assembly: GCA_003255025.1. Lineage (NCBI taxonomy): Eukaryota > Viridiplantae > Streptophyta > Magnoliopsida > Cucurbitales > Datiscaceae > Datisca > Datisca glomerata. The sequence goes on from QANY01002006.1 coordinate 1,416,744, forward strand.
CTAAATAGTTAAAACCATCATTTCATTAACTGAACAAGAGGGGACTACTAGGAAGGAAAGGAAAGTGTACATCAAAATACCACTATCGGAAGGAATATGGAAATCGGGAAATATCTCCAATGAAAGCGAGAATCCCTCAGTCATTTTTTAAGACATGGACTTGGAGTATTAATGGAGCCACAACGATGCCCTTGTCATCTCAATACAAGTAGGAAATTGTCTACTGAGAAGGGAGCTAATTGACGACGAGAGTGCCATCAATATTCTCTATCAGTCAACGCTTGAAAATATGTCTATGGGAGGAAGAACAGTTACAAGGTCTGTTGTAGCCTCTAGTAGGTTTCAATGGGACTGTGAGCTATTCAGAAGGGTTGATAAACCTTCTAGTTAGTACAGAACCATTCAATTACCTCACCGAGTTCATGATACTGGACACATTGTCTCCTTACAATGCTATTTTGGGAAGAACATGGTTACATAAGATGAAGGTAGTACTGTCCACCTACTATCAAGCGCTGAAATATCCATCTCTTAAAGAAATTAAAACCATAAGAGGGGACCCAACTACTGCCCGGATCTATGCGATAACCGCATTAGAATCAACAAGGAAACAGAAAATGGAAAAAACAGAAGAGAAACTGGTGGTTGCTGATGAACAATAACAATCATATAAGGATGCACAAGTGGACCTGAGGTACAAAGTAGGAGAGGAAACCGAACGTATTTGCTTAGATGAATAAACACAAAAAATGACAAATATTGGAACCCACCTGGAGGAAACGGAAAAGGAAAGGTTAAGTGACTTCCTATGGAGAAATAATGATATTTTTGCAACCACCGCTCAGGAGATGTCAGGTATACCAAAAAATATAGTCTGTCATAAACTGAATACTGACCCTTATATCAAACCAGTGAAGCAAAGAAAAAGAAGTTTCGCACTAGAAATAAAAATGGCCATCAAAGAAGAAGTTGACAAACTGTTAAAAGCGGATTTCATCAGGGAAGTAAATTACCTAGAGTGGCTGGCTAACATTGTCATGGTGAAAAAGAGAAACTGGAAATGAAGGATTTGTATAGATTCCACAGAACTAAATAAGGCATGTTCAAAAGACGAATATTCATTACCTATACTAGATCAGATAGTGGACTCTACCTCGGGACATTAACTTCTGAGCTTCATGAATGCCCTTTCAGGATACAACCAGGTGAGAATGTTCCAACTTGACCAAGAAAAACGTCTTTCATCCATGGACATGGTATTTTTTGTTATAAGATAATGCCTTTTGGTTTAAAAAATGCAGGTGCAACTTACCAAAGATTGGTAAATAAAATATTATGAGAACAGATTGGGAGAACCATGGAAGTTTACACAGATGAAATGCTGGTGAAGAGTTGTGAACAGAAAGATCACGTCAAAAACCTTGATGAGGCATTTTCCATCTTGAGGAATAGTTCGATGAAGTTGAATCCAGAAAAATGCACCTTCAGAGTGGCAGCCGAAAAATTCCTCTATCACTTGGTTACGCAGTGGGGAATTTAGGTCAACCTAGACAAGTGAAAGCCATAATGGAGATGAAGTCCCCGCAAAACCAGAAAGAAATACAAGGCTTAACAGGAATGTTGGCAGCATTGAATAGATTTCTTTCAAAATCAACCGACAATTGTAAACCATTCTTTGCGAAGTTAAGGAAGAATTCAGTAGACAGATGAGATAATGAGTGTGAAAGGGCTCTTAGCCAGATAAAAGAATACTTGACAATTCCACTGTTATTATCAAAACCAAAGCCGGGGGAACCTTTATACTTATACATAGCTGTCTCGCAGATCGCCCTCAATGTTGTTCTGATCAGAGAAGAAGAAAGGAAATAGAAGCCAGTATAATTCGTCAGTAAAAGTCTGATAGTAGCCGAAACCTGTTACAGAAGGATGGGAAAATTGATATTGGTCGTTGTGGTAGCCGCAAGGAAACTAAGGCCCTACTTTCAGGCATATATCATAAAGGTGCTGACAGACTCACCAATTAGAAGTCTCCTGCATTCACCCAAAAATAAGCAGAAGAGTGTGAAAGTGGGCAATTGAGTTAAGCCAATACGAGATCCACTACAAGCTAAGAACATCAATGGAGAAGCCTTGGCCGATTTTGTGTCAGCCTTTACTATTGACACCAACGAGGAAGCAAAAGGCAGACGACAAGCAATTGGAAACGGGACGTGGGAGTTATATGCTAATGGAGCCTCAAACAATAAGGGAGCCGGAGCGGGACTCCATTTGGCAAAACACTCAAACACTCTATCTCACTTGGGTTTAATGCCTCAAACAATGAAGCCGGATATGAAGCTCTGATAGAGGGAATGACTCTGTTATGGGATTGGAGGTAAAGAAATAAAAATCTTTTGAGATTCAATGTTGGTGGTAAAACAGCTAATGCTAGAGTTCACAGTGAAAGACAAAAGAATGATTAGTTACCTGCAATGAACAAAGGGACTGCTCAAACAAATAAATTTTTTTGAAATTCACAATATCCAAATAACATAAACAGACGCAGACGCATTGTAAAATTTGGGATCTATACTGCAACTCCCACAAAAAAGAAGCGTACAAGTTAAATATGTAGAAAGACCAAGCATCACAGGGAAAGAAGTAGAAGAAGTGGAAGTTGAGTAGAAATCGAGTTGGCAGGATGATGTGATTCGTTTCTTGAAAGAATGGATCCTACCTCGAGACAGACTCCATGCTAGAAAGATTCAACAACAGAGTGCCATGTACTGTATAATTAATGATTCATTGTATAAACGGTCTTTTTCAGGGTCGTGTCTGAAGTGCTTAAAGGAGAACAAAGCCTAATACGTGTTAGCCAAAATTCACGGAGGGGTGTGCGGGAATCATACCGAGATTAGATCTCTATCCTACAAAGTGCTATATGAAGGATATTACTGGTCGAAAATGCACCGGGATGCCAAACAATATGCAAAGAAGTGTGAAAAGTGTCAATGATTTGCTCCTATGATAAAGTTAGCCATAGGAAAACGTAACACGTGACGCCTTTGGCCATTCAAGCAATGGGCTCTAGAAATCGTCGGGCCTCTCCCCATGGCACCCGCTCAGAAACGCTTCATGCTGGTTGCCACAGACTACTTCACCGAGTGGATTGAGGCATAATCATTTGCTAGGATTTGTGAAGAAGAAGTAAGCGGATTCCTGTGAAGAATATAGTGTGCATGTACGGAATTCCTTGTGTCTTAGTATCCGACAACGGGTTTTAATTTACTGGAAAGATGGTGAGGACTTTTTACGAAGATCTGTAAATTGCCAATTGATTCTCTATGCATTACTACCCATAAGGAAAAGGACATGCTGAAAGGTCAAACTAAATCATATTTGATAACATGAAGAAACGCCTAGAGTCAGCAAAGGAAAAATGGGTATAAGAATTACCAGCAATACAATGGGCATATCGAACAACTCCTAGAGGCAACAGGCGAAACACCATTTTCCTTAACCTACGGAACAAAAGAGGTTATACTCGTGGAAATAAGATATCCAACTCTCAGATCAGATATAACTGAACAGTAAAACAAAGATAACATGAAAGGAAGTCTCAATTTATTAGAAGCAATGAGGGAAACAACACTTGTGCAAATAACTAATTACAATCAGAAAAGGAAAGCCTACTTCCTGAAAAAAATTAGAAAACGGGAATTCCCGGAAGGAGACTTAGTTTTGAAAAAGATATTTCAAACAGAAGGAAAGCTTGATCCATCTTGGGAAGGCCCTTTTATTGTCAAAACAGTGGGCGAAAGTGGCTACAATCACCTCATGACAAAAGAGGGAGCATAATTGGAAAAACCCTGGAACGTCAATTATCTTAAGAAATACTTCATTAAATTATTGAATATTATTGTAAATTTATAAATTCTCCTATGGATTTTTCCCGTAAGAGTTTTTCACGTAAAAAACCGGTGTCAATTCTTTCTTTCTTTCTCTCCCTTATTTCTTAAACAAAAAAAGAGGTCAGCGGCCTAAATGCCTAAGCCCTTGAGAGCGGGAAAAACGTACTCCCTAAAATGTAGAAAAATGAGTAATCACCATAGCCTAAAAGCCTAAGTCGCTGAGGACGAAACAAAAACCACTCTCTAAAATGAAAATCAGGCTGACGGTTTAGAAGCCTAAAGCCTCGAGAGCGGGGACTTCTTCTCTCTAAAAATAAAGGTCGGCGGCCTAGATGTCAAAGCCCTTGAGAGCGGGAAAAACATTCTCTCTAAACTATGAAAAATAACGAAAGGGAGCCAAGGAGAAAAGTACTCAAGGGATGAAACAAAACGCAAGAAGGAAAGAGGAAATTAACGAAAAGTGACAAACCTAAAAGAAGACGGAAGCATGAAACCTCATCCTTTTTTGGAAAGACAATAATTTTGAAAGCTGATAAATGCTAAAAGCACTATAAGCGGGAATTCTTCAGGTTATTTTACTTTAATGATTGAAACGTTTTTAAGGAAGATATGCGTTTAAACCTTAGGTCCGTGAAATTACTATATGCTAAATTGCGAAGGAAAAGGCTAAGTACTATACTGTCCGATAACTTACTTGGCTTAAGTATCTAGGATTTAACCAATATAATTGTTAAGTCTTAGTTTACTTATTGAAGTTTTACTAAACCGATTATTAAATTTTTGCTAGGTGTTAAATAAGCGAAATGACAAAAGTTCTTAAAGGACAAAAAAATCATTTCATTAAAAAAATAAAGAAAGTTACAAAGGGATCCGACAGTGCAGGCAAAAGAGAAGTACAAATTGCAGGAAGAAGTAAGAAAGCCAAGACTCGTCAATAGAAATGACTTCAGCAGCAGGGGGTCGGCAGTATTATCATCAACGACGGGAATGGTAGAGTCCTCAGTGGCGGGAATGGCAGAATCTTCAACCATGAGAGCTGAAACATATTCAACAGCGGGAGCATCCTCAAGAGAAACCTTGGAAGGGATGTTTTCATTTCCATCCTTGTAGCCCGCCAGATAAACATTCTTCTTAGTTTTGTCGAAAAAGCTTGGTAGATGTCTTCGGTCTTTCTCTCTCTCTCAGCTTGGCTTCCTCCCGAGCCACCTTAACAACGGCCAACCTATCTTCCACGATCTTCAGGTTCTCGTAGGAACTAGTCTGTCACCTCTCAGCCTCTTTGAGTGCTTCCTTGGTGGCTTTCAAGGATCCTTAAGCTTAGAGAATTCCACCAGCGCAGATGCTTCTCCTTAGGCTAAATCCTCAACTATGCCTTGAAGCTGAGCTTCCTTGTTTGTGAGCCGCTCAATTTCAGCCCTTTGAGTCTCAAGGACCCCACAAAAGCTCTCTCTCTCCCTCTTCCATTGAGCAACTGTCTGCTCGTTGGCAAGGAAATGCTATTGAAGGCTGTTGTGGAAAATGATAGCCTGCAGAAAAGGAAAAGAAAATCAAACACTTAGCAAATAAAGGAAAATAACGAATGAATAAAGTTAGAGGATAAATGAGTATACCTTCATTAAGCCATGGCTAAGCGAGTATAATTGATTTCCAACTGACATACCACGGGCAGTGGCCATGTCCATATCAGACTGGACCCCATGGAGCAAAATGTGAGCAGAGCTGGGGTCATTGAGGAAACTAACAGAGGCGGGAATTTATGGAACTTTACGGAAGTTCCTCCAACTCTACAGAGAAAGATCATGTCCTCCTTTCTAAGATCCGCAAGAATGAAAGGGCACTTAATCCGGCTGAGGAAGGGGCATAGTAGAAGAAGCCCAATGCTGGGAAGCATCCGCTGGAGCAATATGAACATAAAGAATGATTGAATAGGAAGTAAGGGCAGTAGGAGTCTCATCGAAAGTATAAGGAAGACTCAGGTCCGCCTGGGAAGAACTTGGGGCCTTACGTCTCTGATATACGTTATTTTCTTCCTCGAACACATCCCCGGTAAGTACGCTTCGTATACACATATGCCTCGACATGACTACGCTTGCTGTAAAGGTACGAAGTAGGCGGTCCCATTCCACGTCTTCCCGTTCAGACCCAGAAGAAACTGAAGCACTAGAAATAGATATAGGAGACTGAGAAACGGAATAAATCTAGGTATCTCGGGAGAAGACAGTTGGGCTGATGTAGATGATTGCACGTGAGACAAAGGTTGTGCAGAGAGGGGAAAAGCTTGGTTCACATTCAGGACAAAAGCTATGTTAATCTCATGTCTTGGATCTAGAAGGTCGTCCCAATCCCATCCTTGGATATTCAAGGCGACGATGATTTTCTCTTTGGACTCTTGAGAATGGAAGTGAGGCATGTTTCTTTTGTTATCTGCAAAGGAAAAAGAAAATGTCAAAATCAGTTAGGGAAAGCAAATAACCAAATAAAAGACAGAAAGCAGAAAATGGGAAGTCGGAGCTCCGACGACTTACTGTAGACTCCCCATCTAAGGGGGATCGTCTAGCGGGCATCACCACCCTAGTTTCGTCCTATTTGAAGGACGTTTCGTTCCCAGCCTTTACCCCACTTTGGGATTTTCGTAATCATCTTCGTTTTCTTGGAACCAGGACACAAAACGAGGTAATAACACTCAGATTCTGCATGATATTTAATTATTTAGCACGCCCTAAGCTAGTCGACACCTAAGTCGAGACCGTGTATCCTATTTAAGGCCTCAAAACCTAGCAGGATTCTATACGAGTTGGGCGTAAATTGAGATGAAGCTAATTGGCAGGTATGGAAGAACTCTTGAAAAAAAGGGAGAAATGGAGTTTGAGCCCTAAAGCTATGTACATTAGGCTGATAGTAATTTGATACGGGGGCCTACATTCTATACTGAGATGACCACTCTCTCCTAAGCCACACACAACTTCGAATGGAAAGGCGTCACGATGAGAGGCTAAGAAATGCTCTAATTTGGCCTGGTTTCTATCTAAGGGGACAAGGGGTTTGAATTTTGTATTATTACCTCATGCCAGTGATGAGAAGGTTCTGAGTAAACTAAAGAACGCTACTGAGAAGATGAAGAAAAAGGAGATAGGGAGGGATAATATCTTACCACGAGAAGACAAATGTATGAAGAGATGAAGAAAGATAATCCTTAAATAGGCCACGGATTTGAAAGAAAAGAAAAAATGTTTCATGAATTTTGAAAACGGGAGCTTGAAGAGACGTTTCTGAAAAGGCACTGCAGACAAGACAGAACCATCCCTTGCACATCAAATGGCACGATGACGGCTGGAAAAAAGGAAAAGAGACAAAGCACATGTCACTTAGAGCAATTGAAAGCGGGAAACCGAAGAGGCAAAAGGTAGACAACAAAAAGCTGCTTTACGGGAAAAATGTCAGCATGAATGGGAAATGAAGCGCTCTCGTTGAAAAACACGCATCTCTCTATTGATTTAAATAACATTATATATATATATATTTTTTTTCAAAGAAGTGTAGGTTCCCGAGAAAAGACGAGATGATATTCGTAAAGGCGTAGGCAAATCGAAACTCCTCATCATTACACATCAATAAAATGAAACTTTATCGAGTGTAATGAGGGTAAATGAATTGGGAAAAAATCACCCAAGACTCATAAAAAAAGAATGACTCTTAAGGGGATGTCTGGATCATAAACATGACAAGATTGGAGGCTAGAGGAGAAAAGAGAAGTGGTTCAAACATATCATGAAGTAAGCGAAAACGCGGACAGTAACGCTAAACGGGTAGGAATGCTAAACGGGAAGGAGCGTTAAATAAGAAGGAACACGAGAACGAAAAGGAGCTTGGAAACGGAAAAAGCAAGCTGGTCAACGGGAAAAAGACTGATGAGGGACCCGCACCTCTAGAACGAGAAAATGAACCTGAGATTCGGAGAACTACCTTGAACGGGCAAGGTACTCGCTGAACTGTGCAAGAACGGAAAAAAAAGGATAAAAAGAAGAGCAAGAACAGACGAAGGGAATCCGAAATGACAGTCAAGTGGTTGTGACTGATTGACGGATGAACGAGACAGACGAAAAATGAGGATAATCATTCCTCTTTTTTTATTATTATTTTAATCAACTCATGTAATTTATGAAGCCTATATAAGGTCAATATATTAGATAAAAAATAAACATTCAATACAACCTAGAACATAAATGTTCTCTTATTCTTAAACTCCCTCACTCCCTCTTCCATTAATACTTATGTAAATCATTTACATAACCTTTATCAATACTGTACCTTGATGTATGATAAGTGGAAAAAATCTTTTACAATGGTAATGGTCAATTTTTATTTTCTATCCTTTCCGTTTAGAGTTGATGTTGTAGTTGAAGAGAGAGAAAAATACTTGTAAGAGGTAGGCTAAGGCTACTTGATGTATTTGTTTTGTTGAGCGGTCACAAATTCTCTGCTGTTGTTTTTAAATAGAAAGGTTATTCGGGTCCTCTATACAATTTTGAATTATAAAAAATTAATAAGAAAATGTGAGGATTTTCATAGAAAGAAATCATTTATAATTGATTGGATTTTAAATTTCCAATTGTGACTCTCATATATAAAGCCTTAATTGTGTCTTAAAACTAAGGATTATGTGGGAAGACTAAATAGTACATAGTTTTATAAGGCCTAAACATGCAACCATTATCTTCTTAAAATAGAAAATGACCGAAATATGAAAGTGGTCAATGTATAGATCAAACCTCCACAAATATCAGTTAGACTAATAAATCTAATCATAATATTTTTACTATAACAAAATGTTGAAATTTTAAATTGGGCATGGAATTAAAATGGTAAGACTGAATCTTTGAAATATCATTGGAAAAACAATTTGAGCTTAATCTTCTCATATAATTGGAACCCATCTCGTTTCAAACCTTTATTAAAAAAACTCTTTGAATGACATTGTGTAGGTGAATTGTTAGCAACCAAGCCAAGTTTATCCGCTTTACAGAACAACGCTTGGCCTACTCGATGTTATCTGATTTAGTAAGAGAACACAAAAAGATTAATGGAAGTATTCAAGCTGCGTAATAACCCATTATCGAGCTTTTTTAAATTCTAAAATATGTTTCAAATTGACAAACATTTTTAACATTATTCAGGATATGCAAGATATATAAATTCGGTTAATGCAGTTGGTTAAACACTAACACTCATACCTTAAAAGTGGTGAGTTCGTATTTCATTCATTCTCTTTAAAATCAATAATGTAACTTTAACAAAAAAAAAAGATATACAATGTATAGCTTATAAAACCTCATACAAGGAGCGGTTAGTCTTGACATATGAATCAACAACCAACTAAAACAAGACATATGGATCAGCATGAATTTAATTTAAAAAAATCAAATCTGATATTTGTTCAAAGATTTAGGTAACAAAGTCCAATATTTCAAAACATCATAAGCTCCCAAAAGCATACAATTCAACAAGGATTCAGATTTGAAACAACAGCAGCCATTTGACCAGTCTATTGGATATAGGATCTCCACTTATGGTTCTCTCCAAAGCTCCACTCATAGATTGTCATATGGATAGACTTTCGGTGTGAATGGTATTTTAGAGGCTTTATAATTCCACACGGTGAAAAGTCCCAAAGACGCAACGAAACCTAACCTCCACATAACCAAGCCGAAGCTTCATACTTCCTCACCCGTAGAGTTTCTCCATAGTGTTTTTCTCAATTTATTTTAATGGGTCTCTAATTTTTTTCTCGTTCTTCTTTTAATGACTACTAAATTAATTTCTTGTTATATACAAATTTAATAAAAATTAACTTATACTAAACATAATTATCATAAATCATCACACATATTTTCATAAATTTAATCTAAACAGTATTTGACGAATTTTCATTAATTTAATCACGCCACATGTTACGTTAGACGCCTAAAGGTCAGAAGAATTGACAATAATTATTTTACAGAAAAAGGAATAATATAATGGTAAATTAAAGAGAGAGACAAGCAGCCAAACTTGACCACATTTATAAACTAATTTTTCCTTTTCAGTATTTTTCTGTATCAAGTTGACTGGTCCTGATTCTGCACCTGCCAAACAAAAGGAACGGAATATTTGAAAAGAAAGGGTTGGAGGCTAAATCAGGAAAAAAATATATTTATCGATCAGCCTATGAACAATTTTTTTTACAAGGGGAAACGAGATTTTACATTGGGATTAAACCCTAGGCCAAAAGAGGGATTAAACAAGATTTCGTCATCTCAGTTCTACTCAAGTTTTAGTTTTGTCATCGTTCTTTTTAAATCTCAATTTTATCATTTAACAATGTTTCATTATATTTTTTTATCATTCTCTATTAATAAATTTTTACGGAATCACAAGTATACATTATCTACAGACTTGACATATTATTTATATATGTGACGCACGTGATAACCTCATAATACGTTGTCATCACAAATGAACTTTTTCTCACCTCCACATCTCTTATCTCCAATTTGACAAAAAAATTAGTCGGTTTAAATTTCTTTAATATCATGTTTTGTTTTCTTTCAAAAGACTCGCACACTTTAAACTTTCAGATTCTATGGGAGTATTTTTTAGTTAATATATTTTTACATTTTACATGATTTTTTTAAATCAAAATATAAAAAAATATTAACTAAAAAAATATTACACTAGTACAAATGACATATCCCAGTACAAGGAGCATATTACACTACCCTAGGACGATTACAACCAGAAAAGAGAAAAACTCACTAAAAGAACTAGAAATAAAAAGCTAAAAGCATTACAACTATATATCTATCAAATGATCCTCCAAATTGAGATTTTGGTCCTTATTAAGAAACATAAGCCTCTCACTAATCATACAAGAAATTTTTCTTAAAATCATATTAGAGTCTACAATTTCACCAACAAAAACCCTCATATTCCTCTCAATCCAAATACAATATATAAAATAGAAAAAAAAACAAGCTTAGAACATAAATCAATATGTCTTGTCACTGTTTTGATGAAGGATCCAATGAACTAAAGAATTCTAGGAGTTAACAGGGCAGAAACTATCACATTTCTCCACTAAAAGAAGAAGAACCTGCCTAGTAGAAGAGTGATCAAAGAATAAATGTCTTACTGATTTAGAACCTGTCACACAGACCATACACTGTGAATCAACAACTTGATTCCAAGTTTGAATTATACCTTTTGTGGTAAGTTTATCAGGCAATGAAAGCACATTTATGAATGTTTCCTGAGAACCAAAGAGCTTTGGCCTAAGGAACTTTATCCTTTTTACGAAGAATCATGTTGTATGTCTTGCTGATTAAAAGCAAGCCATTACTACTTAAATTCTAGAACCATGAGTCTTCATTTAAAGGTTAGGCAAGGCTAGATTCTGGTGGAAATTCCAGTTAGTGAAGCAAGTTTCAATTACTTGATTAGGCCAACACCATCTTCCTTCACTGATAAGAATAGATAAAGGACAATTTAAGGTGAGGCCAGAGCTGGCAACCATATTTTTCTCTCCTCTTTCAAAAAGGATACCTATAAGGTGTCAGAGGTCAGTGAAGAGAGCAATTTTGTTTCCATTGGCAATCCTCAGCGCACAAAAACCACCAAGTTTGTCCCTTAATTTGATAAGCTTTCTCCATGACCATGAAGGGTCTGCTGGCATCCTAACAGTGAACATAGAGTGCCCTTTAAGCAAATTGTAATCACACCAAGCCACCGAAAGAGAGTCTTTACCCTTTGAAACCAGCTTCCAAAAATGTCTAGCAACAGCTGCCATGTTTCAAACTATTAAATCTCTAATATTCAGTCCATCTTCATCAAAAAAGGCATAAATAGTACTTCAAGCAACTTTTGCACCTTTAGATTGGTTAATTGTACCATTCCAAAGGAAGTTCCTCAAAGCCACATTTATCATCGTCATTACTCTTTTTAGGTAGAATAAGAAGGCTAGTCCAGAAGCTTTGAATAGCAATTAGAATGGACCTTATCAATTGCAACCTGTCAGTAAAAGCCAGTTGCTTGTTCTCCCAAGTTTTTAGTTCTATTGATGATTTTATTAACTAAGATCTTATAATTTGTTTTATTATGCTTAGTAGATATAAGAGAAATACTTATATATCTAGCTAGCAAAGATCCCTTTGAGAAGCCTGTTTCAACCAAAATATTGCATCGAACAAAATCACTAACGGTAGAAAAGAAGATGGTGCTCTTTTATTCATTAAGTTTAAGGCCTAACAGAGAACTAAATAAATCAATACCATCCTTAATAATCTTGACAACTTAAAGGTTACATTTATAAAAGATCAAGAGATCATCAACAAAATATAAGTTTACAAGCTTTTCGTTTTTACATCTCTAATGGTACTGAAGTCCATGGAGAGTTTGAACAATGTTGCAAGATGCCAATTAACACTTCCATTACAAGAACAAAGAGGTAAGGAGAGGGAGGATCTTCTTACCTCAAACCTCTTTCCCCCTGAAAATGACCCTGTAAACCTCCATTTATATGAACGGAATAAGTAGGGGTAGTGACACATTCCATTATCCAGTCAATAAACCTTTGAGGCCAATACTTTGCAAGACCTTACCCAGAAAAAATCAGTTTACACTATCATAAGCTTTAAGTAGATCTACCTTTAAAGTGCATCCAGGGGAGAATGAGCTTTGTGATAGCTTCACATCAACTCCTAGGATAAGAGAATGTTATCTAAGATGGACCTCCCTAGCACAAAAGCAGTTGAACTAGACTAATGCGCTTGGGCAGAATTCTCCTCAACCTGTTAGCAATCACAGAGATGGTGCATTTATAAACAAGGTTGCAGCATGCAATAAGTCTGTATTCTGTAATTTTACTAGGATTTACCCCTTTAGGAACCAGAGTGAAAGTAGTGTAGTTAAAGAGTTTGAGAAGCTCCTCAGACTGAAAAAGTTCTAACACAATAACACATACATCTTCACCAACAATATACGATGCTCTCTTGAAAAATCCAGCTGAAAAACCATCAGGTCCTAGAGACTTTCTATCATTAAAAGATAATAATGTCTTATTCACGTCATCATAATCAAAAAGTCACTGTCTTCAACTTCCACCTTAAGACGAAGAAATCTCAATAGGATATCCCAGTTTATGTTAGGAACAAGAAGCTTCTTACCCCGAAGGTCTTGATAAAACCTAATAATGAGATTTTGTGTATCAGTGGGGTCATGGATTACTTTACCTTGATCATCAGTGAAGAGAGTGAACTTGGATCTCCTCCTATGAGCTTTGACTGCATCAAAGAAAAAGGAAGCGTTGTTATCACCCAGGTTCAGCCAAGTAATTCTAGACTTTTGCATGTAGAAACTTTCCTCAGCAAGTTTTCAGTGATGATACTACTTTATAGCATTGCTAGTTGTTTCCTGAACTGCCACTTGGTTGGGGAGAGAATTCAAATTCTGATGAGCTAAGTCAAGGGCAGTTTTGGCTTATAAGCTATTTAGGATACATCACTGCAGTGACTAGAGTTGAATTGTCTTGAGGCTTATTTCACTGAAGAGGGCTTCTTTAACAACTTATACATAGCAGTACCATATACATTTAAGTCTCGGTCTTGTTTGACCACCTCTGAAATACCTTCCATGTCAGGCCTAAAATTGAATTATTTAAAAGAAAATTTCCTCTTATTAGCACCAAGCAAGAGTTTAACCATAGCTGGACAGTGGTTTGAAAGATTGGGATTAGCAAAATAAGCCACAACTCTACTGAAACATTCTTCCAGCAGTTATTAACTAGGATTTTGTCAATTTTTGTATGAATACTACTATCTCCCACTTGTTGGTTCCGCCAATTATAGAAGGAACCTGTAAAACTAAAATATGTAACTTTCATAGTGTTAAGGCACTTAGCAAACTCCTTCATACCCCCATCCCAAGAAGAAGATCCTCCATATTTTTCATCAGGATGAATGACTTCATTAAAGTCACCTAGAATCATCTAAGACGGTGAGAACTATCATTATGAAGCAAATCCAAATCCTCCCAAAGAATCCTTCTAGTACCAGCACTATTTGCAACATAAACAAAGGTGCACAAGAAGATAGCAGCATATTCAATATTTTTCACCTTACAGTGCATCATTTGAGAAGAACTATGAAGGACAAACAACTTAAACATTGAAGGGTCATAGGAAACCCAAATTTTCTCTAAAGGATCCATGTGTTAGTTGTTTTCAGTACTCCAATTAAGAAAGACATTGCGCAACTCTTTGGAAAAGTTTTACTATAACCCTTGTTTCTAACAACCCACATAAACTTAGCTTATAATCCCTACAAACCCTTCTCATTTGAGAATGTTTAAGGGGTTGATTAAATCCCCTAGCATTCTAAGAAGTAAAGTTTAATAACATGAGAAAGGTTTGGAATTAGGTGAGGATCTCACCTTTGAAACACTCCGGGCTTTCAACTTGGCAGTAGTTTACCTTTTTATTTGTTTCAATCTAGCACTAAGAGAGCTTATTTGAGATAATTGGTCATTAAACTATGATGTAGAGGTAACATCCTTAACCTTTTTATGATCCTAAACAATCAAATCAATATATGGTTTCATTGGAGTTACATGTTCCAAAATCTCTAGTTCATTATCCTCATCCAGAGTTTTAGGAAGATGCACATAATCAATTATGTCATTAATATTCACTTCTGGTGCCTTAGTCTATTCTGCCTCATATGAACCTTTATCTTTTCTAGAGACTTTAACCAATTCTTGCTTCTGAGGTTTTAGAGGAGCTATTGGTTTTGGAATGTGAATTTGTGCTTTGGACTTACAGTCATGCCCAAAGACTTTACACTCTTTATAAATTTTATTAATATCCATGTATTCAACTTCAATCTTGGTTTCATCAATACCTATTTCTTCTAAGTAAATCTCAATGACCTTAGGTAGCTTAGAGGATATATCAATTTCTATGCAAACCCTTACAAAGGATAGTTTAACTCCAATGGTAGTAACAACATCTGTATATAATGTCTTACCCAGAATACTATACTAAAGATCCCTTTTTAAATCCATAGAATAGCTAGAATGTTCCACAATTTAATCCAAAGAGGAATCCTAGTAATCTTTTCTTTAGAAATTTTCATATTTGGTGCCTAGTCTTTCAGAATAATGGGTCTTTCAAGAAGAAACCACAAACCACCTTTAAGGATATCATCTTTCTCAGCTAAGAAGGAACCACATACCACTTTTAAGGATATCATCTTTCTCAGCTAGTGAATGAAACTTAAAGAAAAATAATCCTTCATCATTTTTTGCCACTTCTTTTAAACCCTTTATCCCTCATAAATGATGGGCAACTTGATTTACATAGCTGAACAAAGGTTTTTTTGCCAAGAAATGACCAACAACGGTATTCTCTAAATGTTTAAACCCTTCCTGCAAAACTTCTTTCATGACTCTGTATTTTCCACTTTCACTATCTTGCACAGGGGTATCACTCTGAATAGAAAAAATCACATTAGGTTATCAATCCATTTTTCTTTCCTTTTCTTTGTTATATAATGGCTTTAAAATATTGAGTGTGATAAATGTGTCTATGCTATGTGTACTAGTGATCGATTTGTCATAGTATGCTTATATGTAGATGACATGCTCATATTGAGAAAGCATAAGGATATAATATCTTCTACAAAGAGGATGTTGAGTTCAAATTTTTACATGAAAGACTTAAATCTAGCAGATGTCTTTTTTGGAATTCAAGTAAAGCTAACTAAAGATGAATATATCCTTACTCAATCCTGTTATGTAGAAATGGTCTTAAAGAGGTTTGGATAATTTAAAAGCAAACCAACAGTAACTCCTTTCGACCCAAACTGTAATTTGAGGAAGAATGATGGAGTTAGAGTATCTTAATTGGAGTACTCACAAGTAATTGGTAGCCTAATGTATATCATGAATTGCACTAGGCCTGATATAGCCTATTCAGTAAGAAGACTTACAAGATATACAAGTAATCATTTGTGTGATCACTAGAGTGCATTAGTTAGAGTACTAAGGTAGTTAAAGTTCACTATGAACTACAAATCACACTACTCAAACTATCCATTTGTGATAGAAGGATTTAGTTATGCTAACTAGATTTCTGACAGTTCAAACACTAAATCTACTAGTGGATACGTTTTTACCCTAAGTGTTGGAGCTATCTAATAGAGGTCTACTAAGCAGACTTGTATTGCTCATTCAACTATGGAATAATAATTCATAGCTTTGGACAAGGCTTGAGAAGAAGCCATTGGTTCCAAAATTTTCTGGAAGATATTCCAGTATAACCAAAACTTATGTCAACAATATGTGTTCATTATGACAATATGGTTGTGACATTTAGAGTGAAAAATAATGTGTATAATGGTAAGTCTAGACATAGTAGATGGAGACATAATACCATTAAGCAGTTGCTCTCTAATGGAGTGATTTCCTTAGAGTTTATAAGGTAAAAGGAGAATCTTGTTGATCCTCTGACAAAAGGTTTGTCAAGGGAGCAAATAAAACAAACATCAAGGGTAATGGGACTAATGCCTATTCAATGAATCATTCAGGTGGTAACCTAACCTAGTTGACTAGAGATCTCAAGATCTAGGTTCAATAAGCAAATTGACAGGAATGATTCACATTGACACATTAAGAAACCTATGGTTTCTTCCTGTTCCTATGATGTAAACATAGTGTGTTGTCTGAGGACTCAGAATACTGTTATGATTTATCTATAGTGTAAGTATATATAACCGTGGTCAAGTAATACATTTCTATAAAAATAGAGTATCGTCCACATGATTAATTGATAATAATTTTTAAAATTAATTATACCTTAATTCTAGTTAAGAATGACGAAAAATTGGGGGATTTAATTAAACTAAAATTCTAATTAAACTAAAATGATAAAGATTTGATAACGATAAATAATTCAAATTTGAATAGATAAAAGATCTAGGGATTCTGATTTCACCAAACCAAACATGCTCAAATTCTAAAACCTAATCAATCAATGTTTATCAAATTATTGACTGCGAATCTCTCTAAAGTAATTATCAATTTTTCGCAAGCATCAATAACAATGAATCAAAAATATTAATCACACATCTCTCTCAAGATTCAATAAGTTGAAACTCATTAAGCACATAAAATTATAATTGCTACACTAGATTCATAATTATCTCAAACTTAAATTCTAATGGTGTAAAAATAAAGATCAAATTTAAGCATCACTTCTCAGTCTCAGAATTAAATCTAAAATCATGTAATAGTTGGCTGGACGATCACAAGCATTAGGAATGAATTATAACACTCAATAATACTGAATAAACATCGATTGAATTGAAATCAATTTTTATGAACAATTATGGTTTGGCTACGTCGTAGCCCTAGATAAAAAATTTAGAACATACTAAAATAAGAAGATATCCTAATAATATTCATGAACATAGAGGAAAATAGAAGAAAAAACTATATTTAAGGATGAATTGACGTTGCGATCCGTCTCCCCGTTGGACTCGTATTTGTTTCCTTTCTAAAAAGCTTTCTCAAATGCCTCCACATCGATAAGGATAAAATAGGAGAAAAAAATTCATGAAAAATGTTATTGCGCCAGTGTCGCGATGTTGGAAGCCAGCGTCACAGGGCTGGCTTACTGCATAGCTGGCCAACAACCAAAGCTGGGGCACTATCATGATGCCAGCGACCGGCGCTGGCAGCTGCTTGCTAGTGCCCAGCGTCGCGACACTAGTCCTTCTGCCCAGGTCCATCCCTTTCTCGTATTCTTCACATTTTTGCCTTCCAAGTCTTTTAAAATCAACCCAAATACACAAGAATATTTTACCTACAAAAATAAAAATAAAACAAAATTAAATCAAATAATAACTCTAAAAGAACCAACAAAATTAAGGTTAAGATTAACTAAGATATGAGTGTGAAACATACTCATCAAGTACCCCCAAACTTATCTTTTTTCCAGTCCTCGAGCAAAACAAAACAAGAATCAAACCAAATAAAGAAATATTAAAGTCTAATTCAGTAAAAGTATGGATCGAGTGAGGAAAATTTTTGACTAACTAAATATGCCTCAGAGATTTCAAAATAGAGATAACCCAAGAAAAACTTATGAATTGTGATCATGTAGAGTTTCAACACAACTACCAACTTACATTACACCTTAAAAAATCTCGAGTGTGTGTGTGTTACCTTAAGTCATTCAACTTCTTTATCTCAAATGAGTTTATGCAATCAAGTCTCGCAAAAATGGATCCATTAATCTATAAATAGATTAGAACTCCATAGGCCAAATGTTCAAGTCACTCTCTACTAATGCAGGCAAACCACAACATTTTCGATCATTATAACTTTTGTAGGCTTGTTGTAATGTATGGCTAGAGTTTAGGGTATGATAAATGATTTTATTTCAGATCAATCTTTACTCATAGTCACACATGCGTTCTAGGAATCAATGAGTTTAACTTAACTTTTCTTGTAACACACCCAAACTTGTCATTCCACCTCT
The DNA here is from genome assembly GCA_003255025.1 of Datisca glomerata. Classification (NCBI taxonomy): domain Eukaryota; kingdom Viridiplantae; phylum Streptophyta; class Magnoliopsida; order Cucurbitales; family Datiscaceae; genus Datisca; species Datisca glomerata. The sequence continues at coordinate 1,435,203 of QANY01002006.1, forward strand.
TGAATTACCAACCATACTCAACCATTTTTTTTGTTTTGAATTTGATATCCTTAAGCTTCTATTTTGCTTAACGAGCTTTGCACACCCCTACCTCGAGCAACAATCAAATTAGTTATAGAGTTCTTATGAGATCATAATGATTTATTAAGTCACATAAACCTTCTCTAAAAAAAAGAGAAAATCAAATGCTCAAGGCCAGGTGCTCAATATGTCAGGATTTTCTAGTAAAATGTAAATCAATAATTGGTTCAAACACACAACGATACAAAAATTTATAATTTTTTTCCAAAGCTATCAATAATTCAAAACCAATCTCATCATAGGTGTTAGTATTGTATACAACAGAATGCAAAGAAATGAAATTTTAATTAAAGCCACCACCCCCAAACTAAAAATTTCATTGTCCTCAATGAAAAAAATAAGTAAAAGATGTAAGTAGAGAAGACTTCCCTGAATAATAATGAGTTATCATCCTCGTCATTCTCTGCATTGTTCATGTTGTCTCTAACTGAGGGGAAAGTGGTGCATGAACCAAATTCATCCATATTTTTTAAAATAAAAACCTGAAGAAAAACAAAAAGAAAATAAGCAAAAGAAAATAATTTTAAAAAAATTGAAATAATAGAAATAAAATCAGACTGCCTCTCGGTAGCGCTTGCTTTAATGTCGCCAGCCAGACAAAATGATCATTCGGGCTTCATCCGTTGTCCACTAACTGTAGAATTCTCTTTTTATTAGAAAGTGACCAGCCTAAGAACATTTGTTGCTCTCTCAAAACCTTCAACAATTTGTCTTCTTGTTCACCATTTAATGAAGCAGAGATAATGATAGGCATAGTGGATGTTTCTCCCCATAAAGATGTACCGAAGATGGAGGTCTAACATCAATGATTTTCCAAAATGGTAGGTGTCTAGATTTACCTTCTCCAAAATTTTCCCTTTGAAATAATGCAAAAACAAAAACAATAAAATTATTCTGCACTCTCCACCCGTAAACAACTATTCATATCATTTGAGTGTTTTATTGTTTTGAAGACATTGAAAATTACCTAATCATCTCGCACTCTCAGAATAAGTTTCACTTTTTACACATCAATGAGAGTTCTTCCCGTAATTAAGAATGGTCTACCAAGAATAATTGGAATGTCTTGGTTTTCCTCCATGTCAAGAACAATAAAATCAGCAGGGAAGATAAATTTATCCACCTTCACCAAAACATCCTTAATAATCTCTAATGGATATCTGATAGACCGATCAACTAACTGTAAAGATATTATCGTGGGCTTAGCTTCTCCAAGACCTAGCTTCTTGTAAAATGAACACGTAATCAAATTGATTTCAGCCCTAAGATCACATAAAGCCTTTTGAAAATATGAATTTTCAATGGTGCAAGGAATAATAAAACTCCTAGGGTCCTTTAACTTTGGAGGTAATTTATTATGCAAGATAGCACTACACTCCTCAGTAAGTGCAACTGTCTCATACTCCTCTAGCTTTCTCTTGTTTGAGAGAATATTCTTCATGAATTTGACATAACTCGGCATTTGTTCCAGAGCATCAGCAAAATGGATGTTTATAGGTAGTTTCCTAAACACATCAAGAAACTTAAAAAACTGCTTGTAGAAATTCAGATTTTGAAACCGCTGAGGGTATGGAATATGTGAAACATATGGGGGAGGATTATCAGGAAAGAGATTGTACTTAGGCTTGCCTTCCTTCTCTTCTGAGCTCTTGGCAAGATCATCACTGATTGTCTCAGCTTCTGCTTTAATTGGCTGAGAATTTTTAACAGTGATTTTCTGAGGTTCTGCTAACTCATTGCCACTACAAAGAGTAATGGCGTTTACTTTTTCTATTGGAATCCTCTCGGTGTTTCTCGGTAGAGAACCTTGTGGTCTTTGATTGAGTATTTATGAAAGTTGACCAATTTAAAGCTCCAAATTTCGAATAGATGTAGCTTGACTCTGAATACTTATTTTCTTGCCCTGAAGTGTCGCATCTGTTCTTGCCATAAATTGAGTAGTATTGACTATGAGTTGGGTAAGAGCATCTTCTAAAGAAAATTTATGCTGCTAAGGCTGAAATTGAGGCTGAGTAGCAACTGGTGGATACATCACATTCTGATTTTTCTTCCAAGAGAAATTAGAGTGATTTCGCCACCCTTTGTTGTAAGTGTTGGAGAATGGGTTATTCTGCCTGCTGTAATCCTAAACAAAATTAACATGTTCTGACTGAGAAGGGGAAAATGGATTATCTGCTTAACATTCAGTATTAAGATGAAGTCCATTGCACAAATTACAAAATTCCTATGAAGCATGACTAGCACTAGCATTTGCGGTGAAAGAGCTCAATTGTTTGAACAGTGTAGCTACTTAAGTAGTAAAAGCGGTGAGAGCATCGACTTCATGAACTTCATGAATCTTTCTCGGTACGTTGCACTCAATTGGCCATTGATAGGCATTAGCAGCCACTTCTTCAAGCAAAACATAAGCCTCCTCAAATGTTTTACCCATTAAAGCTCATTCTACTACTGCAACCACTAGTGTACTCATTGAATTTCTCAAACCATTGTAGAAAGTTTGGACCTATAGCCATCCAAGAAGTCCATGATGTAGGCATCCTCTCAACATCTCTTTAAACCTCTCTCAAGCTTCATAAAGAGACTTCATATCATATTGCACAAAAGTAATGATCGCATTCCTCATCTTAGTTGTTTTAGCTAGGTGGAGAGAATTTAGACAAAATTTCTCAGAAAGTCCATTCCAAGTGGTGATTGATCCAACAGGTAAAGAGTTCAACAAACTCTTAGCCTTATCGGAGTGAAAATGTTAATAATCTCAGCTTAATTGCATCAGTTGAGACATTGTTGTGCTTGAATGTCTCACAAATTTTGAGGGAAGTGGCTATGTGATCATTTGGATCATCATTATGTAGGCCATTGAACTGATTTTATTGCATCATGTGAATGATAGCCGGCTTAATCTCAAAGTTCTTGGCATTAATAACAAGGCGTTGAATGGAAAATATGGCCTCATTGACCACCGGCATAGAATAGTCCCGAATTGCCCGATTATTTTAGCCGTTCACAATTTCAAGACTTTCTCTAGCGTCTTCCATGGCTTCTTGAGGTTATTTTGAAGCTTCTCTCCTCACTTTTCTATAACGACGACAAGTTCACTCAATTTCTAAATTTAGAGGAGTCATATTTTTACTTCTAAATTTTCTCATATACCTTAGAAAATGCCTGAAAATTCAAAATAGTAAACAACCGTAAATAAAAAAATTAAGGATATGTAACTCGAAGTAAAATTAAGGATATGTAACTCAAATATTAATAAACAAAATTAATCTCCGGCAACGGCGTCAAAAACTTGTTACAATTTTTATATAGTGCAAGTGTACACTATCATCGTCAAGTAATAATTTTTTATAAAAACAGAGTATCGTCCACATGATTGATTGATATTAATTTTTAAAATTAACTAAACTTTAATTCTAATTGAGAATGATGAAAAATTGGAAGATTTAATTAAACTAAAATTCTGATTAAACTAAAACGATAAAGATTTGATAAAGATAAATAATTCAAATTTCAATAGATAAAAGATCTAAAGATTCTGATTTCACCAAACCAAACGTAATCAAAATTATAAAATCTAATTAATCAATATTTATCAAATTATTGACAACGAATTTCTCTAAAATAATAATCAATCTTTCTCAAGCATCGATAACAATGAATCAAAAATATTAATCCTAAATCTCTGTCAAGATTCAATAAGTTGAAACTCATTAAGCATAAAAAATTATAATTACTACACTAGATCTATAATTATCTCTAACTTATGAAATTCTAATGGTGTTATAAACAAAGATCAAATTTAATCATCACTTCCCAGTCTCAAAATTAAATTTAAAATCATGTAATAGTTTTCCAGATGATCACAAGCATTAAGAACGGATTCTATCACTCAATAATACTGAATAAACATCGATTGAATTGAAAATCAAAATTTATGAACAATCATGGTATGGCTACGTCGTAGACGTAGATAAGAAATTTAGAACATACTAGAATAAGAAGATATCCTAATAATATTCATGAATATAGAAGAAAAGAAAAGAACAAACTAGATTTGAGGATGAATTAAAGTTGAGATCTGTCTCCCGGTTTGACTCGTCTTCGTTTCCTCTCCAAAAAGCTTTCTCCTCTGCCTCCCTCGTCGAAAAAGTCCACCAAAAGATCTAAAATATTCTACTTATACACTAGGTTTCAATAAGGATAAAATAGGAGAAAAACATTCACGGAAAAAGTTATCGCGTCAGCGTCATGACGCTAGCTTACTGCCTAGCTGGCAAGCGACCAGCGCTGGGCAGCTAGCACTGGGGCACTAGGAAGCCAGCGTTGGGGCACTGGCATGATGCCAGTTGCTTTCCAGCGCCTAGCTGCTTGCACCCAGCGTGGCGACATGTCGCGACGCTGGTCCTTCTACCCAGGTCCATTCTTTTCTCGTATTATTCACTTTTTTACCTTCTAAGTCTTTTAAAATCAACTCAAATGCACAAGAATATTTTACCTACAAAAATAAAAATAAAATAAAAATAAATCAAATAATAACTCTAAAAGAACCAACAAAATTAAAGTTAAGATTAAATAAAATATGAGTGTGAAACACACTATCAAATACTCTTAATCTTTGTCACTTATATAAGAGTAGAAGTGGGATCGCTTCTATGAGAGGTCTCAATGACTTAACCTCTCTAAAGCTCTCACGAACACGGGATCTATTCAAGACCAAAATGAGCAAAAATGTCGTATGAACTCTGATGTATTAAGAGAAGATATGTGTGAAATTTGTTGTCTAGGTTTATCTTAGAGGAAGTTCAGTTCAAGAATGTAGTTCAACGTTCTTTAGAATAAATCTAATGAATTCTCACTTCAGAAGGTTCAAGTCCAAAAGACACATCTCTTGATACATAACTCAGTTATTTCTCTCTTATACTGTTGTTGTCTAGTCAGGACACATTTCATTCATGTGGGGGATTATTGAAAAAGATTGAGAAATTAAAAAAGAAAAGTGGTGTGTGAATGAAAGTGTGAAAGTTAGTGTGGGAAGTTGTCCCACATGCAAAATATGAAAGAAAGTTATGAAGTTTATAAACTCAACACAAATCCATTAGGGTAAGCCCTAAGGGGCACCCCGCATTTTGTAGGAAATGGAGGATTTAGATGGCACATGATCCTCCTCACACACACACGCGCGCCGTCGCCGCTTGTCTGTCCAGCTCGGCTCAACATGGCACGCCCTGACCTGGCTCGGTTTGGTATGGTTTGATTCGGTTGAAAGATTAATTTTATGTTGGAAATTTCCTTTATTTTCTCGGAGAGCAAGGCTTTGCATCTGTCAAAGCACTTTCCACGTGTGGCTTTGATCAAGTCAGATCTGTTAAACACTGCAACAAATATCCCCAACGTTCACTTCAATTGCAGATATTGTGCAACTTCTTATCCGCACGATTTTTGAGTTGCATTGCTTGTAGATCAAGTTGTTCCCCTCTATAAATAGAGGTGCTGGAAAAAGAGCTGAGAATAGCAATTTTTGACATACTGCTTCTACTGCTGCTGCATACTGCATACACTGTTATATAGCCATTTTCATTTTTCATTGAGGATGATTACTATATTTAGGACATTGCATTAATATAATTCTCAATCTATTTTCTTCATCATTTATCATTTAATTTTAGTTGTTTTTATTATCATTATTTTTGTTATAATCATTCGTCGTTCATCTCTTTGTAATCATTATCATTTATCACTATTATAATCATTCGAATTTTCAATTATAATAGTTCTCGGAATCAATTTTGGTTTATGCAAAATTCATGCTTTGTTTCCACCAACACTATTGCCCATGCATCTTTCGTTGCCTGCATCTGGGAATCATTGTAATAGGCCTGAATATTGACCACGGCGTTCTTCACCGACTGACCAAGGAGCGCCTCCCTCATTTTGGTCAACACCATGGATGACGAAGGAACTCCTCTACTATTTCCCTCATGTTAGTAAACACCATGGATGAGATTTCTTCTGGAGAAAACGTCTTCTCTTCACCTTTGTAATTAACAACAATAATGGCTTGTCGTGGAGCCAGGAATGACTTTGAGCGGCAGGAATTTCATGACGCTCTGAATTGACGGATCGGAGAATCACCGCCCTGTCAGGCGCTTGGCGTCGAAACGATTTTCTGAGGATTCATCGGAACCTGGTTCTGGACGGCGGCAACCGGGTTCTTGGTACTTCGCACAAAATAATGGCAATAGCTACTGTTCAAATTGCTCATATGATCGATCCTCAGTATGTGATGGGGAGACGAAGTGATCCGTTTTTTATAAGCTAGTCACTTTCTTCAATCTTAGAATGTAAGGTTTGGGCGTGGTGTCAAATGTACAAGCTAGTTACTTTGTATTTTGAGAGGATTACCCACTAAATACGAACCAATAGTTGTAAATCATGATCTAGTAACTCTTCAGGAAGCACATTCATGCTTCAAAGTAAGAGCTCAAAGTTGAGCAAGCTACTGCTGATTTTACAAATTCGACTGCCAGTGGTGCCTTTTTAATAGAAACAGTGATAGAGGAAGGAACGGTCCAAATCGGCCAATGTTATAATCGTGGTAGAGGAAGGAACGGTCGTGGTCGTGATCGTGGAGGTCCAAATGTTACAACGGATTTGATTCTGACTTTTAACAACTAGAATCTATGCCACAGTTAAATTTTGGAAATTAGTTTTTCAATCAAGGCATGAGCAATGCCAATCCAAGGGCATCAACTTATGTTGTCTCACCAAGTCTAGCGGAAATTATTGTTGGTATATGGTAATTGGACTAGGAATCATGTTACCTCTGATCCATGTAATCTGTAACAAAAATCAGAATATAAGGGCGAAGACAAGTTAACTGTTGACGATGATGAGACTTTAAGTACTTTTTATATTTATATTGGTAGGTTGGTCATTGATACTTACAATGTGCACTTACCGGTAACCAATTCGGTATTCTTAAAAAAATAGAGAAATCAAAACCTATATTGATGTTCTGTCAATTATTAATATTTTTTGTTAAATTAATTTATAAATAATTGACACGTCACTAGCGAACGAAAATTTGGTCTAAAATTTGAACAATATAGAATTACTCTTAATTTTTTTTGAGTCATTTCTCTTTACAAGTAAATCCATTATTAAGATGTTTGATTTATTGATTTTTATTTGATGAATTTGCTTTAATTTGAAAGTCTTTCAGACTTTTTTTTATTGAAATGTTTGATTTACTGATAGTATATCATTCTGGTAGGCAATTTTAATTTGAGAGATGAAATTGACAGAATATTCTATAACATATAAGAAATCAATAATACAAGAGACATAGTGATATCCAAAACAACGATGATAAATGAAAGATATAGATATTGAGAAAAGAAAACGTGTTTTTAGAATATAAAAACAGAAATAGTATATTGGAATTGACAGAATAAGACGTAGGGGAAATGTACTTCGTGCTCATAATAAAAATGTAATAGCTCATTTTTCTGTTCTTGTACCTTTTTACGTGCTGGAACATAGTTTCCAGCACGTGAATGGGGCATGTGGAGAAGAAGTTAATTCTGAAGTGAGTGGAATGTCGGTTTAGAAGAAAAATAGATGAACGTGACATTACCTTGCCAGCTAAATTTTTTATTTTGCATGGAATGTGTGAGCACAAGTGTCAAAGTGTAACTAGCAGAGTCGATCTATTCCAGACAGAAAATTCATTTAATAAAATATATTGGCCTTAACAATAAAGGTCTTCAACAAAATATAAAATCTGAAACTTTTTACATATATGGTAAAATAGCTAATTACTATTAAAATTGAAATATTAGGTTTCTAGTATTATGTCTTAGTTTATGATTATATTCTTGTGAGACGAGATATAATATAGAACATGGTCGTCTAAAGCTGAGCAACTTAGGCATGAGCTAAGAGCCCTATATTTTTCAAATTTTTTAACTGAATGCTTTTTATGTCTCAATTTACTAAATCAATTTTAACTTGGCTATAATCATGTCAATTTGTGAAATTATAAGTTTACTCTTCATAAATTTTAAATCTCTGACCCACTCTTTTTTTTTTCTAAGTTTTTGCCCACACCCTCTCTCTTTCTCTATAAAAATGACTTTTTGTCTAAGAAGACATTAAGGCTCCGTGGGTTTCTCTTTCTCTACCAATGAAGACGATGAAGGCTCCGGAGGCGAGCTCGGTTACCCCAATCTCGAGCTGGGTGAACCCAACTGCCAAAGAAGACGACGAGGGTGATGAAGGCTCCGTTCTTCGTCGGATCTCAGTGACGATCAGATCTCTGCAACCGAAGAAGACGACCCCAATCACGATGAAGGCTCCGTTCTCGCCCGATCTCTGCAACCGAAGACCAAAGCAGAGAGATAGAGATGCCAGCTGAAGGGTCTGTCAGCACGAGGGTACCGTTTGGCGACAATCGGAGGATCGTCCTTGTAGAATCCGCAACGAACTATCTATCAATTTTTGGGTTTCCTTTCTGTATTTTTTAACTCATTTTCTTCGATGGTCGGGATATATTTCCACTTATTAACAAGTGCAGATTCACTGTTAATCTGTGGAATTTTATGGGAATAGCTTAAGCACAAAAAATGGGAATTTCGTTGAGGACTTGAAAAAAAATTTATGAGAAAAAAATGGATATTTCTACATAGAAATAGCTACACGATTATCATAGTATACATGATTACAACATGATTATCGTGTACCACATCATGTAGTATACACGATGTTCGTGTAATCATCATGTGATCTACAAGATGAGGATAATGGTCGTGTAATCATTTTATAAACTACATGATGATCATGTAGACTACATGCAGTGTTGAAGAATTTATTAGAATATGTTTAATTTATATGTTTATTTAAATATAAATAAATATGGAGGTTGAGTGTTGAAGAAGAATAAATTGATATTTGATTTGATGTTGTATAACAAATGTGTTGGGAGGAAAGAATGAAGAAAAATTAATGTCTACAAGAAGAGTACACGATTTCCGTGTAACCATCTTGTAGTATACAAGAAGAGTACACGATGTCAGTGTAACCATCTTGTAGGCTATAAGAGTGGGTACACGATGTCCTATAAGAATGGTACACGGTGTCCGTGTAACCTTCTTATAGTCTACAAGATGGGTACACAATATCCTACAAGAATGATACACGATGTCCGTATAATCATCTTGTAGTCTACAAGAAGGGTACACGATTAACCATCTTGTAGTCTACAAGAAGGGTACACGATGTATGTGTAACCATCTTGTAATCTACTATGGTCCACCGTCCACTTAATTTTTCTTCATTTCTCATCCAACACACTTCTTACACAACATCCAATCAACTGTCAATTTATTCTCCTTGAACACTCAAACTATATATTTATTTATATTTAAATAAATATATTCTAATTAATTCTTTCTCAACACTTCATGTAGTCTACACGATCATCGTGTACCCATCTTTTAGACTACAAGATGGTTACACGGACATCATATTACAAGATGATTACATGGATATCATGTTATAAGATGATTACACAGACATCATGTTGTAGACTACAAGATGGTTACACGGACATCATGTTGTAGACTACAAGATGGTTACACAGACATCATATACCCTTCTTGTAGACATTAATTTTTCTTCATTATTACCCCCCAACACACTTCATACACAATATCAACTTATTATCCTTCAACACTCAACATCCATATTTATTTATATTTAAATAAATATATAAAATTAAATATATTCTAAATTCTTCTTCTTCAACATTCATGTAGTCTACATGATTATCGTGTATTCATCTTGTAGATTATAATATGGTTACAAAGATATTATATACTCTTCTTATAGACTACAAAATGATTACATGAATATCATGTACGCTTCTTGTAGTTTATAAAATAATTACACGAACATCGATACTCATCTTGCATGTAATCACAAAGCACAAACAGACAAAACAACTTCTGACTTTTTGTCTCTTTTTACTTTTTGATTTTAGCCATTGAAATCAAAATGGACGACCCACATCAAACTTCCACTTTAAATTTAGAGTTTTACTTGAGTATTGCCTTACAACTTTAAGAACACCACCAAGTATGTTCCAGTAGTAAGATCTACCAATCCTCGTAAAATATATAATTTATTTATAATTTCATTAAATGGCAGCTTTGTTTAGTATTATTTCTCATGACTTATGGTTGATGATATTACGCATTCTAGGGAAAGTACACCAGGAAAAGTACACCGTATTTTAATCATACTATACCAAATTCAGTATGATGCATTTCATTACGCAAAGAAAAATGTATGACGTCTCACGTTAGACACGATAAATGAATATGTAAAGTAAAAAATAACTCTTAATCACGAGGTATATGATTGGCCTCATGTTATGCATATTGCTCTGTCAAATTATACTATATCACATTGCTGGTACGCAAATATATTTATAATGTCGAATTACAAAAACGTATTGGATAAGTCTTTAAGAAGTCATCTTTCCTTCACCATAGAACATGTTTCTATCGACGCTGATAGCACTCAGTATTCCTTCATCGGCTAGGTGGAAACAGCATCCGGTAATCAATATCGCCCATGATATTACCGAGATATTATTTTCCGATATTATCTCCAGTTACTAGCTCAGCAGGCGGTCCAACAAACACATTTTCTATGTTCATAACCAGATTTTGAACTCAATCAGCAGTTGTAAACAGAAACTAAGCAAACAGGACAGACATGAGCAAGTGAGCTTACTAGTATATATTTCCAGTTGTTTGCTGGCTAATCTGACTGTCTAGCTAGAAACACTTTCGCGAGAAAATCCTGGAAACGAGAAGAATATACTTTGGGATTGACGGATGAGATTGACTTGGAATCATACTGTATTGATTTGTAAGCATGCTCGAGTCGCTTGATCACGTTATAGTTCTGAAAGATATCTATTATTCCAAAGTATAACAATGCATTGTAGCACTCCGGCACCCTCACCCTTCTTGGCGACGAAACGATCCCCATTTCGTTCCTTGGCGTTCGGACTGCACATGCTGGAAGTTTCACACCAAACCTTACACCCGGTCTGCAAGAGAAGAAGACAGTGAACTGAATTTCATTCCATAAACCTAATATGTCAAACTGTCTAAACCATTAGACAACTCTCTCAAAGTATATTTACGGAGAGAGACATTTTTTAAAAAATATTGTGTAAAATAATTAACTGAATTTTAATTAATGTCCATAATAATTTGATAACACTATAAAACTTTATTTATTTTAGTGTGAAAAAAATTTACAAGCTTCTACACAAAAGTTCTATGAGTTCCCCCTCTGAACACATTTCCTTGATCAGCCACTGATAGAAAGAACCAAGCCAAATCTCATTTCTCGTCTAGTAGAAATTTACGTGCGTGGCTTGCACTGTCGTAAGAAGGAATGTCATATTTTTGAAGAAGAAAGCGTGTAATACCTGTCAGGATATTCAGAAAAATCAGCCACAGCTAACTCTGTACTGTCTCGACTAAAAGTATCAGGGGGAAGCTTGATGCTACAAGAACTTCTTCTGTCAAATGAACCTGCAGAATAAGATTAAAGGTTTTCTCATGCTTACATTGCAATGAATGACGTTTTTTCTTTGCTGTGGAAGCTGCAGATTTGACTTAATTGAAAAACCTAACTCGATCACTCCTTAAAACCTAGGCGTTAAAAGTATGGAGGGGAGGCTATGTTCTTTTAACCAGCACAGAATAAGTAAAGTCAGACAATGTGGTACAACATTCCAACAGAGTTTGGCTAAGGTAAACTCAAAAAACACCGAATAGAACAACGCAGATGATGATAAACGAGTGCAACTAAAATTCTTCTAAGGTATTTGTTATTTATTATTCATCACAGAGTTGCGGCTTGTGACGGTACTTCCATATACATGGGATTTTATGCATTAAGATAATGATAAGTTCAGGAGAACTACCTTGTGTTGCTTCTATATGTACGCCGAGCAAAAGACTGTAGTCCATAATACCCTCGGCTTCCAAGAACTCACAATCACACTTGATTTGCCTGGAGAACAAAAGTAAAGGATCATGCAATTTCATGCCCGTTATACTCATTAGGTAAAGCATAAAGGGAGATTACTTACGATAAGAACTGATGTCGGAGCCAAGGATCAAGGTAAAAGTAAAAATCCAGATCTATATCTTTATATACAATTTCCTCACAGACCATAACTTTGTTGAAACTCCGACCTCTTGATGAGCCTTTAAGGTCGTAGCGCCGATGCAAATTCAGATCTGATTGCAATACATTTGACATGACAACAAAATAAACCTATACATGAAAGCAACAGCTGAATCATAAACATAACATGCTAGAATATTTGAAGGCAATGAATGTAGTGAAAATTGAACGTGGAGATTTTGCACTTCCATACATACTCTTTTTCCCCTTTAGAAACAATGTAATGTTATCTTCTTCTTCGAATGCAATCAATTTGTTTTTTATAGTTCGAAATGCAATCAATTAACATACTAGAATATTTGAATGCTACTCACTAATAAAAATACAATAATCATTAAATACTAGTTGAAAAATTCAGTCCGATCATTCCTTAATACCTAAGTGTTAAAGAGATAAGTACTAAGGCCTTACAACTAACACAACATGGGAATATCATAGGAATGTGGGCGTAACATTCTAATACACTTTCCGGACCATAACACGATAGCCGAACGAAGCAACATGTTAAACAGTTTGAACTAAAGCGGAACAAACAACTGAACTAAGCGACACAAACTGTTGAACTAAGCATCACACAAACATAGGTCCAACCAACTCTGATACCAAGTTGAAAAGTCCAACCCAATCATTCCTTAAAAAATAAGGTTTGAAACTATGAGAACTAACTCCTTATAACCAACATAGATGGGGCAGATCAAGGCAATGAGGGACAACATTCCAACAAGTGAGTTGGCTCATAGCTATTGTTCTCTCTCCAGGTGACTGGATCGCCCCGACATAAGCGTCGTACTCCAATAACTGTCTGTTGTCGGGAAAAAGGAGCTCTAATGGAACTTCAGAATAAGAACAATAGGGACTAATAGGAGAATGCAAATAATAGGTCATTTTAGCCAAATCTAGGTTTTAACTTTACTTCTAGTTTTGGACTGATGAGAACTCCTAATAATAAACGGGTAGCTTCTTAGCTTCCAACTTATAACGCTTTTTGGGACTCTAAGCTAAGTAAGGAAAATGCCTCCTTTCACTAGGCTTTTGAGTTTGTAGCTAGGCAGCTACTCACTAGCTTCCAACTATTCTTCCTTATCTTATGGGACTTTAAGACAAGTAAAGGCAGCTTGATATGAGTTAGAGTCTTTACTTTAAGATATGGGAGTTGGTGAGGAACCTCAGTTAAACAAATTGGTAAAATATTCAGTTATCTAATCTTAAGCTTCGTTACCTGACTTATAAACCAACAAGTAAACTACCTTAACCCTCTGAAATCTAAGTAAGGAGTTGGCTGCGTTTCAAGCTAGGAGTTGAATCAAGGACGTTATTCCGGACTTAGAGATAGTAGTTTGCAAGAATGATATGAAATAGGAAGGAATAGAGTAAAGGCATTGTCCTACTCGAATACAAGTAGCTAACGCTACATTAATCCCCTGATGTAAGGATTTGGAAGCTTAGGAGCAAGAGTCACTGTAGTTGCTACGGCCAAGGGAGCTAGTCTCATAACTACGGGCAGTTCGAGTTCGAGTTCTTTACAAGACAGATGGGAACTATAGCTAACAAGTGTTCGTCGAGTGAAATCATACTTATACTCTTTCTACCATATCGGCAAGGCTGGTACCAAGTTATTAATAGCTTGAAAGCTAAGCTATTAATAGCTTGACAGCCAGTAGTATTTCAATTCAGGGCATGAAGATACAGGTTCTATTTGCAGGCGTGAGACAAAGGTCAAAGGCAACTTGTTATATAGGTAGCCGTGCGTGTTAATAGATCGTCTTCTTGATGTCTATAAGTGAATATCGGATGGATGTCTGCACCTTGGGTATGCTTTCAAAGGGGTTGTTTTTATGCGTGCTGGTGCTCGTGGTCTCTTGGTTTTTCTCGTGGGGGAAGGCTGGATTGGGGCATTACAAGTTGAGAGTGTGCTCGGGCAAGTGGGCAAACTAAAACTACTAGTAACGGGATTTGCTTGCAATACGAGTAAGGGGAATGGAACTCTTGTTTGAGAACTTTAGCGACGGACTTAGGTTAGCTAGTTCAGCTTCTCCTATGGCTGTTTGGATTAAGGAACTAGGGTAATGCGAAGGCAAATAAGGCCTAATAATGGTGAGTCAAATCAGGCGTGCAACCATTCCAAGTCTTTTATGCCACCATTCAGATAATGTTCACACAATAACAAAAATAAAGATCGAGACACCACATCTTTCACATAATAGCGAAAAATAAAAAGCACATAATACCTGACTTCTTTAGGCGATAACAACGTTAGCACAAGCTTTAATCAATGTTTTGAACCAACTTCATTTTGGAACTAATTTGTCTCAAACGAATGTGCTCATTGTCAGCATAAGCAATCAAACCCAGCATGTCCATGAGAAGAAGAAGAAATTTCTTTATAAAATAACTATCAATTTGTTTAGGTATTGGGAAGATTGTTTACCTTATTACCACCAGCTGGCCTCACTATGTGAAGTCCATATATTGTCGTTAACAGTGAACCTCCATACTTTTTCAGATGGCAATAGTAGTTTGGTAGCATTTCTCTGAGTACCTTTAGTCAAAATAAACATCTTTTGTAATTGTTATCAAGTTTAAAAACAAGTTCAATAGCAAACATGAACAGAAACTGATATCTTTACCTTTGCTTCGGATTTCTTCAGGGTTTTTATAACAAAACGGTCATCCTTGGAGAGAAAAATCACGGTTCCAACTTTTCCTGGTGAAGAAACCTCCCTTAAGGTCTCGTCACCACAAATTGACATCATATAGTCTGCATAATCAATGTTTTCAAGCTCTAGTATATTTCTGGAGGATAAGAAGAAGAACCATGTTAGCATGAAAGAAACGCGAAATTTAGTTCATTTGGCAATAACAATCTCCTCACTGAGATTTCTTCTTCTAGGTAAGAGAGATTGATGACATTTGTTTGTTTCTTCCAAAACTTTAAAGCTGATTATACTTACAAAGTCCTCTTTCCATTACAATTGATTTAACTATATATTTTTAAGGACTGAATATGTTAATCTTAAAGAACACCATGATTCTATTATAAGTATAGAGAATATTAAATAAAAGGACAGAGACCTGAAAACTGCGGGACAATAGTCTTTCCATTCGAAGTCAGTAACTACGCCTTGAGGAAGATGTTCAAGATTCTTCTTGGTAAATTGAATCCAATTATTTTTTGTTGTTTTGAAGTCTAGAGGTGAAAGCTCCTTCCCTGGCAGTGCCATGAACAGCCCTGCTAAACACTTTAACCGGATTAGCAAATGAACGTAAAAGATGATACTACAGATTTTTCTAGTTAGCCATAACAATTAGCATCAAAGTTTCTAAGAAAGGTTATTCTGTGGCAAGATTTCTAAGATTAAATACCAACTAAGCTTCAATGGCTTCCCCACGAGTCTTAAATAACATTAAACAAAAAGGGAAGTTAACGGTAGAATCCTTCGGACTAGAAACCAACTAAGCTAAAACTAATAAACTAGTCATTCCATTGATTTATACAGATTCCGGAGGACGGATTGAAAACAGAAACACGGTCTAAAACTAATAAACTAGTCATTCCATGTGCATTCCCCTGTTTCATCAATTTCAATCTATTTCTCTCTTTTAGCATCTCATAAGATCCCTTTCATAGCCTAATAAGAATTTTCCAGTCATATAGATTGAGTTATATTTCATCTCCATAAATATGGAATGGACAAGAAAATTTCAGTAATATTAGAGTCTTAATGACCAGGACTCTTAAACCCAAGAGCAAAAGTTATATTAAGGAATCAAACATTACTGAGAATATCAATTGGGTGCTGCTTCTGCAGCTGACACTTTTAATTCTAAGTGTAATTAAATTGAGCTGAAACCCCCAAATCAACCACTCTAAATCCAATAATCTTGAGAGAGAGAGAGAGAGAGAGAGAGAGAGAGAGAGAGAGAGAGAGAGAGAGAGAGAGAGGCGTCATGAGAATCCTGAAATTATGAATAGAATCCCATTCCGCAGTTGAAGCATGCATGTTACAGCTAAAAACTACAAAACATAGATAATGTTAAAACCATCCAAATTCAGAGCACCATTTGAGTCAGAATCTCGTTAGCATTCATAATTAATGACAAACAAAGACCCAAAATCTCCCTTCGAAGACATTAAAAAAAGCATTTATTTGCAATATTACCTTGTCAGAAGCTGTAGATTTCAAAAATCTGAGAGAATTTCAGACACATTCAAGAGACCCAAAAAGGAAAAGGGTTTGATTTATCATCAATTGATCAAGTTTTAATCCAAAAGGTGGTTTTTTTTTTGTTTCAATACGAGAGATTGATGGGTAGGCCAGAAATTGCCGTTGGACTCACACCAAGTGTTGGGGTTTTCAGTTTAAGCGCCAGATTTAGTTGTGGGTTTCCTAACCAAAACTGTCAATTTTAGAGTTAAAAAAATTTACAAATTTTACTGGATTAGGATAAGATGATTGGGACTCGTAAATTCGTTTCTCTTTTTTTGTTAGATACTAGAAAACTGGTGTTTCGCATTACATTAATCTTATAATATCTCCGTACATCACGTGTGATCTAATAATATTTCCTATAACAAATACATATGAATATTAAAGTAGTATAAAAAGAGAATATTAAAGTAGAAGAAGAAATATCTTTGATGATGTACATAATCTATAATGATTTAGTATATCGTTTAATGAAATTGTTTCTTTATCTTAAAAAGAATCTATAATGCTTTGATATAGAAGGTTGTGGTCAATAAAAGAGTGACATTATTCAATATTATTAACATTTAATTTTTAAATATATATATATATATATATTATAAAATTGTTGTTGATAAAAATCAGTAAATATACCCAAACATCTCAATTATGGTAATATTTCTGTAATACTCTTATTATTTAATCTAACAAAATCATGAGGTGTCCTTTTAAAACTATTTTTAGAAGTATTACTAATGAGATAATAGAATGCTTAATCTTAACATCATGAATTGTACTTACGTTTTGCTTGGCTAATACATATTGTTGAATTTTATAATCAATAATAATCTTTATTGAATTTTATAATCATTATTATAACATAAGATTTGATGAGGTATAGTTGTCTTGTTAACTGTTTTCAGTATTATTAGAAATGATCTATTGACACTTTAGTACATTTTCTTTAATTCACTAAACATTGAATATGTGGCCACCGTATTTTACTGAACAGTCAATTGAATATGTGGCCACCGTATTTTACTGAACAGTCAATTGAATATGTGTCAAGCACTGCAACATAGAGATGTCAATTCTACCTATAAATTTAGGTTTCCTCGCATACCCTGATGTGAAAATTTTTTCTGATATAAAAAAATATTTATGAATAAATAATAAAAATTATAATTTTATAGAGAATGAGATGATAAAAATATCATCATTTATGTGAAGAAAAATTTTAAAAAAAATTATGAGAAAATTGTTGATATTCATTTATGTAAATGATTTTACGTAGTTGCTAATGAGAGAAGAGATGAATAACAGTGTCTTTTGTTAATGTTTGCTTAGGTTTCTCATCATCCTTCTTTTTCCTTTCATATGAACATATACTTATAGATCTTATAATAATAATAAAAATATCATATGAGGTCATGCCTAGCATAACACCTATTGTAGGATCTCATTTCTTCTTTATCTTATATCAGTCATACTCAGCCACTTATCAATCATTACCACATGGCAGTTTCCTGTGATTCTGAGTCAATTAGTCAGAACCACTTAGTGACTGACCAATCTGTCTTGTCCAAATGATGCAGCTCAACCAATCAATCACGGCCACTTGACTGTCAGTCTGAACCCTCATTTCCGTTATGATGTTATGTCATGTTCAGCCACTTGACTGTCATTCTAAACTCTTCTTTCCGTTCTAATGTTATGTTGTGTTTAGGATGTAATAAATCCCCGTTCTCGAGATGCTGGTTCCCTTTCTTAAAGCGATGATCCTCATTCTTGTGATGTTAGTTTTCGTCCTGGAGGCAATGATATCCCGTTCTCGAGATGTCGATTCCCGTTGTGGAGGCGATAATCTCTCGTTCTCGAGATGTCGGTTCCCGTTCTGGAGACGATGATCTCCCGTTCTCGAGATGTCTCACGACTTTATCCAGTCATTTGTTTCTGCTTTCTCAATGCTTCTCATGAATCTTGGGTGAGTCCATTTTATTCTATGTGGCAGTGAAGTATTTTTTACTTGTTCATTTGCCCCCCCCCCTCAATTGTGTCTCGGCCAAGTTCATCGAAGTGCAATGAATGCTTCTAACACATGTCTGATTTTGGTAAGTTTAATTCTCTTCTTTTTAATAGAGACTTAGGTCTAGATTCTATCATGTGTCATGTAAGATTTTGCTTGTTCATTCTAAGATAAAGACTTTAGCTTCAAATAAAGAACTACAGTCCCACTTTAGCCTTGAGTTTCAGGATCATCAGCTGAGTTTCAAAAAAAAAAAATTGCTTTCTTCAGTCGTTTCCATTATGAATTATTTGAGCATCATCTGATCCGTTTAAAATAGGATATCTCTCTTTTGAAGTTTCTGATTTCCTTCTGAGAACGATGTTTGTGGACACACCCAAAGACTTAGGCTCTTTTCATGTAATCATGGTCTCGTTTTGATTTCATACGGGCTCATCGATAGAGTTTCCCCCGTTTCTTCATTTTTAATTTTCCTTCCCTCGTACGATAAGATCTGTGACATGAATATTGTACAGGAATAATATAATAATTGAAATGAATAAGGACCGAGTGTATTGTTTCATAATTTCATTGCAGGAGCTTGAGTTTGATGCCCCACTTCTATCGGTCGAATTTTTCCCGTTTTCCTTGCTACGGACTTATTAGTAGAGTTTCTCCCGTTTCCTTATTTTCTTTTTCTGCTTTCAATTTTTCCTTCCTTTTCTCGCTTCTTTTTCCTTCACTCCTGGCTGTTTTTTGCTAAGCTCCATTCTTTAGCTCTTCTTCTTTGTTCTAAATGTCTTTTCTTAACTTCTTTTCTTTTATGTTCTAAAGATTTTTCCGTTCTTAAGACATTTCCTTTTTCGTTCTCCAGACTTTCCCATTCTGAAGATGTTTCCTTTTCCATTCTTCAGACTTTCCCATTTGAAGACATTTCCTTTTCCGCTATAAAGATTTTTCCGTTCTTAAGACATTTCCATTTTCGTTCTCCAGACTTTCCCATTTTGAAGACATTTCCTTTTCCGTTCTTCAGACTTTCCCATTAGGAAGACATTTCATTTTCCGTTCTCCAGCTCTTTTTTTATGCCTTTCTTTCCTCGGCTCTTCTTTTCTCAGCGTTTCTTTACTGAGTTGAAGGTTTTTCCTCAACTTCTTTTCTTTTCTGTTATGAAGATATTTCTTTTTCCGTTCTCCATACTTTCCAGTCCTGAAGACGTTTTCTTTTTCGTTCTTCAGACTTTCCCGTTCTGAAGACATTTTCTTTTCCGTTCTCCAGCTCTTCTTGCCTTTCTTTACTCGGCTATTCTTTTCTCAGCGTTTCTTTACTGAGCTGAAGGTTTTTTCTCAACTTCTTTTATTTTCTATTCAGAAGACATTTTTTTTCTGTTCTCTAGAATTTCCCGTTCTAAAGATGTTTCTTTTTCCGTTCTTCAGACTTTTCAATTCTGAAGACATTTCCTTTTCCGTTTTGAAGATTTTCCCATTCTGAAGATATTTCATTTTCCGTCCTTCAGACTTTCCTGTTCTGAAGACATTTCATTTTCCTTCTTACATTTTGTTTCATCTCTTGCGTGTTTTTCTCCTTGGCCATTTTTTTGCTCCTTTAGTGGAACCATGACCCCGTTTCAATTTCCTTCTCAGAACGGTGTATGTAAACGCTCCCGAGGACTTAGGCTCCTTCAGTGAAACCATGGCCCCATTTCAATTTCCTTCTAAGAGGGCATACGTAGACACTCCCAAGAACTTAGGCTCCTTCAGTGGAACCATGACCTCATTTCAATTTTCTTCTGAGAACGGCATACGTAGACGCTCCCAAGGACTTAGGCTTCTTCAGTGAAACCATGGCTCCTTTTTTATTTCCTTCTGAGAGAAGAACTTATGAACTGTCACTCCCAAGGATTTACGCCCTTACTTCCCTTGTGAACAGAACTTATGAACTGCCTCTCCCAAGGATTTACACCATTAGTTCATTCTAAGAGTAGGACTTATGAATTACCCCTCCAAGGACTTAAGCCCTTAGTTCTATTGTCGAATAAGAAAGAGAGTTGACATCCTGCACGTTATCATGCCATAAGTTTTGATTGAGTGCTCCAGATCAAATTCTGTAAGATTCTTCTAAAATTTGATTTTCATATGCTTCTGATGGTATATAATCCTCCATGTAATTAGCTTCAATTGACGTTGTATAATTTCTAAATCTATCTGTTCTGCATAATCTATCTTCTTGAACAACATTCATGAAAATTATTATAACTCTTGTTTGGGAGCTCCGAATCAAGTTCTGCAAAATTCTTCAAGAAATATATATCCATATCTTTTCTTAGTGATATGTACCCAAATTACCGTAACTTTTGATCAAAATCTTTAAATTAAATTTCGTTAAATTCTCCAATAAGTAGACTTTTGTATCTTTCCAGTAAAATAATTTATTTTTCAAAATTGATTGTTCCGCATAATCTATTTTCCTGAGCAGACTCCATGAGAATCATCATAATTTTTTCTCAAGAACTCCAAATCAAGTTCTGCAAAATTGTTCAAACATTAGACATTTATATCTTTATAAAGTTATATAATATGCTATGTAATTCTATACAGTTTAAAAGAAATTAAATTTGAAAGACGTGATTAAGTTTACTTTCCTGTACGAAGATTACCATACTTTTGATATGGAGCTTAACTTGAATTCTGTAAAATTCTCCATGAAGCATACTCTCATATTTTTTTATTACATGACTCGCCATGTAATTTTGCTTCCAACTTTTTCTGTTTTAGTTTTAATTTTTGTTCCTGTTTTTGTTTCTGTTATTAAGACATTTCTGTTACATCATCACGACGTCTCTGTTCCCGTAGTTAGGATGTCTCCGTTCTCGTTGTTTGTTCATCTTTTATTTTCCTGTACTCATAAATTCCTTTTGAATGATTGAATTCACTTAAGTCATAGCTTTCACTTTTTGGTCTTTTCATTCTAAAACATTTGAATGCAGTCTCCTTGGTTTTCCCATTCTGAAACGTTTAAGGGGCAGTTTTCTTGACTTTCCTTTCCCAAGAGGTTTGAATGTGGTCTTTTTTGCTTAGCTTTTTACTCTGGAGTTTTTGCTCTGAAATTCCTTCCTAACTCTTTTTTCTTTCCTAACGAAATTCTTTTCTGAAATCCTTTCAAATTTCTGTTATGAAATTCTAACACTCTAACTTTTTCTTTTCTGAAGATCTGAAGCTTTTCTTATTTGAACTTCAAATTTTTCGTTCTGAAGATCCGACTTCGACTTTTCTGAAACTCTGAGTTCAACTTTTCTAAAGCCTTTTTTATTTTATAAGCTTTCTGATCTGAGCTTTCCAAGTTCTTCTGATCAGAGATTTATGAGCTTTTCTGGTTTGAGCTTTACGAGCTTTTCTGAACTTTCTGAGCTCTTCTGAGCTTTTCTGATCTAAGCTTTATGAGTTCTTCTGGTCTGAGCTTTATGAGCTTTTCTGGTATGAGTTTTCTAAGCTTTTCTGGTTTACTTACGTTTCTCCTCCACCTTCTTTTTCTTTTTATATGTGCATGTACTTATAAGCCTTACAATAATAATAATAATAATAATAATAATAACAATAATAAAAACAATAATAATAATAATAATAATAATAATAATAATAATAATAATATCAAATGAGGTCAGGCCTAGGATTACACCCATTCGTGGGATCCCCTTTCATCTTTATCTTACATCTATCATATTCAGTCGTCTATCAATCGCTACCACATGGCAGTTCTTTGTGGCTCCGCGCCAATTAGTCAGAACCACTTAGTGACTGACCAATTTATCTTGTCCAAGTGATGCAGCTCACCCAATCGATCACGGCCACTTAACTGTTAGTCTGAACCATCATTTTTCATTCTGATATTCCGTCTTGTCCAGCCACTTGACTATCAGTCTGAACCCTCCTTTCTGTTCTAATGTTCTATCTTGTCCAAGAGGTAATGATTCCCCGTTCTCGAGATGTCGGTTTTCATTTTGGAGGCGATGATCTCCCGTTCTCGAGATGTCAGTTCTCGTTCTAGAGGCGAGGATCTCTCGTTCTCGAGATGTCTTATGACTTCAGCCAATCATCTGTTTCTGCTTTCTCAACGCTTCTCATGAGTCCTGGGTGAGTCCCTTTTGTTTCACGTGGCAGTGAAGTATTTTTTACATGTTTACCTGCCTACAGATCTAGACTTTCTGTTGTTGAAAGTCCAGTAGAGGAGATGAAGTTATATCTGATCCATTCAGTCAACTCTGAATGGACTAAATCCGTTAATGAAAAAGTAAAAAGTAAAAATTAAATGAAAATTAATATTTTATATAAAAGCAACTGAGTCAGATGGATTATCTAAATCTAACTGAACGGTAAGATCTATCTCAACTAAGGGTGTTCAACGGTTAGTCTGGTTAGACTTTTTGAGGAAAATAAGACCAGACCAAAAATCACGGTTCTCCTATATGGAGGACTGAACAGACCAAAAATTTGAAAAAAAAAATATGGACCGACCAGACCGAGAATCAACGGTCGGTTCAGTCAGTTTTAACAGACTAACTATTTATTTTGCAATAAATATATTATTTAACAATAAAGATAAATTTTGGCTAGGAGTTCTACATATCTAAACATATTCAAACTTCAAAGTACTAATATCCAACATTTAAAAATAATCAAAGTTAAAGTACTAATATCTAGCATTTAAACATATTCAAACTCCAAAATACAAATAATAATATCCAACATTCAAATATCCAAGAAAAAAGGTAAATCAGAAACACAACAAAATACAGAAGTTCATCCATCTCCAGTCTTCAATCACATCATGCAATAGTAATGACAACCTCCTCTTGCATCTTGATACATTCTATTCATATGAAGACAATGAGTTCAGAAACATGAAGATAATGAGTTCAAAAGCATGTAAAAATATAAATAACAATATATAAATGAGTTACGCTCATCTATTTCCAAAATCTCTTGTAATGTCTCATTGAGATTAATATGCACAGATTTACTCAGGATCTAATTTTGTGCACATATAAGAGCTTCAACAGTTTTCACTTGCATTTTCTCTTACCTTTTGTAGGTTTTGATGGCACTGAAGAACCATCATTAATTACCACATCATCAGGGTTTTGACTTGAAGTTCCAGTAGTCATCTCCTTGGATGAGCTGTCACTGGTGTTGAAAAGTTTGAAGATTTCTAACTGCACAACCATAGATCACCATAAGTCATTAAGTTTGCAAGTTTAGGAAAATGAAAGGAAATTTCAATGTCGTCAATTTAGTTTCTTTCCCTTTTCAATTTTTTCTACAAATAAAGAAGTGAAAAATGAGCAACCATTTTTCACAATGATGAGCATAATATGGTGGACAAAGAAATACAACATACATGAGTACTTATTGGACAGCTTTGAAATACTGATCCTACTTTAAATTTAGAGTTCATTTATCATTAAGCACTGCCAGTACACAATTATGTTTTCAGTAGAAGGATGTTTGACAAACTAAATGAACTTACATGTGCAAACCTGTATTCACAACTTCTGCTTGACATATATAAATGCAAATATATATACAGTAACACCAATGACCCAATAGAATATGCAAACATCATTAAAAGACAATCAATAAGAATATGCAAACATAATTAAAACTCAACGCAGTTTTTGCTCTGAGAATTAACCTGCAATTTCGCAAAGACTTGAGATTTGGAAAAAGAACAGTGCAACTGAATCACCAAATTTCACATTTTAAAGATTTACTTTTATAAATCAGATGTAGATAATAGAAAAATACATCCTCACAGTAGAGTTGGAAAAAGAACATAGCAACAGAAATAATCACAACATAGTTGGAACCCTCAATCTTACCTGGACGAAGAAGGAGGCGTCTGGCGTCATGAGAGGGAGACGGAGAGGAGGTGTCCTGACTCGTGAGCTGAGGGAGAGGGAGAGGGTCTGAGACGAGGGAGAGGGGAGAGGCGAGAGGAGGCGTCGTGGCTCGTGAGCCGAGGGAGAGTGAGAGGGAGAGGCGAGAGGAGGCTCGTGACCCGTGAGTTGAGGGAGAGGGAGAGGGTCTGAGCTGACGGAGGCAAGAGAGGGATAGTCGAGACTCGAGAGGACTAGAGGCGAGATGCGAAAGGGAGAGAAGAGAACTAACCTAAAATCTTTTATATATATATATATATATATACGGTCGGTCCGATCAGATCGGTCTAGAACTAACAAAAATTTTAGACCGGTCTAAACTTTCCGTCCTCTCTAAAAGGAGGACCGAACCGACCATTACTTAGGATAGAGGGTCTGCTTTCCCTACCTTAATGGTACAAATATGGATATTGTATTTCGTTTTACTCTTTTGTTTTGTTTTTTGGTTTTGCAAAGATGAAAATTGTTTTTTTTTGTTGACACAGTTCATATTTAGTCTTCGCCACTCCACTGAATTGTCATTGAACGACACACTTGGACTCATATAAAACTTGATTCATTTCAAGTAGAAACTCATATAAAACTTGATTCATTTCAAGTAGAATTACATAATTGAAGATCAGTTTAGGAGTAATTTGCCTAGAAACACTTGAATATATTAAAAATATTATTTTAAATTAAATTTGTTTTAAAAATGTTGTTGTCCAAAATACATTTTAGTTTTTGAAAGACTTTGACATGTTCAAAAATTGCTACACAATACATGTAAGTGTTTCACAATACATTTAAGTGCTTCGTACAAATATATGTATTTTAACTAATAATGTTATTTCAATATATAAAAATGATTATATTCATGAACACTATCAAACACACTCTTACACATAATCGTCCATGATGTTTGATGACTGCAATTAAGTCTTAATCATTCTCGTGATGGTTAGCATAGTGCTTAATCTCTTACATCCACACTATGAGATATGAGATCGTTGATTAGAGTAAGGGTATTTTCCCAAATATCATAAAATAAGGTGATATGTTCCAAGTACTATACTGTTGACTTCAGCCAAAAATGGGGGACCAAAAACGAAAGCTATCATCATATCAACTTCCTCATTTACCCTTTGGGTAGAGAAACAAGGGGAAGAAAATAGCAGATTTAAACTAGGAGCGGGACCATCCCTAGAATTTTGCTTTGAAATTGCTGCAAAGTGCAAATGATATGGGTTATCAACCCCACTTGGCCACTTCCATGGATGAATATTAAAGAGATGTATGTCAATGTCATCCATCCCTTTTGGATCAAAATTTCCCAGAAACAAATTCAGGAAAGAACACAACAATATGAAATTAGCTCGGAAGAGATGATAGTCTGATGATCTGTGTAGTACCTTTACTTCGTCTGATTCTTTAATGGATGTAAAAGAATAATAGTATTCTCATATAAATATATAAGCAGCTTTCATCATAGAAATAGAGATTCACTTAAAACAGATAATGAAGATGAAGAAACTCAGTAAAAAAAAAATAACAAAAGAAACACACACAGGTCGGTTGGGTCTTGATTAAGGATTGATTTCGAGCCTGGGTTCGAAGCAAAATCCGGTAAAAAGCTGAAGCGGGAATCTCTTCGTCACCGGGCACTTCTGTGACCATCTCCATTGTTTTAGGCTCATATCAAAAGTGAGTAAAGCTGGAGCTCCATAGCTCTGTATGTAAATAAGATCACCTGTACCACTACTGGCAAAAACCTCATCAAACTCACCGAAACCTTGGAAAAACTTTTGCGGCATTCGACCAACCTCTTGCCACACCTTCCCATTCAGAACCCAAATCCCAATCCCCTTTATTATGTCTGGTCGATCTTGTTTCCCAATTCCTCCCACCATCACCAGCCTCTCCTTGAGGTTCATCAGTCGGCCACATGTAAGAGGGCACGGCACAGGAATAAGACTCCTAATCAGCAAACCACGAGAACTACAAGTTTGGTTAGAGAGGTTATAGGTAACCAAGCCATGTTGATTCTCCGGGGATCCACCCCCCGTCGAGTAAATCAACAAGTACAAAACTCCATCGCATATCATGCTCTCGTCCCCGCCTCTCCAACCCCTCAAAACCTCCGTCAAAGACGTTACCCACCTCATTGTTTCTGAGTCGTATATTTGAATAGAGATTTCCCATTGGAAAAAATTTTCGGGCACTTGCTTAGATTTCACAATTGTGACGGTATAAGAATGTGAAACTCTATTGACTGAGATTGCAAGTGCACTATACTCGGAGGATCTTAATCCGAGAGGTTCTGGGAGTTTCATAGAGGTTTTTGTAATAGGGTTGCAGGCATGTAACTCACATCTAGTATCGTTATCCATAAAACAAATCAAACCACAAGACGTAGCAACGGAAGAACTGGATTTTTCAACGCAGGGGAGATCAATCGCGTACCATTTTCGAAGGACGGGATCATAGGCGTAACCAACAGGTTCATCAGAGCCCGTAAACATGAAATACCACGGTTTCTGTGACACGCCGTGCGGAATGTTCCATAGAAACCTCCTTGAACTAACAATGTAATGCCATCTTTTGCACACACAACCGGCTCTGAACACGCTTGCAATAGGTAGATAAGCGAGGATACGTTCCAACAAATCATCAGGTAGAATCACATCCAACGAAACGGCCTTAGCCTCCTTATTCCCTTCCTCATTAAGATCTGATAATGAATCAAACTCTTCAACTTCTCTTGCCATATCCTCACAGCAATGGTTGATCCATGAAGTTTCCATGATCAAGGGTTGATATTAAAACCTAATACATTAACAAAAAAGGAGCTACATTGCATAAGCAACGCCATCAAGATCAAGAAAAACAAATTGAACTCAGAGAATGTGTCTAAGATTCATAATCAATCAAGTAGAGTACAAGATTCAATTCCCGAAAAATCCGCTTAAGATGTCACATAGAGCAGCTAATCATTGACATCAAAATCTGATACAAGAACAGTAAAACCTCTTCAAATGGAACGATAAGAGCAATGTGGGTTAATGGGATGGAACAATTAGATACATGTTATGACAAAGAAACAGCTAAGCTATAAACTGATATGCATGGATAATTAGGAAATCTGGAAAGAGAAAGGTAGACAACAGGAATGGTATAATTAACACATCCATTAAGAGATTGTATCAAACAATAATTTAAAAACCAGAAGCTAAAAGGAACAATATTTATGGGTTCTGTTTTATTTACACCCAAACTCTGTTAGGGAAGTGCCTCTGAATCTACACGTGTAAAATTAGAACAATCAAACCGATGATTTACTACAGAAATGACATTTTGAAAGAAAATGTTTCAAGAAAAAAAAGAAATCACATCTCAAAAACGGGGGGAAAGGAACAGAAAATACACAGTCGAACCCTAAGACGGGATCGTGACCTAACGAAATCAAAGTAATGTTAAATACCGGTCGATTCGCCATTGATGCCTCTGGATGAAACTGGAAAAACCGACAACATAACAAAGACGTAATGCCAAAAATAGCTCAAGAAACATGACAGATTAGAAACCGTAACAGATCATACCGAAAGCAATAAGAGATTTTCCCGTTAAAAAAATTAAATTTGCTCCCGAAAAATTAAACCCAAAACGAAAATACCTTGTTTGACGCCTCGTCTACCGTCAGTGACGGTATGGGTCGCGCTAGATTCGACGAAAACCCCAATATGTGTAGGTTAAAAATGGAGAAAGACAGAATAGAAGGGGGAAGAGAAGCTATTTAGTATTAAAAAAACAGAGTAACCAGCTTTTGTCAAGTATTAAAAATATATAAAGAGGAAAAAGTTACGGGTTGTAATTGAAATTTTCTCAAAATGACAGAGAATTATAAAACGGGTTGTTATTGATTTGGCTGCCAACCATGCCTGAGCAACCATATATAGATGGCAGAAATAGTTGAGAGAGAGAGAAGGGCTTTTGCTTTCAATTTGGTTTCTTTTTTGTATATAAAACGACAGGTGGGGAATGGAGTGGGAGGCGGTATTTCTACAAGATTGTGCTTGGTTTAGTGGGGAGAGAGAGAGACGCGTGCGAGAGCGTGAATTTGTTTTGGAGCATAACCAGAGACAAACAAGAGGGTGTGATTTCTTGAGGTGTTTTTCAAGCAAAGCAAAGAGATTTTAATGACGGGAAAGAAAATAAAAAGACAGAAAATTTGCATTGGGATTGGGATATTTGGAACACAACAAAATGATAAAAAAAAAGTATAATGCTGTCTTACTCATCCACTTTCTTGTTTATTACCTTTTATTTTCTCATATTTACTTGTTTTAATTCTTTATTGCCTCTTCTTACACCACTTTCTTTCATTTGCCTTTCTTTTGCTTTTCTTGTCTTGCTTCATTCAATCAAATTTAATAATTCTATTAACTTCTTTCCTGGGTGTTATGTTGGTTTTTGGTCCAATTAAATGAAGAAATTATTTATAAAATACTTATTATTCTTGTGTTTAGTTATTCATTTTAAAAATAAAATAATCTTTCATAGGTGAACAGGTAAAAAATATTTCATTGTCACATGGAATAAAAGGGATTCACCAGGACTTATGAGGAGCGTCGAGAAAGTATAAACGGATAATTGGCTGAAGTCGCGAGACATCTCCAGAACGGGAGATCATCGCTTTCAGAATGGGAATAGACATCTCGAAAACGGGAGATCATCGCCTCCAAAATGAGAACAGACATCTCAAGAACGGGAGATCATCATCTCTTGAACGGGAACCAACATCACAAGAACGGGGATCATCGCTTCCAGAATGGGAACCGACATCTCGAGAGCGGGGAATCATTACCTCCTAGACAGGACAAAACATCATAACAGAAAGGAGGGTTCAGACTTACAGTCAAGTGGTTGGACATGATAGAACATCAGAACAGAAAAGGAGGGTCCAGACTGACAGTCAAGTGGTCATAATTGATTAGGTGAATTGCATCACTTTGGACAAGACAGATTGGTCAGTCACCAAATGGTTTTGACTTACTGGCTCGGAACCACAGAGAACTGTCATATGGTAGCGATTGATGGGCGGCTGAGTATTACAAATGTAAGATACAGAAGAAAGGGGATCTCACGAATGGGTGTTATCCTAGGCATGACCTCATCTGATATTTATTATTATTATTATTATTATTATTATTATTATTATTATTATTATTATTGTAAGACCTATAAGTACATACTCATATAAAAATAAGAAGGGAGGAGTGTCCTGAGAAAACCTCAAGAAAAGGCATTGCCCTTCCTCTCTTCTTTGATCAACAACTATATAAAATCTTTTACATAAGTGAATATTAACAATTTTCTCGTGATTTTTCTTCCCTTTAAGGGGTTTTCACTTAAATGATGGTGTCTTTATTCTCTCATTCTCTCTTTAAATTATGATATTTCTTATTTGTTCGTGGAGGATTTTCCATACACGAAAAAATCATTTACAGTAGGTACATTAATTATCTTTCCATTGCTAATTTACATTATCTCACCATTTCATTCTGTCAATAGATTATAGGCGCGTTTGACTTTACTTAAACTTACTAGTAAAAAATTACGTGTTAAGTAAGTTAAAGTATATGTAAAAATTGAGATTAATAATAATTTTAAATAAATACATTATTTTTAAATTGATTGTATGTAAAATTAAAATAATAGTGATAATAAATATATTAGCTTGTTCATAATATCATTAAAATTTTATTATATAGAATTACTATTTGAATAACATATAAAATGAGTATTCATCAATTTGTTAGTTCTATCATATTAAGAGTCTAAAGGATTTTTCCGGTATGAAAAACTCTCTACGAATAAATAATAAAAATAATAATTTAAAGAGAGAATGAGAGAATAAAGATATCATCATTTATGTGAAAAATCCTTAAAGGGGAGAAAGATCATGGGGAGATTGTTAATATCCATTTATTAAAAATTTCTTACATAGTTGTTGATCAGAGAAGAGAGGAATGGCAGTGCCTTTAGTTGAGGTTTGCTTAGGTCTCTCCTCCCTCTTTCTTTTTACATGAGCCTGTAGTTATAGGCCTTACAATAATAATAATAAAAATATCAGATGAGGTCAGACCTAAGATAACACACATTCGTGGGATCCCCTTTCTTCTTTATCTTACATATGTAACACTCAACCGCCTAACAATCGCTACCACATGGGAGTTCCCTGTGATTCTTAGCCAACTAGTCAGAACCACTTGGTGTCTGACCAATCTGTTTTGTCCAAGTGATGCAGCTCACCTAATCAGTCACGGTACTTGACTGTCAGTCTAAACCCTCCTTTCCGTTCTGATGTTTTGTCCTGACCAACCACTCGACTGTCAGTGTGAACCTTCCTTTCTGTTATGATGTTTTGTCCTGTTAAAGAGGTAATGATTCCCCGTTCTCAAGATGCCGGTTGCCGTTCTTGAAATGATGATCCCCCTTCTTGTGATGTTGGTTCCCGTTCTGAAGGAGATGATCTCTCGTTCTTAAGATGTCAGTTCTCGTTCTATAGGTGATGATCTCCCATCCTCGAGATATCAGTTCCCATTATAAAAATGATGATCTCCCGTTCTCAATGTGAGCACCAGGAGAGACTTAAAAAAACCTCAACTAAAGGCACTGTCATTCCTCTCTTCTCTGATCAACACCTATTTAAAATGTTTTACATAAGTGAATATTAACAATATTCTCGTGGTTTTTCTTTCCTTTAAGGGTTTTCCATGTAAATGATGGTGTATTTATTCTCTCATTCTCTCTTTAAACTATGATCTTTATTATTTGTTCGTTAAGGGTTTTCCATACCAGAAAAAATCCTTTACATTTGGTGTTTTTATTGAGAGCGAAAGAAAATCTCGAAAAAATCCCTACCAAAATGCCAAAACCAAATCAAATGCCCCCTCAACAACGGAAGCGGGAAAAGAAACGACAATGAGTTGGAAGCAGAACGACAACAAGTACAAAACTGAAAATGATAAACTCGTTCCTTGCATATTTGATTGGCTTATTTCTTTTACATCATTTTAAATTCTTAAAAAAATGGGAGAATTTATTTTACTCATGATAAACAAAGCTTTGAGTTTTAATTTGATTTAAAATTTTGAGTCGAAATGACTTGAGAACGGAAAGTGTCTCAAGAACGGGAACGTAATGAGAATGGGAAAGTTCTGAGAACGGAAAAAATCTCAAGAAAAGGGAAAGTCCTGAGACCGGAAAAAGTCTCGAGATACGGGAAAGTCCTGAGATCAGAAAAGAAATTCAATCGAAGGAAGGATGAGTTAAAAAAATAGAGCGGATAAGAAAAGAAAAGATTAGAAAGTTCAGAAAAGCTCATAAAGCTCAGATCAGAAGAGCTAAGAAAGCCCTGATAAAAAAAAGCTTCAGAAAATTTGAAGTCAAAGCTTCAGAAAGGTCGAAGTCAGAGCTTTAGAATGAAACATTTGAAGTTCAGATCAGAGAAGCTTCAGCTGTTCAAAAAAAAATTATAGTGTTAGAATTTCAGAACAGAAATCTGAAAGGATTTCATAAAAGAAATTCGTTAGAAAAGAAAAGAAGTTGAGGAAAGACCTTCAACTCAGTAAAGAAACACTGAGAAAAGAATAGCCGAGTAAAGAAAAAAAGAAAAGAAGAATTGGAGAACGAAAAATGAAATGTCTTGAGAACGAAAAAGGGAACACCTTCAGGACGGGGAAGTCTGGGCAACGGAAAAAAAATGTCTTTAGAACAGAAAAGTCTGAAGAATGGAAAAGGAAATATCTTCCGAACGGGGAAGTCTGGAGAATGAAAAAGAAAATGTCTTAAGAACGGAAAAATCTTCAGAACAGAAAAGAAAATAAGTTGGGAAAAGAACTTCAAAACAAATAAGAAAATTAGTAGAGGAAAGGCCTTCAGCTAAGTAAAGAAACGCTGAGAAAACAAGATCTGGGTAATTAAAGGCAAAAAAGAATAGTTAAAGAACGGAGCTGAGCAAAAGACGACCAGGAGTAAAGGAAAGAGAATCGAGAAAAGGAAGGAAAAACTGAAAGCAGAAAAAATAAATAAGGAAATGAGAGAAACTCTACCAATAATTTTGTAGCAAGGAAAACGAGAAAAATTCTACCAATAGAAGTGGGGCATCAAACTCAAGCTCCTGCAGTGAAATTATGAACTGGTACACTCGATCCTTACTCATTTCAATTATTATATTATTATTGTATAATATTCATGTCACGGATCTTATCGTGCGAAAGAAGAAAAATGAAAAATGAAAATATGGGGGAAACTTTATCGATGAGCCCGTAGGAAATCAAAACATGGCCTTGACTCTATGAAAGGAGCCTAAGTCCTTGCGATTATCCACATACATCATTCTTAAAAGGAAATTAGAGACTTAAAAATAGAGATATCCTTATTTAAACAGATCAGACGATGCTCAAATAATTCATAATGGAAACAACTGAAAAGAGCAAAGACGAAATATTTCTTGAAACTCAACGGATGATCCTAAAACTCAAGGCCAAAACAGGATTGCGGTTCTTAATTTGAACCTAAAGTCTTTCTCTTAGAATGGACAAACAAAATTCCACATGACACATGACAAGATCTAGACCGAAAATTCCATAAAAAGAAGAGAATCAAACATACCAAAATCAGACATGTGTTGAAAGCATTCAATCCACTCCGACGAACTTCGCTGAAGCACAATGTGGGGAGAATGAACAGGTAAGAAATACTTCACTGCCACGTGCAACAAAAGGGACTCACCCATGACTCATTAGAAATGTTGAGAAAGCAGAAATGGATGACTAGCTGAAGTCGCGAGACATCTCGAGAATGAGATATCATCGCTTCCAGAACGAGAACCGACATCTCAAGAACTGGATATCATCGCCTCCAGAACGGGAACCGACATCTCGAGAACTTAAGATCGTCGCCTCTAGAATGGGAACTGAGATCTCGAGAACGGGACATCATCGCCTCTAGAATGGGAACCAACCCCACAAGAATGGGGATGATCACTTCAAAAACGAGAACTGATATCTCGAGAACAGGAAATCATTACCTCCTAGACATGATAGAACATCATAACGGAAATGAAAGTTCAAACTAAAGTCAAGTGGCTGGACAAGACATAATATCAGAATGCAAAGGAGGGTTCAGACTGATAGTCAAGTGACCGTGATTGATTGGGTGAGCTGCATAACTTGGACAAGACAGATTAGTCAGTCACCAAGTGGTTCTGACTAATTAGCTCGGAACCATAGGGAACAGCCATGTGGTAGCGATTGATGGGTTGTTGAATGTTACATATGTAAGATAAAGAAGAAAGGGGACCCCACAAATGGGTATTATCCTAAGACTGACATCATCTGATATTTTTATTATTATTATTGTAAGGTCTATAAGTACATGCTTGTGTAAAAAGAAAAAATGGAGGAGAGACCTAAGCAAACCACAACTAAAGAGAGTTCCCTTCCTCTTTTCTCAACAACTATGTAAAACCTTTTACATAAGTCAATATTAATAATCTTTCGTTATTTTTCTCCCCTTTAAGGGTTTTCCAAGTAAATGATGTTGTCTGTATTCTCTCATTCTCTCTTTAAATTATGATATTTATTATTTGTTCGT
Organism: Datisca glomerata; assembly: GCA_003255025.1. NCBI lineage: Eukaryota > Viridiplantae > Streptophyta > Magnoliopsida > Cucurbitales > Datiscaceae > Datisca > Datisca glomerata. The sequence continues at coordinate 1,469,318 of QANY01002006.1, forward strand.
AGAGGATTTTTCATACCGGAAAAAATCTTTTACAAAGAGATCATTAATCTTTTTTTAAATATTTATCTAAATTCATTTATATGAATTTTCGTGTTCTGTTAACATAAAAAAATGTTATATAATATTTAATAAATTACTGCCGGTCCAAAATAACCTTAAATTTCATATTTATGGATATTTATTCTATTTGCGTAATATTATGAAAATATTTAATTTTACAAACTATTTATAAACTGCCGTTATTTTCTTCATACTAATCACTATATATAGGACTATATTGGAGTTGTTGATGGAACACATAAAATTAAATTTGAGAATCAAAATACACAACCTCATTTCATCAGTAGAAAAAGGTATCCAACTCAAAATTTGACTTTGATATGTGCTTCACTTTTGTTTTGTTGTACTAGGATGGAAGGGAAGCGCATATGATACTCGTGTTATTTTTTAAATGATTGAAGATGAGAAATTAAAATTTTCTAAGCTAGTTGGAGGTTTGTCGATTGCAAACCTTCTTTTTTTTTTTGCAAAGGAGTGTACTATGTTTATGTCACTACTACTTTTTTCAAAATTTTATTATTCACATATGAATGTTCTTTGGTCGATATTGAATGTTCGAACAAGAAATATTATCTTGCTCGTTATGGAGGAGAGCGATACCATCTACCAGAATTTTGACCGGGTCGTCCACCCTCAAACTCATTAGAAATGTTCAACCAACTTCACTCATATTTTAGAAGCGTCATAGGAAGGACGTTTGGAGTTTGGAAGGAAGAATAACATATTTTAAATGATATACCTTCAATCTCGTTTAATGATCAAGAAGCATAGGTCCCTACTTCTATGGCCATCCATAATTTTATTAGAAAGACATCAATCAGAGATAGAGGCTTTTCTCGTTATGATGATCATCCAGATTTTGTACCTAGCCCATGATCATCATGATATAACGTCAAAGATATGTAATATTACTAGTATATTACCCAAAAACAACGGCGAGATGGACTCAATTAGAGATTATATTTGCGCTTATACAGTTAGTGATACAGTGAAGTAAAAAAAAACTCTTATAATTGTCATACTTATATTTTAACAAAAAATGATATTTGAAGTTGACTCTATCAATTGCGTGACAATAGTATTTTAAAAAGATTGGATAACTATGATAATATGTAATTTAAGAAATTTATTATTATTATGTACCAAAATGAAAAAAAAGAACACGAAGGGGAGATAGAAATTCTGAGTTTGTTTGTTATTGAATTGAATTATTATTGGAGCAAAGAACGATATTGCATTTTCCTAAAATTGATTGAGAGAGAGAGGAGATATTAAAAAATAATTCACGTTTTTCATTAAAAATGATGAATAATAATATTTTCATTAAAGATGATTAAAGTTATTTTAATTATAAATAATCACATTCTTCTCGTATTTGTGAAACATTAATTAAAATAAGTATTAGCTTAAAGTAGATTAAAATAAGCTGAACATAACACATTTTAGCTAATGGATTGATGTTGCACTTAATTAAGTTATAACTTAAAAGTTTAAGTTTTATCCTCTTCATCTCATACTTCATTTTGTTTTCATTGTCTAAGCATTTTCATTGCATTTGTTTCAATCAACAACGACCTCATTTCATGTTTTACTTCCCTTATCTAACGTGTTTACCAAACCATAAAGGAAATCGGGTTGAAATGAAAGAGAGAAAGAACGAAAGAATCTTAATAAATAATCAAATTTATTCATGTATTTATTTATCTGTCAAGAACCAGAATAAAAAATGATCATAATGTCAATTATGTGTTTACTAAAAGTCAACAATATGAATAATTATGTTAATTCACTAAACCCCACTGCAAATAAATTATTATTCTCATTTTAATTATTTTTAATACATTATTATAATTTATCTTTAAAATAAATCAGCAATAGTTAAGATAAATAATATTTTTAATTTACCTATTAAAAAATTAATGGAATTAAAACAGTAAATTTAATTAAAATTTAAGTTGATAATTAAAATAATTAGGAATAAATATGGAATAAAATAATTTATTAAAATAAATAAGTACTAATAAGTAAATCATTTTTAGCGTAAAATAATTTAATCATGTAAATTTTTAATATAGGAATTTAATTAAATTAACTAAAATAATTTATTATAACATAAATAAATATTTACTTAAACAAATGATTATTGTTTAAAAAAAATTATTTTTAATTTAATAATTAAAATAAATTATTTAATTTACTACTTTAAAATGAATGGTATATTTCTAATTTTGTCTAAAGGGAAGGGTATTTCCGTCTGTAAAGTAGAGGGTATTTTTGGAAAAAGAATTGGAAGCATTCCCTCGAGGTACGGGAATTAAGTTCCCTTTTCCTTATAAATAAAATTTGGTAGTGTGACCACATGAAAATAAAATGGAGAAAATGTTTACCTTTTATTCCTTTCCCATTAATGAGAAAATGTTTACCTTATATTCCTTACCCATTACTAATACAGATACTAATGTTGCAAAAATTGATTGAGCTTAGTTGGTACATGAATTTAAAGCTTTGTAAATAATTGATTCCAAAAGATAATTTGACATTAATTTTAAGCAATATAAGAAGAACATGCTCAAAGTGTCATATGGACGTTAATCTATATAGTGGATTAACCTAATAAGTGAAAGAATTTGGACAGATTGTGGAATATGCGAGACCCCAATAACGACTAAATAAAACAAACAACGCAAACTAATTGAATATAAAAATTCACATAAATAGCATTAGTGCATATTACAACTTTCAAAGGACTTATTATAATCTATTTTATAATTTAATAAGTAAATAATACGTGGAAGTGATCCGTTGGTGCTTTGCCTTTTCCGGCGGCTAAAAGCAAAAAATAAGATAAATAATAATAGATTAATTTTTAAAAGAAAAGGAAAAGGAAAAGGAATGGGTAGAAACGGCTTATTAAGCAAATCAAAGATTATTAATGTATAAAAAGCATTGACCTTTAAGGAATAAAAGAGTTTATGAACTAAAAAGAGAACTGAAAAGGGCTTTTGCTAGTGGCAAAAACCACTATGGCAATCTCTTTCCAACCAAGCCACCCTTGTGCACAATTAAGTCATGCTTCACTTCTAATAGTTTATTTGTCATTCTTTCCCACATAAAATGTCTTTTTGAAATTCATATGTGTCCGGCTAGTAATTTAGTGAATAAGTTTTTGTTTATAAAAAAACCTAAGAAAATAGGTAACTCAACTATTAGACATTTGAGGTTTCTTTTGGTATGATGTAATGATGGATAAATGATTTTTTGAAACCACTTTTTTGTCAATCCCAAATCAGTTTGTTGTGAATGTGATTGTGAGAAACTTGTTAGATAAATATTTGTAATAGGATAATTTTTGGTACATGTATTGAGTAGGTCCTACATCTATCATGGGTGATTAAGATGGTATAATTACTTGAGCTTGAATCAATTAAAATAAGTCTCTAAAGTACTTTTCGTATTATCTATATTTATATTCTATAATATAATAAAAGTAGGAATGAGATGAGAATAATTTTTTTGACAATTTTAACCACTTATTATTGATACATTACACGAAATAGCCTTCTAATTTACAAGTGACATTTAATAATTGTTTACTGATATGAAAAATGGGAAGGAGATGAAAATCATTTATAGACATTTTTGTCCACTTTTATTGATAATACATTACATAAAATAACTTTTTGATGTTCACGTGGCATTTAACAATTATTACTTTTAAAGGTATATTTGTAATTAAATTAATAAAATAAGAGATATAATAAAAAAATATTTTAACGTGAAATTTTAACATTAATTTTAATTAATATTTAAAGAAATTCATAATGTTAAACTAAACATTAATAAAGTTAATTTTAGTTAAATTAATAAAATGAGAGAAAGAATATTGAATATTTCAATGTGGGTAGGAAAATAACTTTGTTTGATATTATAATTGCAATGACATTGTAAATTATTATCTCAAATGATTATAAATTAAGATTGCATGTAAATTGAGATTGAGATTTTATTTAAAGATTACTCTAAACAAACATGATAATTTAATTATAATAAAATTATAAAAAAATATTACGCGAAACAAAAACTGTCAAAAGGTCAAGGGATCGGTCAATTGGGGGTGGGGTGCTAGGACCCCCCAGCCTGAGATTGGATCCCTGTTATAGTGTAGTTCCCTGATCTATGGTGACGTTAGAGGAGTTGTTGACGGGAAGCAGTGGAAACTTTTCAAGTGCTAGAAAATAGTTATGTAGCTATAAATGGAACAATTAGCGTCGCAAATACATTTGTTGCTAAAAACTCTACTTTTAGCGACATAATATAATTTTCAACAACTAATGCTTGATAAGGGAAAGAGAATATGATGATAACTAGTGGAGTTAGTAAAAAGGTAAAGGTGCACAACACATGATTGATTCTAAGAGACAATCATGACAATGTCATGGGGTAACACCGTAACATCAATGAGTGAATTTTGTGAAAAAAAATGTGCCACAGAAGAACAAATACATTACAATATACAATACATCAATATTTACAAACACATCATAATCTTTGCATAAGATCGCGGTTAGGATGGAATTTCAATTCTCCAATGTGCTATACTGAATTTTCACATTTTCTATATTCGTGATGAGAAAGATGGACAAAAAAAATAATTACTTGTCAAGTTATAATTATAAGGAGTTTTTGGATATGAGTACTTAACTATTGTGTTGTCATAACTTGTCGAATAATTATGCCAAATTAAGTAAGATTTGTGATGTATTAGAAAAGCCATTCCGTTCATGAGTTCAAAATAAATGCATTTTTAACCACACACTTCAGAAATTAACTAGGTGAAAATTATGTTCTTGAAACATTCATTTTCAAGATTTTTCTGATGCAAAACTTTGTAAATGTAAGGGTGTCACGTGGGTGAAGTGCATGAATGGTCTAATCTTAGCTCGTGACCGGAACAACGTCTGAGAACGTCAGGGAGGATGCCGGGAGGTGAAGGGGGAGCACTCTAAACACTCAAGGGTGGCGACAAATGCTTGCTTTCTCTATCTCTCTAGAAGTAGAAGTTTCTCACTCTAGAAATAAGAGATTCTCTCTCTAAAGTGGGATATTCTCTCTCTAAATTTTCAATCCTCTCAAATGAAGGAGGAGTCCTCCTTTTATAAGTGAACAAAAGGAAGGGGACCATTGCAACTAATCAATTGATTAGTTATAAACCCGCCAATCAAATCGCACTACCTAAGCTGAATGCTTAGGTGAATAAGAGGAGGATTACACACGAGCCAATCGGGTGGCGCCATGTGGATCTTTGTGTAATGTCCATGATTTAGGGTGAACAAGCCTTGGCGGTGAGGCGCGACGACAATGTTCACCCAACGCCTCATCTACAAATGTTCTCTCAAACAAAACCCTTCCCCAAATTGGGAGGGTAGCAAACCATCAATGTCTAGAGTGTTCGTATCGAGGAGGTATGTCCCCCGCCTAGTACAACGTAACCTTGCCCCTAAACGTTCCCAGGCAACCATACATCCACCCAAGTCTTTGTCACTTGACTTAGTGGTTTGTGATGTGATGACTTGTTGTGATAATGTAGTGGTGTGTCTATGAGTTGCATTACAGAGAGTGATCAATGCACCTCCATGGTACACCCATGAGGGTGACATCAATGGTGCTACCATAGGGGTGACACCTCCATGGTGCTGTCATGTGGACGACCCCCATGGGTACCTTAGTAGTAGCACCTCAAGGGGTGCCCCTCAGTGGCGGCACCCCATGGGGTGCACCTCAACGGCGACACTCCATGGTACGTCCTTGGTGGAGACACTCTCGATACCTAGGGAGAGTTGCGCTTTGCCAGTAATCAACGTTGAGGTCATCAACCCTCATGTACATTTATTCCCATGTACAAGCACGATGCAGAGTAATCGTGCTTGTACATAATTTCTTCAATGTAGCAATCAGTTGTATTGTCAAGTCCTCGATCCCTTGATCGTTCTACTACGTGGTGAATGCATGATGCGACGATCCGCCATGTCCAATGTGCCTCCTTTGCATGGTGTAGGCATTTCCATGTTACATGAGCTCAAATTTATAAGATAAATTTTTGTGGTGCAAATTTTGAAAAAAAAATCAATTTTTTTGGATTCTTTTTTGGAGTCCCCATTCCATTCTCCCTCTTTTGAAAATAAAAAAATCGAGTCGAGTGACGACATGAAATAATGAGGTCGAGCGTGATCGACTGGAGGCATGGTCGGCGGGACGGCCTTGGCCAGAATGCTGCCACTGAGGTTCAGCGTTAGCATCCAAGCATGCTTGGCCAATGCCGCCACTGAGGTTCAGTGGAGGACATCAATTTTGAATTTTTTTTGTGGAGTCCCCACTCTTTTCCCCCTCTATAAAAAGGACTACAAGCTCCACCTACCCTTATCCCCTTCATTTAAGTGTCATTAGGGTAAAATTATCAATTCCTCCTCCCTCCAAATTTTTTGAAAAAAAATCTTGGGCAAGGTTGAAGGTTGAAGAACTAGGGTTGCATATTTGAGCATATTTAGCAAAAAAATTAAAAGCTCCAAGCAAGGTGTTCTTCCCTCTTTTCTCTTTGGCTAGGGTTTGAGGTAAACCCATTGATTTCTCACACTTTTCTTGCATTTTTTGAGGGAAATCACTGTTGTAAATTGACTAATGCTTGCTGGAAAATTTGTTGGCTGTTGTAATTTTATGAAATTTTGTTGCCATGGGAGTGTTGGGGTCGGCCATGGAAGCTTGCCATACTGCCGTCAAGAAGTGAGCTTGGTGGCGGTACTGCTGGGCACGCGAGGGAGGGAGAAAGCATGGTGGCAGCTTGGTGATGGCGACACTCTAGTGGGGAGCTTGGATGGAGGGAGTGACGCGCGACATGGACTTGAATGGGAGTTGATGGTGCGTGGGAGTTTTTCGTGTTAAGGTCGTGACGTGCTGAGCACCCTTAATGGCGACATGGGGGAGTGGAGTGCAGTGGTGGCTGGGGAGTGGGATTGCAGCGGCGGCTTAAGGGAGATGGAGTGCAGGGCCTTCTTAGGGGAGCAGGAGTGCAGCGCCTCCTTGGGGGAGCGGAAGTGAAACACCCTATTTGCTTGAGGGAGAGGGAGTACAGCGCCTGCTGGGGGGAGAAGGAGTATAGCGACAGCTTGGGGGAGAGGGAGTTCAGCGCCCTCTTAGGGGAAAGGGAGTGCAGCATCTCTCTTGCGGGAGCGGGAGTGCAACGCCTTTATTTGTGGGAGCGGGAGTGCTGCGCCTCTCTTGCGGGAGCTGGAGTGCAGCGCCAACTTGAGGAGAGGGTGTGTAGTACCTACTTGGGGGACAAATACCATTTGTGTCCACTTCAAGGGTGTCAAGCTCTCATACCAGGTGTATAAGGGAGTCTCTCATTTCTAGAGTTAGAAACTCACACTTCTAGAGAAAGAGAAAGCAAGCATTTGTCACCACCCTTGAGTGTCTAGAGTGCTCCCCCTTTACCTCCTGGCGTCCTCCCGGACATTCTCAGGCGTTGTTCCGGTCACAAGTTAGGCCTAGATCACTCATGCACCTTACACACGCGACACCCTTGCATCTACATTTGGCGACTCCACTGGGGAGTGGTTTGTCACATTAGCGAAGCACCATCATAGCTGGACGCGCAAAGGGAATAATAGCTTTATCACGCACAGAGGGAGATAGACCTATACTCAACGACGAACGCGGACAAGAGGAGGAGAACACTTCTCGTGAGTTACCACCAAGCGACAGCTACACAAGCGCAAGAGCAAGCTTAAGCCATTCAGGAACTCCAAGTATCTAACGTTAAGATGAGGAGAGTCATCGATACATTGAATGCATACATCCGTGCCACCGCACCACAACACCCACCGTCCACCTCGATCATAGGCGTGCAACCGACCACCTCCATCATGAGCGAGCAACCAACCTCCACTATGGGCGAACAAGCAACCTGCGCCATGGGCGCGCAACCAGCCTCCATCATAGGAGTGCAACTAACCTCCACCATAGGCGCGCCATTGACCTCTCTCATGGGCGTCCAACCATCCGCCGCTGTAGGTGTTCCATCACAATCATTCACCTAGAACCATGTTAAACCAAACGTTCAAGCCAACACTCAAGCTCTTGCACAAGTCAATGTTACACCAACACCTCTTGGCAACTTCTCTAGCCCGACTACTACAATAGCTCAGACCAACCTCACCCCAAGCGCAAACATCCTTGTCGGAAGTAGTCATTTCATTACCCATGAAGCCCTACAAAAGGTACTCCAAGAGGACAGGATAAGAGCATCATTGAATGAGTCCATTGTCGACTTCAGGCCACCATATTCGGCTGATATAGCCTTGAGACCATACCCAGTGGATTATGTTCCTCCAAAGTTTTGAAAGTATAACGGTCGAAATAGTTATACCAAAGAACATGTGATACATTTCATTGATGATATGGGACCCTATGGTTATGATGAGTTCATGCATTTGAGGAAGTTCTCTAAGTCTTTGACGGAGAGCGCTTACATCTGGTATGCGAGCTTGGCACCCAAATCAATCTTGACATGGACGCAAATGGTATCAACCTTCTTAGGGAAGTTCTTTGTCATAGAGGAGAAGACTAGAATACTAGATCTGGAAAGGCAAAGGATCACTGACGACCTTGTGTCATACGTTCAACGGTTTAAGGAAAAGGCCATGGATTGCCAAGAGGATTACAAGGAGGAAGCCCTTGTGAAGATGTGCATTCGGAGGGATGTTGGGTGATTATAAGGTCTACCTTGAGAATTTGGGGATTGTCACCTTCGCCCGCTTGATAAAAGCATCCAAGAGGACAAGCGCTTCAGTACGTAGGCCATGACAACAAGAGAGGAATGACTGTCTTGACTGCCCTTGGAGACCCATCATGTCACGCTACCATCCTCAAGTAGCGGCTGCACAATCACATGAGCGCGGTCGTAAAAAGCAGATGAGGAAGCAACCATAGAGAGAGACATCGCTTTCATAGATAAACTCTTAAACACAAGGACTTGTAAAAATGTTTTTTATACGCTTGGGTTGGATGATATTGCACGGCGTCAAGTCTCCAAAACGTTAATAGATGTCGCTCAGTAAAATTATACTCGGATGAATTATTTCTTTGCATAACCGCCTTTGAGCAAAATGAGGTGGAACGAGGAGAGTGCCATCACATTCACAATGCCGACCGATATGTTAAGAGGATGGGACATAATCGCCTCCTCTATGTGGAGGCAACGGTAAATGGAGTGCGAGTAAGGCACGCCCTATTGGACAGTGGATTGGGAGTGAATGTCCTGCCCTATGCTACCTTCAAGGCGGTCGACATCCAGAGAAACGACTAGTGAGACAATCAATAGTTGTGACAAGTTTCTCATCAGCAAGTGTGAGGACGATGGGTTATGTCAATGTGGAGTTGCAAATTGGACCAATAAGAACCACTGACTGTTTCTATGTGATCGAGTACAATACGATCTACCACGTATTGTTAGGGAGTCCATGGATCCACGATCATGAATGTGTCCCATCAACCTTGCATCAGTACCTGAAATCGCGATGGCGTGGTAAGAACATCACTGTGGCGGTTACCAAAGAACTATTCGCTGAGACCGAGGCTCACTTGATAGAGGCGATGCTCTTTGATAAAGCTTTTGGGTGAGTTTGAAGATGTCTTTGCGTGGTCGTACTCTGAGATATTGGGGTTGGATTCTACCTTAGTGACGTATAAGTTAGGGGTCTCCGAACAATACACACCTATCAAGCAACACCTTTGCCATTTTCACCACGAGGTTGCATTCTTCCCTAACAATCGCCATGCTGATGCCCTGGCAACTCTGACCACCAAACTCCCTCTCACCAACCCTATTCCAGTGGTTGAAGTTGTTATTAAATCCACGAACGCCGTAGCTGAGAGCAACACTGAGCCACCATCCCAAGATTGGAGAAGCAAGATCAAAGTGCAGTTATCTTAAAGGGAAGCTGTTATGAACATGGAGTTGAGGAACTTTGTTAATTTGAGTGGCGTTCTCTTCTATATCGGGGATGGTGGAATTCTTTCATGATACATGAGTTTGGAGGAAGACCACGGCCACCTCATGCGTCTACATGAAGACTATTGTGCCAGGGAAGGGCCGCTTCTACACCGACGTCTTCAAAGGATGGGTTTCTATTGGCCAAACATGACCGCGGAGGACACGACTATGCAAAAGAATTATCTTAAATATGAATTGATCCTCGATCCCAAAGAAGTTAATCTAGTGGAAGTTATGACGGATAGTCATCAACCTTACATCTCATATTTAAACGATGGTACTCTCCCATCAAGCACAGCAGATGCCTCCATTATTAAGAAGCGGAGTCCTCGTTTCTTTATGCTCAATGGAGAGTTATGCAAGGTTAATGTGGATGGTCGTCCTCTTAAGTGTTTGGGTATTGATGATCAACGAACTATCATGGAGGAAGTACACAAAGGGGCATGTGGCGAACACCAATGAGGCATGAGGCTATACGAGGATTTGCTTAGGATAAGGTACTATTGGCCCATCATGGAAGCTGATATATTAGACTATGCACAAAAATGTCACGCTTGCCAGGTCCTCAGAAAGTATACACGCCCCATCTGTATCCTTGCACCTAACGGACGTCCCTTGGCCATTTCATACATAGGCTCTAGACTTTGTTGGACCCACCTCCAATGCATCAAAAGGTTATATTTAGATCATTGTTGCTACAAATTGTTACACTAAATAGGTAGAGGCCATAACTCTCAAGAAGGGGATAGGTGGGCGGGTCTATAACTTTATCAAGGAGAACATCATATGTCGATTTGGGCTAACAAGACGAATCATCTCAGACAATGGGATGACATTCACACGCAAGGCGGTGGCTGAACTGCTCGAAGCATACGACATCCGACATGATAAGTCCACACCTTATTATGCCAAGGGGAATAGTCAAGCCGAGGCAACTAACAAGGTGTTACTGAAGATACTTAGTCATATGGTCCATGACGCCTAGAACACATGGCATGAATTACTTCCTTTAACACTATGGGCATACCGAACAATGAAAACGGTCCCTGACGCAAGCAAACCCCTTTACATTGGTCTATGGTTGTGAGCAGTCATACCTGTAGAGGTAATGATACCATCAACTAAGCTAGCGTCTTCAGCAGGAGTCGAGTTCCCCACACATTTTGGCGATCTAGAAGCTATAGATGAAAGGAGAGATACGACCAAGGAAAGCACCCAAGCCTACCACAAAGAATGATCAAGACCTACAAGGCAATGGTACGTACACGGGTGTTCCACGAAGGTGACCTAGTATTGAAAGCGACAGATTATGTCATGCGGGGGATGCACACTCAAAAGTTCACACCAAAATGGGAAGGCCCCTACGAGATAGTATCCTTAGCCGAAAGTGGATATTGTAGTTTAGTCGATCCCTAAACAAGACGTCCATTACCATCACCTATCAACTTCAAGTTTATCAAGAAATACTATGCGTAGGCATTTTGTAAGTTACTTCTTCTTTTTTATACATAAAAATAGTTTGTCGTTGCTTGAAATAATAGCCACTAAGGCAATTAGGCATCATATAAGCCAGTTGTCCCGCTCTTCTGTACTCAAACCAGGAATGAATGGAGGAATTTCAGAAATTTTTTACTACAAAAATGTGCTACGAAATATCCCTACTTAATGGAGCTCTAATGCCTCTTCTTGAGAACACTCATGATAAACTTCATGTTTGGTGAGTTGCATAGGCTTTCACTCCTCTATTTGAGAACACCCATGATAATGTCATGCTTGGTGAGTTGCGTAAGCTCTCTAGCCTTTACTTAGAAACACCCATGATAAACTTCATGCTTAGTGAGTTGCATAGGCTTTCACGCTTCTCCTTGATAACACCCATGATAAACTTTATGCATGGTGAAGTTGCATAGGCTTTCACGCTGCTATTTAAGAACACTCATGATAACGTCATGCTTGGTGAGTTGCGTAGGCTTTCACGCCTCTACTTGAAAACACCCATGATAAATTTCATGCTTGGCGAGTTGCATGAGCTTTCACGCCTCAATTTAAGAACACCTATGATATGTATCATGCTTGATGAGTCACATAAACTTCCACGTTCCCGCTTAAAATACACATAAGATAAACATCATGAATACTTGTAATACACAGCTCAAATCTGCGTATTTGATGTATCACTCGGACTCGTGTGTCAGGCTCTAACGATCTCACACGATCTCACCAATGACACTCGCAATGTGCTATCGCATAAATATTACATTGCAACAAGTAAATAAATTACGCATACAAAAGAAGAGAAATAGCGATCCAACGTTCCGCATGTAAAGATAATAAAGAAGACGACATCTCATTCACGAATAAAAGTTTATAGTTGTATGAGTTATTATTACATCAAAAGTCATGAGGGGTACTTGAAGAAGTACAACCAATCTAACTATGGTTCCCCAAAACATCACCCGTAACAAGCTCCTTAGAGTCAAGCCTAACGGTGGTGCTCTTCGCTTGGAGCTGACGATGCTCGTTAATCTCTGCATCTAAATCTGTTATCTTCACTTGTTAACAGTGACGCCTGTCTTCTAAATGCTCTATGTACACATCCCTCGCTAATCGCCGGAAGTTACAAATGGCGGGTCTCAACCAGTCCAACTTCATATGCAACAACTTCATCTCCTTCCACATGTTCAACACATAAGATACCACCTCCAGGTGGGCATCCTTGTACTGAAGATGGGCCAAAATGAATAATGCCTCGCCAACCATAGTGATGCAAGATTTACGAGTATGCCTGGTAAAGCTTAGGAACTGAATGTTATAACCAGAATGCGTTTCAACGGCCTTATGAAGATACAAGATCAACGTTTCATCCACTAAAACCTGTTCATACTCAACCATCCATCCAGAAAACTCTAGCTTGAATTCGTGGGCACCATAGGCTTCATAACTCATGCTATCGCTCCCAGAACTGTCACCATCCGACCTTTCCTTACTCTGGTTCTGAAGAGGGGACGCAGCATAATCATCATCATCTAATGGAGGATCCTCATCAACAGACGCTCGATGGGATTGAGATGCCATTACGCTAGTCTCGAGCTCCCCTCTCATGACTACATCACCACGGGAGCTTGCATCGCTTATTACCATAGCAGTAGTAACTGTGTTGGAAGCTGCGGGAGTCACATCCAAGGAGCGTGCTACTGCACCGTCACCTTCACCCTCCGACCTGCGGGGAACACCCCCTGTCACCACAATCAGCCCGCTCTCATTCACATCAGCGGATCCCTATAGGGTGAAATGCAACATGTTGTCAATATGAAAAAGTTGCCCACAAAAATCAAACAAACACATGTTGGAAAGGCATTTAAAAATAGGCCGGACTACGCTATCAAAGCATGCAATAAGAGTGCTACCTCTACCATCGCGTGGGGATCTTCCACGTTAGGAGACTCCACCACCCCTTTCAGTTGCATGACATCAAGAAGGGAAGTCGCAGAATCAGCCATGTCATTTTCTGCCACGACAATGGTAGGAAGCGCCCTGCACTCGCTAGATGGAGACGAATCCCGATCACTTAGTTCATCCTCGACAAGGGATAATTGCTTTGACATTGGTGTTATAAAATCCTGCATATGGAAACATCAGTTTCAACTTAGACCAAGGGGAAATGCACTAACATGGCATGAACAAGCCAAGAAAAAGTTCACACACCTCAAGATAAACGTCCACGCTCTCTGAAATAGCTGGTGTGTGAACTTTTTCGATTGGGCCACGACCATGCTTCTGTCAAAAGAAAGAAGGCAAATAACAATGTTATGAGATGATTAGAAAAAAAAAAGAAAAAAAGAAAGAAGAATGAGAGGAAGATATGTATATACCAACGTCCTCGCCTTCTTGGCTTGGAATAGCCTAATCGAGGATGTGCCCTCCAACGCGGGTGCTTCCCTTTTCCGCTGCCGCACTAATTATGGGAGCTCGTCCTCACCACTAACCTGTCCTAAACTCCCCAGTGGTGTCGCCAAAGATAGATGCATGGGTGTCCCTTGGGTGAGGTGCATGAGTGATCTGGTCCTAGCGTGGTGACAAATGCTTGCTTTCTCTCTCTAGAAGTGAAAGTTTCTCACTTTAGAAATGAGAGCTTCTCTTTAAAGTGAAAGCTTCTCTCTCTAAATTTCCAATCCTCTCAAATGAAGGAGGAGTCCTCCTTTTATAGGTGAACAAAAAGAGGGGGGCCATGACAACTAATCCCTTAATTAGTTGCAAGCCCACAAATCAAATCGTGCCACCTAAGCTGACTGATCATGCTTAGGTGAGTAAGAGGAGGATTGCACATGAGTCAATCGAGTGGCGTCATATGAGTCTTTGTGTAATGTCATGATCTAGGGAGAACACGCCTAGCCGGTGAGGCGCGACGACGGTGTTCACCCAACACCTCCTCTACAAAGGTTGTCTCAAACAAAACCCCTCCCCAAGGTGGGAGGGTAACACACCCTCAATGTCTAGAGTGGTCGTGCTAATGAGGTATATCCCCCGCCTAGTACAACATAGCTTAACCCCTAATCCTGCCAGTCCATGGCCTCCCAAACGTTCCCAAGCAACCATACGTCCACCCAAGTCTTTGTCACTTAACTTGATGGTTTGTGATGTGATGACTCGTTGTGATAGTGTAGTGGTGTGTCTACAAGTTGCATCACAGAGAGTGATCAATGCACCTCCATGGTACACTCATGAGGGTGACATCAATGGTGCGACTATATAGCTGACACCCCATGGTGCTGCCATGGGGACGACCCCATGGGTAATTTAGTGAGGCACGTCAAGGGGTGCACCTCGATGGCGGCACCCCAAGGGATGCACCTTAGCGGTGACACTCCATGGTACGTCCTTGGTGGAGACACTCCCGATATGCCGGGAGAGGTACACACTTAATACATTTAAACCACTTAAATTAAACAAGATTCTCCTATGCTGTCTTTTAAATCCTATAAAATATGTTTTGTAGATATTTATATACGTTTACTTGCTGAATTTGGATTACACCTTATATATTTGAATTTGTTATCAAAATAAAATGTTTAGTGAAAAATATTCATAAAATTGTACTACATTATTAGATTTGAAATCAAAGTTCTTATTAATTTTTAATCCAACTAAAAAGAGGAGCTTATAAATACAAATCTAAATATTTGTTAGGTTTAATATATAAAATAAAAAATACTACTTTTAAGTCATTACTCAAATTAACAATTTATTAATTGAATGATATTTTAATAAACTTATTTAATCTAAAAAATCTAATTCAATTCAAATTTAAAATAAACATAATACTATAAATTTTAAATTCGAATCTCTAATCAAAATTATTAATCCAAAATAATTAGTAAATGTGTCCTTTGATAATCGGATACATTAAAACACCTATCAACTTCGACAATTTAACTTAATTGGTCAGTTAACTGCAAAGAGTTGGGAGCTAGAACTATACGGTTGGTAGGTTCTAGAGGACCATAATATATTATGTGACTACAGCCATATGCATATTGATCACAATTACGTATAATCACTTGGACTAGCAATCTTGATCATGATTGCTATTGTGTTCGATATGCATATATTTTCTTCACAGTTACTTGATTATATTTCATTATGGTCAATAACATTGCATAAAATTATGTATTGATTGTCATCTATAATGTAATATTTTGAAGATTTTTGAAGAGAATACTCATTTGAGTTTGAGTAGGGTATAAATTTAAAATATTTATTTTTATTTATATGTAGAATTATATTAGACAAATTTATCATAAAATTTTATATATATTATATATATAAAATATGTCAATTCTGTATTGTTATTAATGCAATCAGAAAAAAATAATTAGTACTAATTCAAATATAATATAAGTAAATCGATTATTTTAGATTTCACGTGAAAAATAGCTCTGTGTGATCAAAATGTAGGCGGAGTCAGCGGGAAATCGGGAGAGTATCCGAATGAGAGAGAGCGGTGGCGCACAGCTGTACTATCAAACATCAAATCCATCCTATGAAATAAATAATTGTAGTGATCTACGTAGGCCGTCCATCAACTATCAGAAGCTGACGCGATCTCTGAGTTTCGATGACTTTTTTATTTATTGAATCTCATTAATGGCTCAATTACGTCGAGCATTGGGGAAATAGGCCATAGTCTACTCCCCCAGTCTAGGCCTCTCTCTCCATTGGTGACTGCTGCTTTAGCTTTCGTAAGTCCTTCTCCCGTAGTGGTTCTCTTGGTTGGTGGTGCTCCTTGGTCTGAGATGCTGATCTCACCAATTGAACTACGCATTTATAACTGAGTTATGTTATTAATTATGTGTATAATTTGCACCCAATTTTGTTTCTAATGAATATAGTGAATCTTGTAGCTTTTATTTGGCGAGTATATCTGCCATGCACAAATGAGTTGATTTTTTGTACATAAAGAAGACAATTAACTTAATGGCAAGTAACACAAATGTGATTAGTTCTTTCTGATTATCTATGCTTAAAAGTCAGATCTATATGTGAGATTTGACATAGTAATATTCAGGACAAATTGAACTTTCTTTGCATGTTTGTGAAGTATGATAATTATAAGAGACATATTAACCTTAGAAAGTATATTGATTGACAGCTGTTAAATAGCATTCAATGTAATTTGACGTGGGGTTAACATGGTTGTTAAACGCTTGATAACTATAATAAGATCTTATGATTTTACGATAATATATAATCCTCACGATTTGAATCATATGTAGAATATAAAATTAGTAGGATATGTTAAATCATAATTTTTAAGACATCCGTATAAAAATACACACAATATTCATTTAATATGTTCAAATTTGTAGTTGTCTTATTATTTATCTAAATCACACCTAGCTAGTAAGATTGTGAAACTTATAATTTATTCTCTAATTATATTCAAAAATCTCAAAATTTAGGTCATAAATGGTGTTTTTAAACAGTATTACGGTCATATAGTAAGATCTTACGATATACTATCTGACTTTACAATCAGACTCGCGAGACCTCTCAACAATCTTAAGTAGGAACTCGATTCTAACAACCTTGAGGGTGAATGCATTTAATAACATGTGACAAAATAGATTTAAAGTTTGCACATGACTTAACGATGATCGTGGCATGGAAGGTGCATTTATAAACAACCACGTGAAAGATCGTCCATGGTGGAATGATGACTATGATGAGACATGAGAGAGTTCTGACTTGTGGTGTTATCGAGTCGAGCTATTTGATATGATGGAGTCGATTTGTCATAGAGGATACCAAATGTAAATGACTAGGGCATGATACGTGAAATAGCAATCTCCCCCTATACTGCCCAACCTTTTGCACGCTCATAACCAACATCATACCTACGAAGGGTTTCTTAATTAAAAAATGAGGGAAACACACAAGCATGGGCAATAGTCTTGCACCTCGATTTCATCCTCATCGTATAGATGAGCGACCGCGATATGTGTGAGAAATCCCTGGAGCTAAAGTTTGATCTCATAACCACAATTTTGCCTATAAAACTAAAAAGAGGTAATAGAAGCTCAAAGGAAAGACAACCGAGAAGCAAAAATGGTCCATTGAAGCTCCTTTTAGTTTTATAGGCAAAATTGTGGTTATGAGATCAAACTTTAATTGAAGCTCTTTTTGTTAAAGCTTTCATGCCTAGAGCGATCAAGGCCTAGTCTTTCTCTCTCTCCCAAACATTGTCTCCTTAATAATTTTAGTATTCAATGTCAAAAGTTAGAATTCATACTCGTATACCATGCGTTCAAGCAATGCAAAACGGGGTTATTTAGTCATTTTTTGTGTTTTAATTCTATTGCTTGTCTTTAGCCTCATTTACTTTTAAATCATCATCAATCGACTATGGAAGGGATTAATGACCATTTTCAGATAAGCATATTCAATAAAAATAGTTATAATTCCTAAATTGCAGTAATTCATAGGTCGCATGGTACTATAGATTCACTGTTCATCTTTTTTCCTCGTGTACACACTAATCCAGACCACTACACAGTGATTCAGAGGTGAGCCCGATCCGATATGGAGCCAACACTCACCCATGAAAGGATCGCAGACCTTTTCGAGGCAAACCCAACCTATTGAAGAATCCCAGGCTTGACTCCTAACCCAACCTATAAAAAAACATTCATGATGTTTTTTTAATGGATTTCTTCATTTAATCCTGACATCCTACCTCAAGCTCAACAAATGCACAAATGCATTAAACTAACTCACCCAACAGAAAAAAGACCCTTACACTAGTTTAAGTAAATGATGATGAATTGATGAGTGTGTTTCATACTCATATTTTAGATAATCTTAATTTCAATTTTATTCGTTCTTTGAGTTTTATATTTTGATTTATGTATGTTCTTATTTTTATTTTGTAGCTTAGATATTCAAATGCATTTGGGTTGATTTTGAAGAAAAAAACAGATAAAACGAGAAAAAGATGGATCTGGGCAGAATGGTCAGCGTCGCGACGCTGGCAGTAATCACATGAAGCAGTAAGCCAGCGCCACAACGCTGGCTTCCCAGAGTCGCGACGCTAACGCGATTTTAGATTTTTTTTTTGTGATTTTTTCACTCCAATCCAATCCGTTGACTCACCCTAGTGTATAAATATAATATCTTGGGATTTTTGGAGACTCTTTGGATGTCAGAGGTAGATGAGAGAGCTTTTTGAAGAGGAAACAAAGACGAGTCCAATTAGGAGACAAATCTCAACTTCAATCTGTCCACAAATCTAGCGTGCTCTTCTCTTTTCTTCTATGTTCATTAATATTATTAGAATTTTTTCTATTCTAATATGTTCTAAATTTCTTATCTAGGGCTACGATGTAGCCAAACCATGATTGTTCATAAATTTTGATTTTCAATTCAACCGATGTTTATTCACTATTATTGAGTGTTATAATATGTTCTTAATGCTTGAAATCGTCTGATCAACTACTGCATGATTTTTAATTCTGAAACTGAGAAGTGATGACTAAATTTGATCTTGGTTTATAACACTATTAGAATTTCAGAAGTTAGAGATAATTATGGATCCAATGTAGCAATTATAATTTCTTGTACTTAATGAGTTTCAATTTATTTAATCTTGACAGAGATGTGTGATTAGTATTTTGATTCATTGTTATTGATACTTGAAAAAAATTGATAATTACATTAAAGAAATTCGCTGTCAATAATTTAATAAACATTGATTGATTGAGATTTGTAATTTAAAGCATGTTTGGTTTGGTAAAATCGAAAACCCTAAAATTTTTAAATAGTCAAATTTGAATTAATTCCCCTTATCGAGTTTTTATCTTTTTTTTTTAGTTTTAATTTTCATAAAAAAATCTCAACTTTTTGTCATTCTCAATTAAAATTAAGATCTTGTTAATTTTAATAATTAATATCAATCAGTAATATGGACGATACTCTATTTTTATAAAAATTTATTACTTAAAAACGATAGTATACACTTGCAGTATGAAAAAATCGTAACATGAATACTCCAAAATATGCATCATACCGAGCTCGTAGGAGTATTTTATTTGTATACCCATACCACCCCGAAAGCCCAATATGAAACTTATAACCTACTCATTAGCGTTGGATGTCCGTCACGACCAAATGATGGTGAGAGATATGGTCAGTTTGACATTAAGTCACAGACACTGACGTGCATCTGAGAGGTATTAGAAAGAAATCACTCACGCATATGCCATGAAAGGTTTGAAAACTATACTTAACAATTTTGACTAAAAGTATTAGGGAAAGAAATATATTGCGGAAATTTTCATTTTCATTCAAATTTTGATGGATAATGGTGACAAAAATAATAATTGTAAATGAATTTTTCTTCTTACCAATTTCTTTTAATCTATTTTGCTTACCATTTTAATTCGTTTGATCTTTTTATTTTTTGAGATCCAAAATATAACAATAGTAGATCTGAACTAGAAACTAATCATGAAAATATGTAACCTTGACAGAAAACAGAAGTCGAAATAACCATTGAGTCAACATTGTCGTTTGTCGATTGTAGAAAAGCTGATTGGGCATTGCATAGTTCTAGTGTTACTATAGACAGTCTGGGCCTTACGTTGTAGTTCAAACTCTAAGTCAGGCCCATAAATGATGGCTACGTTCTTGAAAACGACAGTGGTAATTCTAGTCTACAGTCTACTTTCTAGTTTTAGGGCGGCTTACCCATAAAAAGAGTTCATTTAAAAAAACCAAAAAGAAATTACAGTGTATAACCACATTAAAAATTTTAGATGCAAAAATTATCATGGTTTAAAGAGTTCACTCACATTCCTTGAAATTTCATTAAAAGATACTTATATCTCTTTTAAGTTTAAAAATATAACTCATACCCCTTGACGTTTTTAAGTACGGATACTCACACCTCCTTAGAGGGTGATTCTCCGTTAAATTGAAAACAAGTGAGATGAACTGACATAAATATCCCCAACTTATGATACCATCTCCTTCGAAGGATTTTTTTATTAAACTAGACCCATAGACTAACCATTTTATAGAAATAGACTCCTACACTAATTTTTGTTTACTCTGACCCATTGCCTACCTTTCACTCAAAATATATTTGTGAAGTTACACATTTACCCTTCACCTTACTTAAATATATGCCCCCACTCTCTCTTCATCTCTTTCTCTATGCTTTTGCTCTCTCTCTTTCTCTCTCTCCCTCTCTATGTAAAATGAGTTTTTGTTCAGAGAAGACAAGAATGAACCAAAGAAGACGACGTCCACGTTCTTGCGAAAGAAAATGAAGAAGATGACCGAAGAAGACAAACCAGATCTAACCCAGATCTGAAAATAGGTTTTGCCTATTTTTACAGATCTGAATTTTAGCCACAAACCAGATCTGAAAATGGGTTTTTGCCCATTTTGGGCAGCAATTCCTTCTTCTAGTTCTTCTTCGACGTTTCACCTTTTTAATCCTTCGATGTTTTCATTTTTGGAGTGTCATTCACGTGGTTTTCTTTTTTTATCAATAATTTCTCATATTCTTAAGATGCGATTTTATGGCAGAGGAATTTAGCAGTTTCAAGCCCGAGGATAGGGGAAAATTGTTTCAATTTATTTATAATTTACTTCATATTTTTCAGTGGTGCTGGGAGGTAACCATGTGCTGATTTTCTTCCCCTGTAGACTACAAGAAGTAAATATTACATTGTTATACTTCTCTTCTCCTCTCCTGTAGACTACGTGATGGGTACACTGGCATCGTGTAGCCAGCGTGTAGACTACACCCTAGGTACACTAGCATCGTGTAGTCTACATGATAGGTACACGATGCTAGTGTACCCCCATTATGTATACTATAAGATGGCTACATGGCGCCCGTGTACCCATCGTGTAGCTTGTGTACCTAAATTTGTGAACAAAATAAGTTTCAGGCTCCAAAAATGCTTAAAACAGTATTTTTTGGGCATGAAACTGGGCTGCAAATAAAATAACTCTCATTGCAATTGTAGATCTCTAAATATGTTTTGATTTGATATCTTAAGAGCCACGTAGTTCAACCCGAATCAAAAGTTACGCCCTCCAGAAGTTTATCGAATCAGAAACATTAAAAATTTAAAATGAATTTTTCAAATACTTGAGACTATATTTTATTCTTCAATTTCAAAAGTATTCTTGACATGAGATGCCTGTTTTTCCATCTGTAGTCTACACGATGTAAACGATACCCATCGTGTGGTATACACGATGACTACATGATGGCAACGATACCCATCGTGTGGTTTACACGATGACTACACGACGTTAGTGTACTCATCGTGTAGACTACACGACGCTAGTGTACTCATCGTGTGGACTACACGACGCTAGTGTACTCATCGTGTGGACTACACGACGCTAGTGTACTCATCGTGTAGACTACACGATGGCCACACGACGTCAGTGTATCCCATCATGTAGTAGAAAATTAACAAAATTCATTCTCTCTCTCTCTCTCTGCGAGTTTCTCTCTCTCAAATCTGGACAAAAACTAAAAGTAACAAAATCCATCAAATTTCGTCCAAAATTCAAGTTTTTCAGAAAAATAAAATAAATGAACTTCAAACAACCTTAAAAAAATATTCCTAAAAAATTCATGGGCATGAAGAAAAAAATAAATAAATATTTTACTGTGCATGAAGAAGGAAGAAGACGAAAAAGAAAATGAAGAAGAAACCGAAGAAGTGAAAAAAATGAAAAATGAAGAAGGAGAAATGAGGTGAAGAGTAAACATGTAACTTCACCATTACATTCCTCTAAAAATACATCTGCTTCGCAAATACCATAGAGACCCCATTACCATCTTTTTCCACAGCAAGCCTTTCTCCTACGAGAAACCACCATTCCCTCTTCCATCATCCCCGTGAGAAACCCCCCACCATAGTAAAGTTTATGAACTGTTGGAAAACTCAGATCCGGGCGCCCATGATAGGTCGACCCGTCCCAGGTTTGAAAAAAGATTCATGAAAAACTACCAATGGTGGTTAATATAAATAACCACCACTAACTTCTATGGAGGTTGAAACTTCATTTTTTATTTTAGGAGCATGAATTTGGACCTATTGATATTCATTGGAGAACATCATTCCTCCAACACTAAAATCAAGTTTTCACATACAAAATCAATGGCTATTGGGTTATGGAATAAGTAGGGAGTTTATTTTCGTGATTTCCTATAAGATTCGGCACGTAATTAGTCATTTTGATCCATTTCGCTGCATAATTCAGTAAGTATCATTGACTCGGTAACTTTTCTACATTGGTATCAGAGCCATGTTTATATGATGTTTTCGTGCGTTTATGATTTTTCAGAATCTGAAAATCTACCTTATTTTGACTGTGAGTATCTTAGACGATTTTGACGCCATAATCAATTTCATTTTTTCTATACTATGGTGGCTCTTTTTGATTTTGCATTAGTGCACAGCTTCTTCTTCTCCTTAGATTTTACTATCATATGACGGGCTTCCATTAAATGGTTTTTTGTTTTTAACCATTCATCATTGCAACATGTATTGCTGCTTCAATCTTCTGTTTTATATCAAATTTCGTAATTTTGAAATTTAGTGAAGATTTCATTTGTTGAAATGAAGGTTTTCGTGAAATTGTATTTTGTGTTAATAGAATTTATTGATTTTGTGTATTACAACATGTATTGATTGAAGCATTAAAAATAATAAAAAAAGGGAAATGCTTCGAATAGCCATGGCAGACGCCAAGGCCATGGAGGAAGCATTTGAGAAAAGGTGCTATATTGAACATAAAAAAGGGAAGTTACTCCCTAAGTCAAGGTACCGAGCAGGGACATGGAAGTTATTCCCTGTTTTGTGGTACCGTACCCGTGCAGGGAACTATTTCCTCATTTGCGGCGCCGTACAGAAAATGGAAATTTATTCCCCTGCTTCACGGGTTGAGTACTGTAGCACCGTTATCATTAAAAAAAAATTAAATTGAGTTAACTGATTCAGTTTAATTAAGATTTTTTTTATTTCATGCTATGATAAAATAAATTCTCGTATCCATTTTAATTCACTTAACGTTATTTTTTTTAAATCGTGATTAAGTGATATATTTTTTATTAGTATAAAATATGGATTGAGTCCCAGATTATGACAGATCATATATTTTGTACTATGAATTTTGTGAGTATAAAATGAATGTACATCACAACATGGTTGAACATGTAATACATTTGTATAAAATGTACGATGAAGTGCGAAAAAAGGGACATTGGGGTTGAGATAGATATATGCAAAATTCTTCTCAATTCCTTATTGGACTCGTGGAATGCAGATAAAGAAGAGATCATGAAAAAGTATACCTTTGAAGAATACGATTGTATTATAGAAGATCTCATATCAAGAGAGGAATGAAATATAAGTTCTGAAATTCGTCGTTCAACTGCATGATCACATTGCGTAAATCTTTAGAGTGCAAGGTTGAGCCTTGGCGTAGACAGGAAGGAACATACACTAAATGGAGTCCCATGTTCAACTGTTGAACAAATTGTGATGTCCAATTTATATAGTACATACGATGGCTATTTTTAGAATTAATTCTAACTAAGTAGTTTGCCAGGTTTAGTATAGTCTTTTATTTTGTGTATATACTTTTGATGTTATGAGATTAACTGAGTGAGTGTTATGATAAATGAGATTAATGTATTCTCATATGTGTAATGTTTTGGGCATATAACTAAGTAATGATGATCCCATATTTTGTATGAGAGATTATTGTAAGCACTGCAAACTTTTGATCTTATACTCAATATCACATCATCATTGACTTAGTTAAGTAGATTAGAATGTTTGTGTTTTCTTTTGAAGTGCTAGTATTTATATGCGCTGTTGTGTTTATATGTTGTAGTTGATATGGCTTCCGTATAAAAAATATAATAGCTGAACTGAACAAGGGTGAGAAACTGAACGGTGATAATTTTGATATTTGGCATCGAAAAGTTCAGTACATTCTCGAGGAACATGAAGTTCTGGAAATCCTTGAAAACAGTATGACTGAATCTGAAATGATATTTCTACTCAACATAGAAGAGATCAAATGGCTTATCATTTATGGAAATGAAAGAACAGCATAGCTTGCATTACATTGTTTGAAAAGTTTGAAGTCGCCAATAATATGTGGGATGCTCTAAAAAAGTAATTTGGTTTGACTTCAGTAACAAGACTAAGACAACTCATGGTCAAATTTGACACATATGTGAAGCGTCAACATCACATAATCAAGCAACATTTTAGAGAGATGTCAAACATGATCAGAGAGTTAAAGAGTGTTGGGCATGCACTAACCGATGAACAACAAGTTCAAGCTGTCATTCGTTCCCTCCCTCAAAATTGAGAACACATGAAGGTCAACATGACGCACAATGAAAATATAAAAACTTTTAATGATATTGTACGTCATGTTGAATTAGAAGCTGAGCGCTTGGAAGCTGCTAAAACTTATACTCAAGTTTATGTTGCTGAAACATGTTCTCAAAATAAAGAGAAAGGGAAATTTCAAATTTTTCAATAAGGGAAAGAAAAGAAAAGGTGCAAGCCCACAACAGAAAGATAAGACACCTGAGACCAACCATTATATAATAGGTAAACATGGCGGTAAAATGAAGAACGCGAGTGAGATGAAATGCTATAGTTGTGGCATTTTGGGTCACTTTGCGCATGAATGCACGGCATCTCCCAGTGAACCCAAGAAAGACAAGGTACTTTCTAATATTACTTCTCAGCGTTGTTATGTTTCTAGCAGTGTGTTACTAACTGAATCTTATACTGTATCAAGTGTAGATTCAGGGCAACCGACCATGTAACTAGAGAGAGTAGAGCATTTATAGAGTATCGTCGAGTACCAGTGGGAGCAAGATGGATCTATGTAGGAAATAATTCCAAAGTAGAAGTTAAAGGAATTTACACTTGCAAGCTTGAGTTGCGAGGTGGTCATTATTCCTGCATGATGTCCTTTATGCTCCTGAGATTAGGCGAAACATAGTCTCTGTAACTGTTCTCCTAAGTTTAGGTTTCAATATTAATTTTCATTTAGGTGGTGTAAACTTCTATTTAGATAATATGTACTATGAATCTGGTTATTTTTCGAATGGATTTATTGTTCTAGACACTAAACATAACAATGGTAGTAATGACTATTGTTTTTCTTTAATAGCATCGTCTAGTGTTTGATGCTAATTTATGACATGCTAGATTATGTCATATAGGGCAAGACATAATGAATAGTCTTGCTAAAGAAGGTCTATTAGGCTCACTTGTAAAGATAAAGTTGCATATATGTGAGCATTGTCTTGGCGAAAAAACAACTAGAAAACCATTTGGAAAGGCAAAAAAAGCTTATTATCCATTGCAATTAATTCATTCTGATATTTGTGGTCCTATGAATGTGAAGACGAGACATGGCGCTTTATATTCCATCACTTTTATTGATGATTTCACGCATTTTGGTATGTCTATTTAATCTCCTATAAATCTGAAGCATTGGACTGCTTTAAACGATTTATGAATTTGGTGGAGAATCGAGGTCGTGAATATCTTTCTGATCAATTGACGAATTATGTGATGAAAATTGTATATTTAGACAACTAACTATTCCTGGAAGTCCACAACAAAATGGTTTTGCGGAAAAAAGGAATAGAACGCTTCTAGATATGGTAATGTCTATGATGGCACAAGCGAGCTTACCCATTTCATATTGGGGAGATGCGTTGTTTACTGCTAGATATCTACTTAACCGTGTGCCTTCCAAATCAGTAACTTCCACCCCATATGAACTTTGGACGGACCGGAAACCCAACTTAAGTAATCTACGACTTTGAGAGTCTGCAGCTTATGTTTATAACTCTTCTCATAAGCATGGTAAACTTGGATCGAGAGGTAAGAAGTCCATTTTTATAAGATATGATGAACATTCCAAAAGATATATGTTCATTGGTGAACAAATTGATGAAAGTTTTACTGAATTTGAATCAAGAATGCCACATTTTAGAGAATGAATTTTCTAGCAAAAGAGAAGCTAGTCAAGATCTGAGTCTATATGAGATGGAAAATCTTGACACTTATGTTACTATGGATCATACATCTGAAATGAATGAGGATGTGTCTCATCTCCTTGATGCGAGTGGAAGTAACATTTTTACCGATGATACAAATCTGCAAATATATTATATATGGAGAATTACTAGTAAAAGTATTCCTCGTCGACGTTTTGATATCGAGGGAGAAGCTTTTATGATTGCTCTACATGAACATGATTGATATTGACGTCATGATGAATATTATAAGGGGAGGGAGGGATACATGATCAATTCCTTTCACATGGTTTTGTAAGGTTCTGTGAGGAACAAAGTCAGAGAGAAATGGGGCGGGGGAGTGGACTTCCTCCATATTCCAAATCACATGTAAATAACTGTTTTGGTAACAGATATGGATGGAAGGTGTTAATTGCTTTTCATTTGTAATTCTGGGGAGTAACTCAACAAAATTAAAATTAGTGGAAACAAAATGACTATTGAAAAAATGTACTAGCGTGTAAACTGGATTTTTCTATCATTGTTATGCAACCAATCGGACTGAGCTTGATCTTTCCACTACTTATTCTCCTAGTTGAGCGCCAACTGAAGCTTCAGTTCCAATTCTCTAATTTGATCGAGATCTGGAACCTCTGAACCATGTAATTTGGAAATTTGCCCATTAAGATCTTTAATAAGCCTCCTTGAATTAGCCAAAGGAGTTTTCCTTCTCCACTCAATAATGGCCTCCTAAGTTGCTGCTAAAGAAGAAAGAATAGATATTCCCCTGATAGCAAAAGCTGCCTCTCTCTAAGCTTTACGAATGATGCTAGCACAAATAGAGTTATTCGACCATCTTCTGTCAAACCTGAAGGGATGGATAAACCGGTCGGTCTATACACTCGGTTCATAGTCTAACAAAATGGGTAAATGATCATAACACATTACAAGGTAAATGATGCAGTGAAGCCAAGGGGAAAAAATCCAACCAATCCGTAGCCACCAAGAATCGGTCTAACTATTCTCTAATTAGCTCTCCCGACTCTTTTCTATTGGTCCAAGTGAACCTAGGCCCCACAAACTTGATATCCACCAAATTAAATTCATGAGCAAAATTAGAAAGAAGACTCAGACTACTCAACTCTCTTGAGGATCCTCCTAATTTCTAATTAGAATTCATAATATCGTTAAAGTCACCGATAACCACAAACATTTCACCACAGTTAGCAACTCTAAAAAAATGAGTGTTTTAAGTTAAGCTTTCCTTATAATATCTATCGAGTGAAGATAGACAAACAATAAACTACCAATTACACTTCTTAATTGAATAAAAAATACGAATCTCGATAAATTTTTTTACCATATTTAATGAGAGAGACCACCGAGTCATCCATCCAAAAAACTGCTAATCCACCACTTACCCTTTTCAGATCTACCATAACACAACCCAATGCATTGATACGAGTCTTGATTCTTTCCACTACCACACTTTTATTTTTTGTCTCAATTAAGCAAACTAAATCCGGGTAATGGATTTTACATAATCCTCGCAATGAGAAAACTATCAGGGGGTTCCTCACACCCTAACAATTCCACACCATGACTTTCATTAAGAAGGGTGGGGCCATTTCAGGCTGGCCTTTTCCACCTTATCATTCAAAACCGAGTCAGAACTCACATCATCTTTGGACTTTTTTAAAAGGATTAGAATCCTTCCCTTGGACAGACCAATAGACATACCATCCAAATTCATTTTTCCCCCAAGTAAAAGTTTGGGTCGCTAAGGGGTAACCTAGGCCGAACCAGGGGATGCAGAGCTTTCCACACCTTTGCCTTTAGATCGCTTCTTACTACCTTCCCTACATGAGTGAAAAGAAGGCTCATTGTTAGAGGATCCCATTGAGTCCGCATAATGGTTGGGCCTAAACCAAATGAAACATCACCACTAAGTTGCCCCCTTAATCCGCCCATAGATATTCCATTAAAATCCTTACTACTATTCACCACATCACCAAGTGTCCCACTTTGAAATTGCATCTCCCTAGGGGATGTGTCGTTGGAATTGCCCCCATATCCACTATAATTGGTAACATGATAACAAATCTCCTTCTCTCTATTATTCTCCAGCTTTCATTCCATAACCATCTACTTTAAATCCCTGAAAATGAGCTTCTTAGAAGGTAACTTTCCTTCCTTGTTTACTTCTTTGCCCTCCATTAAATGCTGCCATATTCTCGTTATCGACCAAATTTGGACCTGCCTCCATGACTCCGCCGCCGGTTAAGAAGCAACTTCCGGTGAAAAATTAAACTTAAAATTCCTATCCTCTGAATCCCGGCAAGGTTCCGCTTCCTGTCGGGGACTAGAATACCGATTAGCCTGCGCCAAACCCAAACCCGAGGGACGTCTGCCTTCTTCAAAGAATTTTCTAGTTGAAGCCATGAAAGCCACAAGTTCCTCACCATAGCCTCCTACGCAATTACCCATTCTTCCCTTCAACAACGCTCCACCTTGACACGAGTTGTCCAGATGCAAAATTCTTCCACAAGTAATACAGAATTTTGGGATACGTTCATATTTAAAATTCACCCACTGTCTTTTACCTTCAAAGTAAATAAAAGACCATTTCATGAGAGGATTACAAATATCAAGCTCAACCTTAACCCTGGCAAAATAGTTCCTTTCAATACCATTTTTGTGTTTTCCATCATAAAAATCCATAACACGACCTACTTTCTTACCGATAAGTTCCCCCACTTTGTAATTACTACACTTCAGTGGAAGACTATGGATTTGAATCCAACAACATGGTTGGCCTTCAAAGAGCTCTTTCTAGAGCTTGGAATGTAAAGGATGATATTAGATTTGTTGCTGTTGAAAAAGACTTTTCCAGGTTAGTGCCTTTTTTAGAAGCACCTTTTTCCAGTTCTTCTCAATAAACTTAGCCAACATTCCTCAATTTCATAAAAGTAGCCTCTTTAGGGATGAAGATCTCTGATGACTCCTCCTCCATGAATTGAAAATTTTCCAATCTCTCAAGGAGATCATAATCCATTTCTGGAATTCCTTAGTTTCCAGCTTGAGAATTAGGATTACTAGAATTCATCTTCGTCGACAACCACTCTATTCTAGAGAGAAAATTTATGGTTAAGAAATTTTTTAATTAACTTATGGAAACTAACTATGGTAAATAGTAACTAACCTCACATGTCAATCAATCATCCAATAACAAAGCAAAAAAAAAAACCAAGACATCCTACAAAACTCGGTCAGTATTGATAATGCTCGGTCAATACTCCCAAAACCTCATCTACAAAGCATAGAGAATCTCCATTGATGCCCTTCTACAGAACATAGAGTAATCCATTGATGATAGTACAAAACTCGATCAATATAACAACGCTGCAACTTTTATATGCTATCATCTCCAACAAGTTCAAGGTATCATTAAACAAAAAAAAATTTCTGTTCGTCGACTACTTGAATCAATATATCAATAATGGTTGGATTTAGTAAAAACGTCATGATTTCTTTGTTTTCTTATATATATTATATCACTAACTGAACATGCATGTACATTTTATTGATTTCAACAAATTTCTTGGATTATTGAGTATAGCATCTACTGAAGAATATTAGGTTAGTCTAGTTTTTGACTGAGTCTTCCATCAACAAATTCTAAAACCATATTTCAAACTTTTAGAAAATCTGATAGTTCATATTTCAAATTACTATCAGGTTTATTAAATATAACATATATTGAATGTTATACTAGTTTAGTCTAAATTCCAACTACAATTTGTAGATGGAAGTCTAATTTTTACCCTTTCGAGAACTAGATAGTTATGTATAATTTTAGTAATTTCGTTTGATCAATAAATTCTTATCAATGAGTGGTTAACTTTGTTGCGATCAATAAGATATTTATATGGGCAAATCCATAGTTTTGTACTATTTTCAGTGTAATTATATTCAACTATTTGTGTGATTATTTTTTACTGAGTAAATAAATGGTAGATCATTGTTGCTTGATATATGTTATTCAATTAATATTGTCTATCATTTTATAATACTAAATCAGTCAACCCAAATGTCAATTACATATTGATTATCTAATATGTTATATTATTGAACGTCATCAAACTCTGATAATAATTTATTTATTTGTTTATGGCAACATTGATTATGATAGACAAAAGCGGCAAAGGATAAATAGATTTCAATGCACGCGTATTGGTTTCAAAGTCTTCAATTGTATATGCTTTTGGACATCGATAAAAAGGGGGTCAACAACTGAGTTTTTATTTTTAGACTTGACATTAAATAATAGATATTGCGGACACAAACCATGAACAACATTTGGGAACCATTTATAAACTGCCTGGGATACTATTATGTCTATCAGATATAATAAGTACATTTCCCTATCACCAATTACTTCCTTCAATTTTTCCTAGAACCATCTCCAAGATAAGTCATTTTCTGAATCTACAACAGCAAATGCCAAAGGAAAAACTTGATTATTACCATCTAACAAAGATGCCTTTAATAGCGTACCGAGATATTTGTTCTTTAAAAATGTTCCAACTACTGAAATCGCTGGTCTACAATGTTACCAACGTTTCAATGTAGTCTTCAAACACATGAAGAGGTATTTGAACATGCCATTCCCATCATTTTGGATTATTGTCACGGTACCTACATAAGAAATCCTCAAATTGGTAATTAACATAAAAACGAATGCAATCAAATTTATTGATTTAATAGCCAATCACTGAAATGCTGAAAAAGTGATATACCTGGGTTTTTTTCTCTTTTAATACATAACAATATGATGGTAATCTTGAATATGACTCTTACGGAGTGCCTCAATGCAAATCCAATGCATTTTGCTTGCTTTCCATGCCTTATAATAACTAATAGTAACCTCATGCTTGAAGCGTATATGATTAATAATATTTTTGGGAGCTGTCCGATCTCGTACATCATTCATATATCTACCTTTAATGCATTGATTAACAATATCGGATGTTGCTTAACCATGATCACTTTATATTATATCTAATGAATAACTATGTTTTTTAATATATTCACGTACCATCCAAAGCTCACCACCTTTGTATATAGATGCACGAACAAACCACTTACAATGATCATTAACACCACATACATTTATTCTTTCTCGACTGGATCTTTCAATCCTAAATACAAAATTCTTTTTCAATGCAATCATGTGCAACTCCTGTTTAATTCATATTGATTTCTAAACAATGATTTCTATTTAATGTCAAAATTACTAGGGATATTTTCTAAATCAATCATAGCGATAAAAATGTCATAGTCTTAAGCATCCTCGCAATTGATTGAGGCTGATTGACTACCCTCTTCAAACACATAATTTTATAATTTAGAGCATTGGTTTCTATTGAACTTACTACTGTCAATAATAAGTGAAAAGTTAACCCCATTCTCATTCCTTATCAACGAAACATACCATTAAACGTCCTAGTCATTTTTTATTTCAACAGTAGTAGATGAAGCATTGTCAAATTATAATTTGACAATAATTTCAAACTGATGTTTTTCATCAACAAAATCCAAAACCATATTGATGTCTTCTACTAGTTCAATAAACGTCATATCGACATCAACCAAAAAAGGTTTAGAATAAAAATCAACATAAAACTTTAGCTCATCCCATCTTCCATCATATATAATAATAGTAAGGATCTTTAGATTGTTTGAAATATATTTTTACGAAAATTACATGAAAGTCAACCATCCAAACTCAATAACGTAAAATAATAAAAAATAATTAATATAGTAATATTTCAGTATATGATATACTGTATGAAAATAAAATTACATTATGATATCTGTAAAAGGTTGATTTACAATAATAATAGGATAGTACATATATTATTCTACATAAATTATTGACATTTATTGATCAACCAATAAATTTACTATTTCATAAAATAAACGCGCTATTGAAAATATGTACATGATTTACTGACGAGAAAACATGTTTTGAAACATACATCACCGAATCAAACGAACAATATTTCTTGAAAACATGACATTGAAGCATAGAAATAACATATATCGAACATCTAACAATGAAACACATACTAAACTCACATCTATAAATGATTATTAACAAAAACTAACATTCTATGATTGAATCCTCTAAAAATATGTGGAGAATGAATCGTGAAACTTGAGATGTTTATAGAATATGAATGAATAGCAAAACCGAATATCTCAAAATTTTCCTCCCAGACTTGAACACATAAAGCTTTGTGATAGTCTCACGATAATGGAGAATGAATGCAATCAAAATGACGTTGATTTTCCTTCAAACGAATCTGGAATCTGGATGACAATATCACACTAATTGAAGTATCTTGTTAATGGTAAATCAAAATTTGTTAAAATGATGCTGAATTTCCTTCAAACAAAGCTAGAAATCCACATGACAATATCATGGTTATCGAAAAGATAATTTCCATAATCGAAATTCACTAAAGAAAGGGAACCAAAACAAACAATTATTATTAATTTAATTTAAATTAAAAAGAATATATATTAATGATAGTATAACTTGAAATTTTCTAAAATAGTGATATCTCATTAAGTGAAATAGCCCCACAAAATCAGATGATTAAATCTGTCAATGAAGGGTAAATTCATCAACAGCTGGTTGATGGCACGACATCCAAAATCTGCTATTTATCTAAACTTTTGAAAAACCTACTATCTCTTAATTCAACTTTCAAAACTTGTCTATTTGATATAACTATTGTAAAACTTATCTTTTAACCAAAAAAAAAATATAACATTTAACTATTGAGAACTTATATTGCAGGAAAAAAATATTGAGAATATTTATTCTCTGGTGATAAATTTACAGAAGATAATTATTGTAGATTTATGTAATTATTGTAGGCAAACTTATGGATTTAGTATATTTTAATACTTACTTTTGTGAAAGAGATTTTTTTCCATTTTGCAGGTATGACCGAAATAATAGAATATTATATTAGGCAGTTAAGATGCTTTTGTTATTTTACTATTATACCTTCAATATAACTTTTTTTATTTATTTTCGTTTTCTCTTTCCCTTCTTCGTGGCTTCCTTCGTTTTGCTGTACTTTTCGAAGATTCTAATCTTTTTCGATTTTCATCTTCTTCTTCAATTTGTTTGTAACATAAATAGCAGGATATCTTTTGGTTCATTTTGGTTTTATTTCGCTGCCAAAATTGTTTGATTTGGGTTTCTCTTTTATGACATTGTTGTAAAATTATTCAAGAGTATGAGTTTACATATCATATCTAATTTTAGATTTTAGGGATTTTAAGTTTTATTTACGTTTTCTGCAATTTTTTGTTATTGACAATGATAATAGTATACATTTTTGTTTTCTGCAGATTTTGTGTATATACTGTTTTCTACAGATTTTGGTAATTAATGTCATATAATATATAATTATATACTACATGCATATAATTGTAAACGGTATTTATACTTACATACTAATAGTATATATTATATACTCATAGTATATTATTATATATATCATGTAACAACTTTTTATTACAAGTACATAGTATATTATTATTAGTGATAGTATATATTTATGTACTCATACGTTGCTACGACAATTATGATGGATACTGTCGATATGATGATGGATAGTAAACTTCTGATGATATATATGAATTTTGTAATGAATGATAATTTTTTATGATAAAAGTATGGTTTGAAATTATTTTAAGTACTGATACTGATTTTATGATGATGTGTGTAATATTTCATAAGTATTTTTTAAGTGATGCGTATATAACGATATACAATAAGTATAGAAGTATATACTATATGTAATTTTGAATGATTGGCATTATTTTATTATTAAATGATGGATTGAAATTATTTGAGAATTTATACTAACTTTATAATGATGGATATAAAACTTTCTTTTTAAAATGTGTAATCTTTAAGATACTTGAATCATGGTTTCTACACATATGGTAATATATTGTGCGTGTATACATATGTATTACTGAAATTTTTTAACATTGCTAATAAACTTAGTGCTGGACATTCTCATTGACATGATAAACTTGATCATAGATATTATCTACTTAAAAACACATCGTGTGACGCATCTTACAACTAATAATGACTTCAATTTATAGTTAATGCAATTTCTCCTTTCATCTACCTACATCATAAAGAACTATGGATTATTAACCATATTATATTTAAGAACAAAAAATAATAATAACAATCAATATGTTACGATAACATACAAATAGTATAAAATTATATAGTATATAACTATATACTTAGAATATATAATAATATACCACATAACAAATCTTAAGTACGAAGAATCTGCAGAATATAGAAAATTCACTGGTTTACCTCCAGAAAACAGAGCAAAACAGAGGGATGAACTGTTCACCAGCAAAATAGGTATATTGAGTAAGTTTCATAAAAAAACTCAAATGACACAGAAAAACTCATAACAATCATAAATATCAGAAAAATCAAGTATGAAGATCAAACTCAAATCGCAAGCACAAAAAACTTATCACTAGTTTTGACCTTCGTGATTTTTTGTATTTTGTGAATCTCGTATATATTGTGATGATTTTGTCTTAGCTTTTGCAGTGGACAGCTCATTTCGAAGGGTTTCGTTGAATCGTCGCGTGAGAGAGCTTGAGGCTAGGGTTTCTTTCTTCGTGCATTTCGTAGAAATGTTATGTAAGGGAAGAGGGCCGCCTTTTGTTAGTAAGGGTTTTTCCACCAATTCATATTTTTGTTCGGTATTCACGCTAGGTTGCTATGAAATTCATTTGTGCACTTTACTAATTTTTGAGTCATTATGTAATTTACTTTTCTATAGAGGGCTAGTTCCCTAATTGAGCCATTATTTTATGAATATAATATATGATCTAATACTTTGCTTGAATGCTATCCAATAGTCACTAGAGGTGGCAATCGGGCCGCCCCGGCAACACTCAGCCTGGGCGGTTACGCGTCGGTCCCGGGCCTTTTTAGGCGGTTCCAGACCAGGTCGCTGAAATTTATGGAGGCCCGGAATGAATCGCTGAACTGACCTGTGTACTCATGGGTCGAGCATGTGACGGTCCGAGCCGGACCAGTTCACGGCCGATCTCGATTAAATATCAGACCGGTCTGTTTCCCCCTCTTCAATGTGATCTAATTCTAAAAAATATAGATGAGAAGAATTGAACCTTTGTGGGGAATAGATAAAGTGTAGGGATTACGACTAAGTTATATGAAATCATGTTACTTTTCTTTTAATTATTTTCCTTTCTTACTTTAGAATCTCAATGAAAAAACTTGTCATACTAAGTAAAATAATTATTTTATTCATTGATTTAAATAGTTACATCATTATAAATTAAGAACATCCCAATAAACTATTCATTTAAACAAAAAGTTATAATAATCATGAAGACTTTGAGTATCATAAATTTATTATTTTTTATTTATTGAACTTGAGAGTTGCATCACTAGAAATTAAGCAAATCCCAACTAGGTTGACACCTACCTATTTATCAATCACTTGAAACATCCTAAAAAATTAATCCCTCCAAGCTAGACTCGTTAAAACCTTTACTGGAAAAAACCCCATTGGGGAAAACCTAGAAAAGGAAATAATTCGATATCTAACTCATCATTTTCTTTAATTTCACATTCAGTTTCAAAAAATTTATAAAGTTCTGATTTATGAGGAGTAAAAATAATGTTCTTCATTTTAAATTTCATTCTTTGTTGAGAAATAATATTTTTTTTAGTTTACATTTAATTAAGTACATATATCTCAAAAATATATTATTTAAGATACACAATATTTCAACAAGAGTTATCTTGGTTTATTGATAAGAAGTGTGGTTGGTAAAGAAGATGTCAAGGTTTAATTTCCAATACATGCACAATTTTTAAATTTTTTAAATAAATGGAGAATGTCATAGACCGGGTCGATTCAGGTCCGTCGGGCCTTACGGTACTGTTTATACACGGGTCAGCCCGGCTTGTGCTCTAACGAACCAGTTAAACCAATTTCGCGGGCTGAACTAACCAACATATCATCTCTAATAATCACCACTTCAGTGTATTGAATCATTTAAAAAAAACCGAATGCTATACATATGACCGCCAACTTTACTTAGTTTCAAGTATATTCAACGTCAGTTTTCTTTAGATTATTTATCCCCACCCAAAAGGTTTGAGAATAATCTGCATAGTTCGGAAGTTAGATATAAGTCCCAAAAGGTTTCAGTGGGAGTCGAGCTCACGCAGAGCCCGAACGATTAGACCTCACCGAAACGCCTTAACAATCAACGCCATACTTAGATTAATTTTAGAAGTATTTTAATGCATTAAAAATGTTACTTCAAATCACATCTACGTAATAAATATTATTTGAATTATATTTTGATACTTATAATTACATCTACAATATACACATACTCTGTTGTTTCTTAAAATACATTATATACATATAAATAATTTTTAAAATATATATGTAAGTTCTTAAAAAATCATGTATAACATGATTATAAACTAAAATATTATTATTTTAATATACAAAAGCATTTTTTAGTCATGAACAGTTACAAACACATGCTTAGTTGTTCTAAGATCAACTTTGGATTAGAAAATCACACTGAATAGGGGGATTTAATCAACATTATTGGACAAAATCTCAGTTCTGATTTATGAAGTAAATCATGTATCTCACTATCCATGCTTCATTAGTTCATTTAGCATTACAATTCTATTGCGATAAAACTGATTTGAATTTACATTACATACCACTATTCCCCAACTGCTCCTACCTGGAACCTAAAACAAACGAAGACGGCCTGTCCACCCAAGTAACCCAATCGCTAACTGAATGAATTCAGTAGAAATTACCTTCTGTTTCGGTAGCAAGAGCTAATCATGGGGTTGAGAGTGTGGATGGAATCTCCGCCGTCACCTTTACTTTTCCAAAGGGATAAAAGGAATTGATCGACGGACTAAAAAACTTAAGATCTAGTATTGAAATCGTCTAGACTGCATGTTTACCTTTCCCTGTCATTGGGGCCACCGAAAACCTGCGAGTTTTCATCCGACGGACGGAGGTGGGATTCCTTCTGCATCACCAAGCAGCATAAGAAACCTGCACCGCTTGATGCCTTTAGGACTTTTGTTCCCGCCAAATCTCTGATACTGTTCCAGTCCTTGAGTGCCGTCGACGCAGTTGATGAAGACGAGGTCGAGGAGTCCCCACCATCCGAATACTCTGCCGAGTCTGCACAAGAATTCTCGCAAGACTCGTTCGGGATTCCACCTCCAGGGACCTTTGACTTTCTCCGACGCCGATGGCGGATACTCTCTCCCATCAAATCGCGGAACCCGATCGCCGAGACTCTACTTAGAGAGGCGAAATCTGAACCGTCGATCAACATTGCCCCAATATTTAAGACGCCATGGAACCTTCCAGAAGGACGACGAACCTGGACTGCTGTAAATGCCGGAGTTCCCAAGCCGGAACCGAAAGAGACGACGTTACTGACGAGAAAACGCACGGTGCCGACGAGATTGTCACGGATGCAACCGACGGCGTAAATCTCGACGGCGATAGCGGAGGTCTCGCTGGCGAGGAACTCAGGGGTAACTCGGAAGAGGAACTTGTCATTCCAGGTAGGATTTTCAGCTCCGACGCGATCAACTCTAGTACGAAGCTTGAAGGAAGGGTCGACCCAAGCCAAGGCGTACGTCTGAGTTCGTCGCAAGTTAGCAGAGGGAACCTTGAGACCTTGAGCAGAAATAAGGTTGAACTCAAACACATGTATTTTCATCGTTAGGGCATCGGAAACGCCATCTGCTGGTTTCTTCAACATCGGGATGGGATCGAATGACTATTGTTCGATCAAGAATCGGAGAGAAAGAAACGGACGATCTTGATTCGGTTCAAGAAAGTGAGACATGCCGGCAGCGAGAAATGCCGGCGGAGAGTGAGAGAAGAGGTGTAAGATTGATGAATAATGAGCTACAATAGAACTTCCGTAGATGATAAAAGTTTTGATTTTTAGGGGAGATATAGAAGTGAAATGACTGGAATATCCTCTGCGATACGGGGGTTGTTGCTGGGTTGGGCCAGGTGGATGAAGTGGGAGTTGTGATCTAGCTGTAGTTTGACAAAACAATTAACCGAATATTAAGCGTTAGTCGGCTAAAAATGGAGAACATACGTGTTATGTGCGGAGTGTCTTAATGAACTTACACATACAATAACGCAGGAAACTTAGAAACAGATTCACACCCATGGAGTGGAGGCCTTGCCAAAAAGTCTCCGATACCCAAATAAACATACGTGTGAAATTAATATAGTACATCTAAGACAGACTTAGACTTATCTCTCTAAAGAGTAGGATGAAATATTTAAGGGGATGAATAGATTGGCAATGCTTGTAGATGAAGTTAAGAAATATTCTCAAAGTGTTTCTGTTGGTTTAGAAGGGAGGAAAGGTGACATTTAATGCCCTTCTCTCGAGCTAACGTGGAAGAGACTTAAATATATGTTTCTGACATTGAGGATGATGATTGAGACAGTTTAGATGTAGATCAGATAATACAAAGTCATGTGAAATATTTATTTTAATTGATAATGATTTAGTTGACGTGCGGTGAACACTTTAAACTATAAGATCTAGAGCCATAAACCAATGAGGTTGATGGAGATTCAGCTGGCTCAACTGCTATTGCCTAGTTCTATTTCTTCTCTAGGTGGGTTCTGGACAAGTGTCCTTCATTCCAAATCTGTCAACATTAAGGATCTCCAAAATATTATTCAACCATTATGATAATGGCATAAATCTTAAGATGAAATGAATGAAGACATGTAGAAGGACAAATTCGAATAGGGAAGGTTAAATATATAAATGTCAGATATATAAAACAACCTGTGACATTTTTTCAAGGATTGAACCCTAGTTTTTAGAGTTACATATTTTGATGCACATTCTAAGAAATATACCGCCTTGAGACACGGTACAAGGATTGTACCATGTAAGAGGATAAATGGCCCTTGGATCATCCGATGTGGAGTCCATAAAATTTGATCCAATTGTCAATATTAATCTATGTATAGTACAATGATCTCTATACAATAGAATTTCCCTTCTAAAGAACCCGGTATGGAAAAGGCCTCGAACAGATTACTGTTCTGAGGGTGATCGTTAGATCATTTTAAAAATAAAAGATAAAAAATGGTCAAGTTTGAAAGAAAAATAAAAAATAGTCATTTAAATTCTAAAAAACAAAAATTCCACGTCAAAAATAGTCCTCCACGCTCGCCAACGAAATTTTGAATTTTTATCTGTAAAGTTGATATAATATATACTGTATAAATAAAATATACTACAAAAATCACACGTGTATATATAATCTATATTGTATATATTATATAAACTATTTAAATTTGGAGCATTGGTGCGCATTGAGCGAAAAAAAAATTTCACCCTGAAAATTCATTAAAATCGTGCAAAAGGATTTTTTATTTTATTTTTTATACTTGTACCAATTTTTATGATTTGTTTGTTGATCTACGTCGTGCGATTTAAGAGACATCATTCATCATTGATTAATGCTGAGAGAAATATGTCAATTCGTATTATCATTCAGAAAAAATAATTAAATTTCAAGATACTATATTCTAATAGATATGTAATCTTATTAAGGAATGTTATAAAAATTATTATAAGTGTCATAACTTAAATCAAGGAATGACTGATGAGGTAATTTACAGTCGCATATTTTTGTGAAGCATATTTTTAATTAAGATCTTCAGTCACACACTTGTCAATTGTCATCAATTAAGAAAATACTAAATCAAGAAGTGTTCAAACACGTACGGAGGATTCAGTGTAAGAGTCATGCAAAATAATATATCACTCATGCATAATGCGACACACACACATATAGATGGAGGGTTATCACATGCCGGAAAATATTGTTCTGTGGCAATGACCGGTGACTGCTGGCAATGGTAGTCGACGATAATAGAGTCCTGTCACCGGTGACCATTATTATCATTTTTAGAGAAAATTCGTACAAACCATGATATCAACCAACCCTATCATCGTATGGTTTGATGATAATCCTTAATCTCTCTCAAAGGATTGGAAAAGTGAGAAGCATTGTGTTCTTTAAAGGGTGAAGTCTTGATGCATTTTTTTTCTAACTGTATGATAAAGGGGCGTTAGACGTATACATAACATAATAATTAAACAGAAGAAGTTTACATACTATTAGTCTACACTCTGGTAATTAAATCCTTTCGTCAAGGGGCAATTTGCAATGAAACATTGGACTTTTATACATATTATAAAATTAAGATATAATTGTCTATAATACAACTGTCATGCAATACATTTTACTGTCCATTAGTTTTTATAATACTAAAATGGTGTATTAATTTTTATTTAAAAAAAATTATAAATCATACCTTTAAATTATCAAGTTGTTGCCATCTATAACTATGAATCTGTCATTTATAATCTTCAACTTATCATTTACCGTCAAATGTAACATTCCATTCATAAATTTTTAATAATCTGTTAATTTAACTTAAAAAGACATAATTTTAAAATATTAAAATTAGAAAATCACCATATCAATATTATATCGTTTTAAACCTCTTTTCATACCGACCCATAAAGAGTCTTCTCATCTTCAGCTCGCCAAGGAGCT
The DNA here is from genome assembly GCA_003255025.1 of Datisca glomerata. Lineage (NCBI taxonomy): Eukaryota > Viridiplantae > Streptophyta > Magnoliopsida > Cucurbitales > Datiscaceae > Datisca > Datisca glomerata. Next base: position 1,510,790 of record QANY01002006.1, read on the forward strand.
CTTTGTTCCTCACATTGTTGCAATCGGTAAATTGATGTATGTTTTTTATTTTGTGCTTCTAGTTTTCTGGCTTTCTTCTGTTAGTATGGAATCAGATTTTTTTTGTTGCGTGTGGAATTTTGGGTATACAGGACTCGTTTGTTTTATTCAATTTTTGACTTGTTCGTGCTTGTCTCGGTTTATGATAGGGATGACAAAAATATTAGAGCGTATTTAATTTAATGAGTGAGTTTAAAGTATTATAAATGAGTATAAATATTTATTGGGTGGGTATTTTTTTACTCATTGTAAAATGAGTAATGTATGTGTAATATCAATTACCCATTGGATACCATGTTATTCTAAATTTTTTTTTACCTCCAATCTCTAGGCAACCCAATTAAGGGCGTTTTTATTTTCGACGATTCTCCTAAAGACAACAATATATAATGAAAACTGTGATGTAATTCTCGTTTTCATTTATGATTGGCAGCTGAATTTTATTAATTTTATAATTTTATAATCGAACTAAACTGGATCATAAATTCAATACCCGAACTAAAATTTATCAATTTTATAATCGAATCGAACCATAGTTCATCAATGCTACAATCGAATAACACTTTCATCAATTTTATAATAAAACAAAAATGGAATTAATCCTTTATATCCAAACTAAATGTATCTCAATTTTATAATCAAATAATCAAATTAAAATTCATCAAGTTTATGATAGAACCGAAGTGAATCATCAATTTTATAATCGAATAACCAATAGTAAAATTAACCAATTTTATAATCGAACCAAATTAAAATTCATTAATTTTATCTAATAACCAAACCGAATCATCAATTGAATAACCAAGACTAAACTCCATCATAGTCGAATCGAACAAAATTCATCAATTTAACATTTGAATAACACTAAAATTCATCAATTCTATAATAAAATAAAATTAAAATTCATCAATTTTACACTCAAACTAAACTGGATCATCAATTTTATAATCGAATAACTAAACGATACTTCATTAATTTTACAATGAAACTAAATTGGATCGCCAATTTTATAATTGAATAATCATTTAGGCATCAACTAAGACTCACTCATAAAAAGAGTTTTAATAATACTTACAATACACTTTGTAAGAATCCTCTTATTCATCAATATGCAAGTACCTATTGGGTACCCATTAGGATACTCATTGGGTACCCATTAGAGTATCCATGTCTTAATATGTGTTGCTCATACCCACCCATTTAATTTAACATGGGTATGCGTAATGAGAATTTAAGATAGATATTTAATGAGTATACCCATACCCTACCCAAACCCACCAATTTTCATATCTACTTATGACTAATCTTTATGCTTCTTCTTCACTTTGATTTTTGTTTTAGTTTATTTTTACTGGTTATCTTTTGCTCTAGATAAAGCTGTGGTTTGCAGTTTGAGCTTTCAAGCTTCCATGTAAAACACTTCTTCGATTTTTACTCTCACACCCTAGTATACATGTAAAATTATGATAAATCTGAGCTGAAACATAACCTAAAAATAGGTCCCCATTATCGAAAGAATATTAGTTGAGCTGAAGACCTGAACTAAATGAAAGCTTCGGTCTGAGTTGAAGACACGTTAAATGTAGGAGGAGCTTTTGAGAAGAAGGGTATGGAGGAGGAGCTTCCTTGAAGAAAAAGGGTATGGAGGAGAGGCTTCGATAGAGGTGTTTTGTTTGATAGGGTGGGTATGGGGAAAAATAGGTTCAAAATCAGGTAGTATTGATAAATGTGATTTTTTTAATTTTAACACTTCAAAATTATATTGTTTTAAAGTAAATTAACAGATCACTAATGGTTTATAGATGAAAAATTATATTTGACAATAAATGACAAGTTGAATATTATAAATGACAGAAATAATAGTTCACTATTATAAATGACAGTAACTTAATAGTTCAAGAGACTGATTTATAAATTTTCATTTATTTAAATTACATTTATTCATTAATTTTCAGTTTTATTCCTATTTATGATTTTTAGCGTTGGGAAGAATCTATGATTCTTAATTATATGTACAACTTGATTTTTTTGTCAAATTATGACAACTTGATTAGGACTTAATTTTGAAATAAATTAATTCTACATTGATCAAGACTTGAATTAATTTTAATTCATATAATAAATTTAGTGGGTGAATAAATATTAATCAATAAATAATTAATACATTATTTAATTAGTTATAATTTAATTTATAATTTTGTTAGACCAGAAGTACTGAAAGGTCGACACGTATCTACCCATGAAATGTTTCATAGATATGCAGTAAAAGTTTATTGATACTGACAGATGGATCAAAGTGAAATTGAATTACAAAGTCGCAGCAAAACTAAATGCGGAAGAAGACCAAGGTTCTACGTTTATAGAATTTATGCATTACCAACTATGCACTTCTTAATTTCTCATAATTCGCTTGTTATTTTTTTAATATAATTTTTTAAGAGTTTGATCATTATTCTTCTTTAGATATATGTAAAATTAGAAAAACTGTACAATGCCGGGAAAATTATTCCCGACATTGATGTTGGGTCATTGTGGCCCTTAGATTACTTTTGGAGTAATCTGGGCCACACAAAGTCTAGCAGGTGATAATGTTTTTTAGGTTCACCAAATACGTACTGGAGTTCACTAATTACGTAGCAGGGTTCACCAATTACAGTGGAGTTCATCAAATACGTACTGGAGTTCACCAATTATGTAGCGGAGTTCACCAAATACGTACATAATAATAATTTTTGGAGGGATTCACCAAATACGTACTGAGATTCACCAATTACGTAGTGGAGTTCACCAATTATGTAGAATGGTTCACTAATTATGTAGTAAGATTCATCAAATACATATAAAATGATAATTCTTGGAGGGGTTCACCAATTATGTAGTGGGGTTCCCTAAATATGTACAAAATAATAATTCTTGGAGGGGTTCACCAATTACGTACTTGGGTTCACAAAATACGTACAAAAGAATAATTCTTGGAGGGGTTCACCAATTACGTACTGGAGTCCAATTACGTAGTGGGGTTTATCAATTACGTAGTGAGGTTCACCAAATACGTACAAAAGAACAATTCTTGGAGGGTTCACCAAATATGTACAAAAAAATAATTCTTGGAGGGGTTCACCAAATACGTACCGGGATTCACCAATTACGTAATGAGGTTCACTAAATACGTAATGGGGTTCACCAATTATATATTGTGGTTCACCAATTACGTACTGGAGTTCGCCAATTACCTAATGAGGTTCACTAAATACGTACAACCTAATCGCGATACCTAATAGGCGAATAGCCTATTTTAGCCCCTAAACACCATCCTGAAGGTGTTAATCGCATCTTCAAAGCCAAGCACTGATTTTATACCTCCAATCGCCTGTTTCATCACCAAACGCCATGTCTAAATAGGTGATGGCCAGTCTCACTCCCAATAGCCAGTTTTTGGGGCCTTATCACTATTTATATGGCTCTAATCGCAATTCTTCATAATCAACTGTAAAATTGATATTTTTATAATTATTTACCATACACCGGGAAAATCATCGATAAAAATAGAAATAACTCATTATTTCAATGCAAACATTCATGATTTTTACTTATTATGTGAAATTAGATTGAATTAATTAAAGATTCTTGATACAATTGAACACTTATTTATAAACTCGTTAAAAATTATCATTAATAATGTTGTTGTGCTTTTGTGACAAGTATCGAGCGAGACGGATTTTCACCGTATATAATTATAGGTCATGATGTTATGATGGTCAGTAAATCTTATTTATCAACTTGGCGAACACGTATAACTCTCAAGGTCGGATTTTAAAAGAGGTGGGAATTTTAAAAAAACCTAAAATTAAGATCAAAACAGCTTTCGGCCTTTGAAAGTACTTAAAACAGTATTTTTAGATCCAAAACTAGGCTGAAAAGTGGTTCACCCACCACATATGTAGATCTCTAAATAAATTTTGATTTGATATCTTACGGCCCACGTGGTTCCACCCGAGTCAAAAGTTACGCCATTCGGAAGTTGACATGCGCGTGCAACGATCTAATAGGGAATATTTGGACCAAACGCCTGTGTGTCTAGCATTTGGGTCCCAAACGTGACCAACATGCCCCAAACGCCTTGGTAACATGCTTTTGGCTCGTGTCCCAGTGACACGGGCCAAACGCTTATGTGGTTGGCATTTGGGGCCAAAACGCAACTAGCATGCCCTAAATGCCAATCATGGTGGTCGAATCGCCAGCCATGACCGGCGTTTGGGGTCCACGCGCCAGTCTTGAATGACGAGTCACCATGTAGTGATGGCGTTTAGGTCCCCATTGTAGCATATGACCCTACTTGTTTTGATACACTTATTTATTTTCATGCACTTAGCCTTATTTTCACACTTAGGCATACATATTAATTTCACACAATTATGCCTTTCATTCATGTACTTGTAAATTCTAGATCTCTCTCTCCCTCTCATGAATTATGCCTTACATTTATCTTTTTAACACAATCATTTTTACAACTTAACTTTGATTATTTTCACAACTTAACCATTTTTATACACTTAGCAATATTTTCATCATTTTCTCACCATTTGTCATTTTCATGCAATTGTTTTGTCACTTAGTCATATTTTCATGCACTTACGACGTTTTATAACTTAGTTACATACACTTAACGATTTTTATTCACTTAGCAATTTTCATTCACTTAACTATATTCACACACTTGAGCATTTTCACACATTTTGATATACTTGTCATTTACATGTAGTTGTTTTGATAAACTTAGTCATTTTTACACACTTAGTGACTCATGCAAATAGTCATTTTCGTGACTTGATCATATGACAAGGTAGCTATTTTTATACACTGTCATATTTTCATTCTCCACTTTTCCATTTTCACGTACTTGTTTTGATGAAATTTAACTATTTTGACATATTTAATCATGTTCACAAGGTAACCCTTTTCACACAAGTGTTTTGAAGCACTTTGCTATTTTTATTCATTTAGTCATTTTCACACCCTTAGTCATCTTTACACTTATCATTTTTCAACCCTTAATCTCATTGTAAATCTTTATGTAAATTTTTATATACTTGATCATTTTCACGTATTAATCTCATTATAAATTTTTATGAAATAACAACTCTTTACCAAAAATAAAAGTATATCACTCATTGGTATCACTACATATGCATATTCTTTTTTCGTCACAAATCCCTTCTATTCTAAACTCAATCGACTTCTTTAACTATTAAGTCGCTGACGAATGGATCAAGAATTGCTTCCTTTGCTGAATTATGTTTGTCTAGACGTTTCTTCAATGACTATTAATTCTAGTACTTTTTAATGTTTGCTTTGACTGCATCGTTTTTGCCCTCAAGATTGTGTTCCAATGCATTTTCCATCTCTTGTATGTAATCTCCTTAGAGATAAATAACAAAATAAATAATAAGATCCCGAATCAGAATCCAAATAGACCATAATAATGCAAATTAATCATGCCGACAGTGACAAATCAAATGTACAACATATGGATAATAAGCATACCGGCAGTGACAAATCAAGGAATGATTAGATAATGCAATACCAATACACAAACCTCTAAAGCTTTCTACGATCTCTCCTTTTGTAATATGATGATCAAGCAATTCTGGAACATCTTCTTGAGTTATATAGCCATACCTGCAATTAACAAAAATAATTTAATCCTAGTTTAGTTTATAGCATAAATTTCCAAATTGCAGAATAACTTCCAAAGATACATATCTTACCAATGACCCATATAGAGAAAAGATGAAAATGTATAAGAGTTTCATTAATCAACTAAATAAATATAATATAAACTAAAGCCAAGTCCCATTTTCTCTACGTGATCCTTGAATTTTAATTTTGGCATGCCCTTAGTCAAAGGATCAACAATAATCAAGTAAGTGCTAATATGCTCAATCTGTGAGACAACAAGAAGGAATATTATTATATATGCATATATAACCTCATTGCATCATGTTGTAAAAGATGCAGAGATAAGTTCAAGATTGACAGCAGGCTAAAGGAAAACTTGAAAATACTTCCCACTCAATATTAATAATCTGAAAATCAATACAACTTTGTCCAAATAACAATAATAAAACATGAGAAATTTGAAATTTGATACTATGACTTACTGTTCATCCAGAAGAAGATAGACTCATTGTTAATAACTAGTTTTAATTACTTAAAAAAGTACTTCCAAACAAATTCAGAACATGTTATCCGTATTTTCCCTCCGTCAAATTCCAAAATAAATCTAGAGGTTCAATCGAATCTCATATGAATCAACAATAAAAACAACCAACAACAAAAGCAATCATTAAAATAGGCCAGAGCAGAGAGAGTCTGAACCTTAGTGGACTGCTTCTCCCATTCGTCTGTGCTCCAAACACAAAGTAGTTGCTGATTAGGACTTATATCTAATTAGGAACACTAAACTAATCAACTATTCCAAATTCTCCTATTCAAAGGTTAAAACGGTTCGAGGGAAAATGAAAATAATATGCATAGTTTCCAAATGAGAATATATGCAATTTTTATACGGATCAGACACAGTGGTTACTCTTGCTGGAAAATTATAACCAGTCACAACTGATTTTACCTATGAGTCAGCTACTAAGGATACAAGCACGTTAAGAACATTTGAGAAAGCGAGGCCAGTTATTATTTCTAGACGACCTTTAAACTTGGTCTTAACCTATAAGGATGGAATAGAGTCAAACACATAATTTGAAAAATCTTACACATATAGCATACTTAATATACTTGAGCAAACGAAGAAACCAATGAAAACACCAGCTCCAAGCCTTAATTGAGCTCTAATATCAGAACAGTGAAAACCTAGTTCCAATGAAACTAGTGAAATCCGAGCTCCAAACCAATGAAACCCAAATCCAATGTCGGAACCCTAGAAATCCACCATCATCGACTGAACCTTTAGCCACATAAAACCAGAATCAATTCACCATAATCGATTCTCCAACAACATTGATTTACACAAAACATATAAACTTCAGAGTTTGCATTTTGAATCAAATTTTTTTTGAAGACATAAGATCATACCAGGGTTTCTAATCAACTCCATGTGAACAAAATCCAACTCATTTTGAAGGTCGCGACCAAAATCTCGAGCGTCATCTAGATCGAGATGTTGAACTTGAAGGATTAGCGAACTTACCAAACCAAAACCGTAAATTGCAATCAAAGCTTGGGGAAGAGAGCTCGATCGAAGTCGCCGAGGGAAGCTTATGTTCACGTTCCCTAATTTTTGGTTATGGAAAGTCGAAGGAGAGAGGAGAAAAGAAGAAGGGGCTGAGATTCGTCTGGTTGGTTATGGGAAATGGGGACTCGAAAGAGAGAGGAGGAAAGGAGAAAGGGAAAGTGAAAGAACGATGTGGTACCCGCTCCGGTTGCAAAGCAATTTTTACCCATAAACCTATCTAACGGCTGAGATCATCCTAGTTAGATCTAACGACCAAGATTAATCCCAACATCAGTGCGGAGAAAAAAAATTTCGGTATCAGAGAGTGATCCGTAAAAGTAATAAACATGGAATCAGGTAACAACAAATTAAAAAAAACCTTCTGAATTAGTTTTTGTCTAGAACTTATCATTCCGTTAAAAATCTCTTTTTTAGGTCAAATATTCAAAAAGATAGAAGCTTCATTACTTTTTGACATTCATGTATTCTGACTTTCTTTTTAGATTGCATCTTAACCTTCTAAAGTTTCATTTGACTTCTTAAATGGAATTGATCTTAAATCACAGTTTGCACCTACAACAACTGCAACCAACCTCCTAATTAAGAAAGTCATAACAGATCACAAGCTTTCTCTCTCTCTCCTTGCCCCTCCCCCCCACATTCTACTTAGCATAAACAAACACTTATATGGATGGCTATTTTTATCGTTCTTCATAACCTTAGAATTTCTAACTGATCACGTGATCACTACATGACTACAGATTAATTAAACTATTATTTATATCTTACATGAGCGGTTTCATGATCTTTAATATGTGGCATAATAGTGGATTCTATTATAGGATTAACGACATTTTATATATTTTAGATCTATTTATTTACCTTCTTTTTTATATGACACTTGACCTTTATTTTAAAGATTACAATCTAAGAACAAATAACTTCCTCAATTCAATATCTAGTAAAGAAGGATAAAAATAATTAGAAAAACTTTTGTTTATTATCATTATCAACCATGTATAACGATTGAAGGCTTTGTTTAGGAGAAACAAATGTTATATTTTAGGGTAATGTCGCATATAATTAAATTATTCTCATTTTATAATATTTTTGGTTTATGTAAAAATCTTATAGTATTCTTGACAAATTTGAATATATCGTTTTCACACAGTCTTATTAATTTGAGTGAATAGCAATATTCCTTGAGATTAGCATTAATAATTCCAGTCCTCAGCTTTCATATTATTATTTAAACCAATTTCTCTTGCATCGGGGCGCCGTCAAGGACGACATATACTGCTTCAAAATCATTAATTTTTGGCTCAGTGTCTTACTTTTTTAGCAACCCAAAATGTCAAAATATTTGACCAATAAAAAAACAAAGAGAAACCCACATAAATATATTGGACTTTTCTTAAGTTGACTTAAAAAATGGATCATTGGAGTAGATAAAACATCACAAAATCATTACTCTATATAAGAGTCAGCCATGCAAGAGCTGTTACCCACAAGACAAATAGTAAATTGGTCATCTCTTTCCTTTCTTTGTCAAAATGGGTTGCCATTTTCAATCTACACATGCAATTCTCTGCCTAATGGTGCTGTTGACATTCGCTTCTCGATCATATGCTGGCGGCGTTGTGGTTTATTGGGGCCAAAACACTTCGGAAGGTCGGCTCACCCAAGCTTGTGCTACGGGCAACTTCCAAATTGTCAATATAGCTTTCCTCTCTGTGTTTGGCAATGGACGAGAGCCTCTCGTCAACCTAACTCGACATTGTAACGCTGCATTAGATGGTTGCCACAACGTGAGCGCTGGAGTCATAAATTGCCACAACCAAGGCGTTAAGGTCTCTCCTTTAAATACGATTCCTCTCGAAAACTTATGTATAGTTTGATTATATAATCTTGGTTAGAATGCCTGCACATCGCATAGTTTTATCTTCTAATCATAAGGCTTTAGTTTTCATCTCCTTAATATCTATGTTTTATAAAGTTAAATGACTTTTCCGCTTTTTAACGTGGGGTAAGAGCATTGTTGGGCCTATGTTTATGGAATGAGATTTTCGGCCTTTTCTTTTGAAATGACAGAAATGATGTGATGTAATTTGATTTTGTCGGATCAGAGGTATTGTATTAATTGAAAAAATAGAAAATAAAAAAGTGAAAATCAAATTAACTTTTTTGTTTGTTTTCATTGAGAGCATATCTAGACAGATTAAAAGCATATAAGATTGTCTAGATCTGCCAACTTCTCGGTAGTTTGCTTTGCGACCACGACACCGCCGATAATCCTCACAGTCCGATTGTTATGTGTAATGTAACCTAGGATAGTGCGTTGGAATGTGGAATACCACATTCATACTGTTTGTTATGAGACTTTTAGTTCCCTCGATTTAACATATAAATTTTATGGAGTTGAACTAACTGTGTTTCAAAGTTATTTTGCATCTAACAATCATATTTTCTTTTGATAAATCTTTCTTGAGACATAATATCTAACAATTTGAGTTACAGGTCTTGCTCTCGATAGGAGGTCCTCATAATACATATTCCTTATCCTCATCTAAAGAAGCCAAAGATCTAGCAGACTACATATGGAACAACTTCTTGGGTGGCAACTCAACCTCGCGGCCATTTGGCGAGGCTGTATTGGACGGCATAGATTTCTATATTGAGCATGGTGAGCCCTACTACTATGGTGTGCTGGCTAGGAGGTTATTTGAGTATGGCAAGAGAGGAGGTTCCAAAGTATTCCTCACAGCAAGCCCAAAATGCTCATTTCCAGGCCATCACCTAGCTGTAGCACTATCAACTGGGGTCTTTGATTATGTTTGGGTTCGATTCTATAACAATGTTAAGTGCCAGTACAGAGGTGAAAATCCAAGTGAGTTTAAGAGATCATGGAAGCGATGGACCACATTAATACCAGCAGAAAAATTCTATGTTGGTGTTGCTGCTTCGGATGCCGTTGGAGGAGGGTACGTGACACCGGATGAGCTTATCAACAAAGTGTTGCCTATTGTGAAGAAGGGCAAAAAGTATGGGGGTGTGATGTTATCTGATAGAGCAAATGATGTTCAGAGTAACTATAGTTTTGTAATCAAAGGTAGAGTTTGATGTCAAAATGATGTCGTAATTGTTATTCTTTTTTATTTGACTAATTAATGTGTAAACATAGCTATGCTAAAATAATTGGAGTATAGAATATAGTTGAGGCTGTTATGATTTGTTACATGTACCTATAATTAAGTGTTCCCCTTTGAACTCGCATACATAGTCTCTCCTCCTAGAAAATGACCTTACACCTCACTCCTAAAACACATTAGCTCAGCTCCTTCTCCATTAGAGGACTTCTCCCCAACGCATTTGTCATCGTTTAAGGCTGATTGGGGTACTTTTCACTCTGGGTCCTATTTCTACTTTTTAAGATAGTATGATTTCATATGAGTTAAGCTCAATTTTGAGCGCGGGCATAAAGAGTAATCATTATGTTTGTAAACACTAGCAACTATTCAGGTAAGGACTATATGAAATTCAGGACAAGAAATTAGATTCCATAGCGACTTTGGAATGCCATCGTAAATCTTTTATAGCTTTTTGAAGTGTCGTGACTTTCAATGTAATAAAAGTCCATAGCATTTAAAATCTCTATTTTTGAACTGCTATTAAATATACTTTAGCGTTTTTTGGTATTATTATAAAATTTCGATAGCATTCCACGCTTGCCATGTCAAAAAATTTCTGCGACCTTCACTGATTTTCTAAAACGTTTTGGGACCGCTATTGTACATCTTTTACTGCATTTGCTAGATTATATTACAGCTTAGCCAAGCATTTTTTGCTCGCTATTTTATGTCTACTAGTTAATATATCGTGCGATGCAAGTGTAATTGAATCTATTATATTTTTAGTAATGATTATAATTTATACTCATGTTGTGTTTTTGTAAATAAAAAAATACATTTAACAATATATCTATAGTTTATTTTCAATTTATGTGAGAGTAATTAAGATAATATTATATTATTATTATATTTATTTGCTGATATATAATTCAACCAATTTGCAAAATGCCATGCATGTCTTGAGGAAAAAAAAGAGTATGTGATAAAAATATGCTCTCACTAATTAAAATGTGACGTCATTAGAATTGAAATATCTATTTCATATTTTATTTTAAACATGATATTCTTTTTCTCATCTGTATTAAAACTTTAATTTTTTTCCTTTTTGAAAATAATTTTGTGTAACTATATATAACATATTAATTACTAACCTATAAAATATAAAGTAACCAAAGTTTCTAAAAGTGTAAATTTTTTGAATAATTATATTATTCAAAATATATAGAGATAATTGATTTTTTCTCTACATTAAATAAATTAGTATAAAACTGTAGTTTTTTGTAACATTTCCAATAACTTGCTACAATTCATTCAAAATTGTCAAATTTAAATAAACTTAAAATTTATTATTAATTACTTATTTTTCTAAATTCATTAAATAGGTAAATGAATATTCAAAATTAATGTGCACTTGGATCAATTCTTTAATAAAAATTTAAAAGATAACCAATTATTAATTGCACATGTAAATTAGAAGGTTAATTTGGACAATGCACCAATAATAAGTGGACAAAATTGTCCAAAAATGATTCCCCTCCCCTCCCAACTTTTAATATATTATAGATTATTGTGTTATTTTCTTTAATGTTCATATGATCTTTAGAAGGTTTAATTTCTTTGCACACTATTGTGCAACTTTTAGGCAAGTTATATAGAACTATAATTCTCAATTGCTATTACAAATTAAACTTTTGATAAACACATGAACCTTCTGAATGGGATAACTAATCTAACCTTCTCGAGTTATATAACTTTGTCTTCAAAGAAAAAAGACACATGAATTATCAAGTTCATTCAACCAACAAAAAAAGACATTAAGTCTCACCAAGATTTAGTCGAAAGCTGGAGTTCATAATCCTTCGCATAATTGCCTCGGTAAGGGACAAGGTGTGCACCACAAACATGCTATCACCCTTTCGCTTAAACTTTCACTACAAGAATTAGGTGCTTTAATAGCACTCAAGGACCGCATTTTACATTGAAACGCAATGAAAAGTATATTTTTATGCTGAGGGCAAAGGGCGGGGAATGAAAATCTCAAACCCGCCTAATTAAAGTAAAAGAAATTGAACAAAAATCAATCTTTCATAGCGCCTCTCTCTTCAACCCTCACTCTCTCAGCAACAAAGCTCATAGAGAGCTCTCTCTGCGACGAAGCTCACAGAGCTTTCTCTTCGCGAGGTGATGCTCTCTCTCATCTTTTTCTTGCATGCCTCTCTTGCAGTCCTCTCTTTCAAATCTCTATTATAGATTCTCTCTCATAGCTCTTTCTCTCAACTCTCTTGCGTAGCTACCTCTCTCAGCTCTGCCTAGATCTGTCCCGCCGATAGCTCTCTCTCTCAAAGCTCTTTATCTTACCTCTCTTTCTAAGCTATGTGGTTTACATTTACCAGCGCGAACTCCTCCTAATCCCACATTCTCTAAGGTAAATCTCTAATTCTATGTTATGCTTTAAATTTCTTGTGATGGACTTTTAAATGTAGTTTGTTTTGTTGAGATGATTTGCTACAAGATAAGCACGTAATTTATGTTGTCTTCATTTTGTTAATATCTGTTTGTTTGTTTTCGTTGGTGGTTTAAAGCAGGAAGATTTTATTTTCTAGTTCTTGTGGAGTATTATGTCTAATTGTTTTCATTGGTGGTTCACATCATTGTCCACTCTTAATCTTTATGTAAAAGCTTTATATTTTCCCTGCTTTTATCTGATTGTGCACATTCGTGTACAAGCTCTTCGAGGACTTTCCCTTTTCTACAAGGATTCATTAGAAAATATTGGGAAAATAGTTGACATTTTTGTGCAAATTCTCACATCGGGTAACGTCAGCTATAAAATGTGCTTCTTGTTGAGTGTTCCTTAAAGGATGAGAAAACTGATCTATGCCCTTGATTTTTAGAGGAATTTGTGGAGCGTGGTGTTGTGCATAAAGCCCTAATGGCCCTCTTGAGGTAGGATGTAAAAGGTAAACCTTGTTGCCTTTAAAATCTTTTGTACTAATTTTTTGATTACCGTTTAATTTAAAACCTCAATCTACTATAAATCTCTAAATAGATAAATCTCTTTCTTTATTTTTAATTTTGTTTGTTATTGCAAGGGTCATACTTTAGAGTCTTCATACTGCTAACACATAGTTTCTACTTTGATAAGTTTAAAATCTAATTGATGCTAGGTGAAAGACACCTGATAAAGGTGAAATCTAGAAGCCTCAGGAGGAAATGGAAAGGCATATAACTGATTTAATAAAAAAATATTTCTGCAATTTACTTTAAGTTCTTCATTCATGGCTCTTATTCATTTAGAGTTGTAGAGATCAAGTATTGTTGCTTTTAGTAAACTATTTTATATGCAAGTATTATGATTCAAATTCATTGCAGAGCTTAGAAAGATATAACCGGAGCATAATTTAGAATGTTTATGGACTTCTAAAAAAGTTTAAGCATATTTAGAGAAAATCCCCTCTAGAGCGTATGAAAGAACTCAATTGCATTAATTAAAGGGCAAGCTGATTTAGATGCACAGTTCAACGTGAGTGTATTTTTATTCATTTTGATATACTTGTTCTTGGTTATTTTCTAACAAGAATAGTTGAAATGGTAGATCCCTGCAGCTAATGATTTACTTGTTATGAAATATTGGCGTTAAAGATGCCTAAACTAGGTGAAAGACACCTTATACGTCTACTTGTAATTCGATTTACCATAACAAAAAGCATATTTTATTGCACTCCATTACAATGTTTTGAGATGAAACATAATAGAAGGTAATAACGAGATTAAGCGAGGAAGGGCAATTGCGAAAAGTTGAAATTTGTGGGAATGAAACTTGCCGCTCACACACCCCAAAATATTTCCCTTTCTCACGCAGTCTCCCATCTCTTGGTGAAGGTAGGTATGATTATGTTTTGGTTTAAAGCTAGGCAATCTGGATTGTGAATATATGTTGACATGTTTTGTTTAACTATTTAATTGATTTTCTATCTTAGGTACTTGTCTGTACAACGACTTTGGCATGGGGTGTTAATCTACATGCTCACACCATTGTCATAAAGGTTTGAGCCAATTGCTAGAGTTTATATAGATTAGCTGTTGCTCTTTGATTTACTAATAGAATTAGATAATCATATGATTTACTGACTAATTATTTGGGTGCTCTCTTTATATATTGTTTTAGAATTTTGGACGGGCTGGAAGGCATATGCACTATGTTAAATTTTGATAGGAAATAAGAATTCAAGTGAATGATTTTGAACTTTTCCTTCTAGACATGGACATGATTTGTGATAAAAAAAGATTGAGAAAATGAAGAATTGAAGAGGTTAATTAGTTGAATTAGCTACTGTCTTTTGTTCTTCATAATCAATGCGGATAAATGACAAACTTTGTCATATCCCTAAATTACATCAAAAAACACGAAAAGATGTTGGGGGAAATGACACTACAACAATTATGTGCTTTGATAGCACATGACAATCGCGTTCGGATCAAAATTTTCTGATTTTTAATCGCCAATTTCTCTTGTTTGGAGGATGATGTGTGAAACGTAAAACTCTTTTGGTTTATTTTCTTGATATTTCTTGTTTATGGGTTTTCTAATTTAAAAAAAATTATATTTTCCTTTAACTTGATCTAAATTTTCAAAGCAACTTATTATCGTTGTTTGTTGTCTAAAATGTTGGATTCATGCCCAAAATTATCGATTATACCAATCTTACTAGGCTGTTGCATCTTCTTCAAGTTCTTTGTTGTTATGGGTGTTACTGTTGGCCGACTGGCTTCCTGCCATGGCTCATATATGGTGAAGATGTTTGATGATGATTTATTAGTTATGGGTAGCGGAAGGTATTACCATAATTTAGGTCTTCTTGACTTTCTGCTTTATCGTTGTACTTGAAGTGGGTTTACAACTAAAAATATAATTAAAGTCCTTCAAGGAGAACGTGTTGGCACACTCTTTCATCAATATGCTTATCTATGGAGCTCAGTCAGAATTTGGCCCACGTGAAATGGCAGTTGCAGCAAGAAAAAGTTCTAGAAGGCTTCAAGTAGCATCACAACACTTTATCTAGAAAGTTGAAGTCTTTGCTGATAGTTTTCTTTTGCTGCAATGTAAATCAATACATTATCTATATGTCGATTCTAGTTCAGAGTTCAGATCGATCTTGTCATTTTGTTACTGGAATTTGAGTTCATACTTACCAAAGCAATTTTTATTATTGTTTAAAAATAGATTACTTCATTAGCAATTCAAAGTGGGATGGACTTCTCCTAAAAGGAGGAAAGGAGGCGAAGCGATCAAACTCAATTTTGCACAAGGTAAGTAGAAAAGCTATTTGAATGCCTTTTACATTCTTAACTTTGGTTATCTTATATGATGAGATCAATCATTTTTTACTGACAATACATTACAATGTCAACCTTCTGTTATTTGTTCATGGTAAGATTAATCAGACATTTCGCAAGTTTTGTGTGAATTTGATTGGTTATCACTTCAGCTATACTGCATAGCGTTTGTGTAAAGCTCATTGGACTCGTGACTTCGAGAGAGGAGATTCCCGATCTGCTAAAGGTGGGTACCACTGGAAAAAATGATCAGCTTCAATGTAATCCTTATACTTTCATGCAATTCATATTTAATCTATTTTCTTTTTCTTCTTTTTGGGGGTGAGGGAATGGATGGATTTGAAAGGCTTAGTGTTGCTATGAACATTCTCTGTCACTTAAGCTTTGTTATGGTCTTAAATACATTGCTTAGATAAACTTGGCTGCATGTTAAATGTTGCATTTTGAGATATCAAATAATAAACTTGGTTTGCAGTTAAATGTCAGAATTTGAATGCATGATAATATACTATATCATGGAATGTTGTAAGTTTGTCACTAATTCCTAACTTCCTTATCTAATAAGTCATTTCTTAGTTGTTGATAATTTAGATTGTACTATTTAGAATATGATGCTTGCTCCTTCATCTGAACGGATCATCCATGCTTGGTACAACACTTGATCTTGTCCTATGACTAGATACAACACAAAAATATGCAATTGTAATTATAATTCAAAATAAACCCAACAAAAGCAAGCAAGCCACAATGTGCTCTTACAACCAACGACACAACGGTTCTTGAAGCATCACCAAGTTAGTTACCTGCGCCACCACCTCCTCACCAAGGAAAATCACCAAGCGGACCTCCGAGGGTACCTCCACCTTCAGTACCTAGAGGACTGTCAACTCCTCTCCTCTTATGGCCAATGGCCGTATATCCATAAAAGTTAAGCGGTGGGTTGTAGGATTTGTTTAGATGTGAACTTATACTAGATTTTAGTTTTTTTTTGGATAAATTACTTTTGCTTGCTCTATGTAAAAATCAATATGTAATTATTCTTTTGGGATATGATTTCTAGTAGATGATTAGTATGTAATAATTTTGACTAATTAAATTACATGATATATGATTTTGTTATTTTGTGATATTTTCTGAAAAGTTATTTATTTTTTATATTTGTACAATTATAAGTATAAGTAATAAAAAAGTCATTAACAAAACAATAAGTAATGAAACATACTATGAAAGACATACAATAGCATTTATAAAACGCTATCAAAGGTCTACGATAGTATTTATAAACAACTATGAAAGACCTACAATAGTATTTATAAAACACTTTATGAAAGACCTACTACAACATTTATAAAACGCTATGAAATTTTTTTATATAGAAAATGCTTTGAAAAACGTTTGATAGCGTTTAAAAACGCTATAAAAAGCGTTTGATTTTTTATAGCATTTTTAAACGCTATCGTAGGCTTTTTTTATAGTCTTTAAAACGCTATCATAGATAGAGGACTTTTAATAACGTTGGTGTATATCACATTTTCAGAAACGCTATCGAAACCAGGTGATAGCAATTTTTGACCGCTATCGTAGCATTTTTGTTGTTGTAGTGTTCATATGTTCTTTATGTTGTAGGACAAATATAGTATCTCCTGTGACAGTTTAGGGTTGCGTAAAAGAACAACCAATAATCACCTTCTTACCTGAACCTTGATATCAAGAAAACTTAACGGAAGCACCTAATTTAGAAACCTTATTGCAATTTTCTAACATAATAACACAAGTAGTAAACACGAACAACTTTGCACATGGGTGTACTCCTTTACTCATATGATTGATCGCTATAACTTTAATTTATCACAGTGGCACATGATTGCTCCAATGAACTACTGTCAAGTGTTATTTTTAACTTTTTAACATGATTGCTAGAACCACATCAACAACTAACTTAAATAAATACATCTTGTATTATTTACTCTTTTTATGTACTTGTTCATACTCTTGTAATCAATAAGTCAAGTGACAAAGATTTGAGTCGGTCCCTTGTCCGAGAATATTTCTGGGGGTTATAGTTTGGTAAGGACATCATTTCACTAATATGGCCTATTTATGGGTCATGTAAGTGACGTCTTCCCATTTTTATGAATGGACCTCCTTATTAGGACGTCCTTAGGAGGGATCTCAGATGATTACTATCTATCTCATCGATGTGACGTGTTCTCGTGTTCTTCCTCCTCAAATTTATGGTCATTACACGTGACACATGACGCATTGTTAGAAGTAGGATACATGAGAATCTTCCTTGTAGGTACTTTGGAAGTTGCCAAATTAGTGAGCTTGTTGATATGTCATTACGCAAGATCCACTGTCAACTATTCAAAAGACTAATTGAAGTAAACCTCATTTGAAAACTCTCTATAAATATGGATCTTCCTCACTCATGAGACTAGGAGAATTATCTATGAATTCCTCATCCCAATACCATTTTGTCATATTTTACAGGCTGACTCAAAATTCTCGTTCTTCACCCTTCAGATCTCAACCTCCACGTTCTAGGTTGTATTTGTTGTTCATTATGACTAGATAACACCTGTAATAGCACCCACATGACGTGACACTCACACCCTCATACCTTCTGAACCATTGTATGATGGTTACAATGATCCCTAGGTTTGATTGCGTGATGGATTTTGCATAATGACTATTATATGATGATAGCAAACGCACCCCCAAGCACCATTGCATGAAGACTATTACACGATGGTTTCGATGACGCCCTAAGTGCCTTGCATGATGACTATGATGACGAGGTCACAAAAAAAAGAAGATACATGCTAAAGAAAAAAAGGAAAAATATATAGTGGGGAAGTACTCATACATGCGATTACACTACCACAACCCACCTCCGACTGTGCTACCACAGCATACCTGCTATTGCACCACCATAGCACCTTCCATTCTGCTATCATAATACACATGTCGCCACACTCCCATAGCACACCCACGATGGATCTCCCATAATATACCCTGTAATGACACTTCCCATAACTCACCTAAGATGTCGTTATCATACATCAAGATGATGCACCCTGAAGCAACCTATGAAGATGCCTCTTATGATACCCAACGCCGCCGCCTCCCAAGACACTTTACAACCTCCCATGATACTTTACATTACCATAACTTTAGATGGTGGTTTCCTCACGACAATGGCTTATGATGACATGTGGATTCCAATCCAACATCGATCAGTCCTGGCACGAGCACAAATGACATTTATCTATTGCGCTAACAATGAGATATAATGAGCATCCTAGACTTGGGTCAAGTACCAGAAGGATCCAATGAAGAGTTATCAATCTATGTGTAGTAGTTCAAAGGAAAAAGCCATGGACTACGCAAATGATTATAAAGAAGAGGGGTTACAAAGTATATAAGTACCTTTGTGTACGTGAAGTTAAAAAAGTGTATTGACCATTCTTAAAAACCTTCTACATGATATCCATCACAAGTACCCATGATGAAAATGCATGGACAATTACTCGAAGTGAACAACGATACATGAGAATTTTCAGTTTCTCGTCATTCATTTGACCATTCAATTGTTTAAATGTACATTTTCATAGTTTTTAGTGATCACTAATGCTTCAACGGCTTTCAAATCATTGCTAAGCATACCTGTGACCACCCCTCTATTAAGAAATTTGACAACTTGTGAAAAGTTTTGCTCATGACAAAATATAGCTAAATGCACTTATAACAGGTTGTTTAAGACTGGGCGTATCTCATCTCTAAACGTGCTGTCATAGGTCGCTTAGAATGAGTGTGTCACTTCATCAGGTACACCCGTAGTAGTGACAAATTATCATGAGGTATAGGTTGAGAGTGGACAGATCTCATCTCTAAGCGCCCTTGACATAGATCGCTTAGAATGTATGTTTCACTTCGCCATGTACAATCGTGATAATGATAAATTATCACGAAGAGTAGGCTGGAACTGGACGTATCTTAGCTCTAAGAGTCACTTGGAATGAGTGTTTCACTTTGTCAGATACACATGTAGTAGCGATAAATTGTCATGAGGTGTAGGCTTGGACCAGATGTAATTGAATCCCTAAGGGTCATGCCCACGGTAACGACAAAATTACTATGGCAGCGTGGCCAGAATCAGCAATGAATTACAATGGGTTGTAATAATTAGAAAAATCATGTTTTAATATGTTTAAAATATCACTAATCTGCATGCATTGATGCCACTAGTTAATGTTATCACATAATTCTCTCACATGATGCTACTGACTTCTATCTGATGATATGTTATCATGATATCCTAGCTTCATGTATGCATATTGTTTGACGCTGTCCATGAATGGTTATCACTTGACATTATCACATGATGCTGTTAATCTCTACCTGATGATGTACTATTATACCATCCCAACTTCATGTTCAAGCGTTATCTCATGATACCACGATTGATATTATCAAGCAATCTTATCATGTGATGTTATTATCCACAATGATGTACTATGTTGCTATCCTAGCTACATGTTCACGCGCTATCGCATGACATCAATAATTGATATTTTCAATCAATGACAATCACTTGATGCTATTATGTGATGTTACCTATCTCTACCTAATGATGTATTATTGTGCTATTCTAGCTTCATATCATGCATTATCATATGATATCATTACTTAAAATTATCATTTAACGTTATTGCCGATGTTATGACTATGTTACTTATGTCTGCTTAATGGTATCATATAATGTTACCCTTTTCAAGGATAATGTGTTATGGTACTACCCTAGTTTCATGCTCACATGTTATTCCATGATATCACATCCCTAATGCTATTGTTTGATGTTGTCACATGTGTCATTTGATGATGTCACTTAACTCTGCCTGATAATGCATTTTTGGGTTATCCTAACTTCTATTTAAAAAGGGGGGTTGGGGTTGGGGTTGGGGAGGGGAGAGAAGGTGCGTACACAAAACGATATACTTAAAATGATGGTTCATAGAATAGTAAAAGATGATAAACTACCTGACCGAAATTTAAAGCAAATTTAAAAGACTACAAAAGTTTTGAAAAAGTATAGACAATATAACCAAGCAACATGATAATGGATCTACGAGATTCACATCAGAATGCTTGTGGCAGGACCACCCCTTTGCCATGTCAGTGGTTACTACTTTAACATCAAAATACTCGCTGTAACACATGATTTTTTTAAGAGAAAATTTATCTAGAAAAGTGTAGTTCAATGTCTCTTGAGGAGGCATTGAGACAGAGAGCAATTCAGACATAGATTTCTATCAACATTCTTAAAAAATTCATGATTGATTTTCTACTCTGAAATCTCATTTAGTTGTCAAATGAAATATTTAATCTGACTGCAGTTGTTAGGACTCCTGATTCTTGGCCATTGGTGAATAAGATGTTTTATTGATTTTTTTTATAAGTATGTCATTCTTACTTTTATATTTCTTTCTTTTTCTAGTAAATAGTAAATAATTTATGTTTAATTTAAGTATGCTATTTTCTTTTTCTTGAATATGATTCCTGAGGCACGAAACGAGCGATTGTGGAGTTATCTTCCGATGGTTCAAATTATTGTGGCACTTTTCTTATCTCAACTAACATGATACATATACTTTTGAGGTGGTGGTATATACTATATAGTAATAGAAGACACTGGATAATTGTTTTTTTCATATCTGTTAGATGATTAGGTATAGGAGTATATGTTTTAGTTCTTATACTATAGTAGGTAAATATAGCAAACAGGTCAACTACAAGACTGTTTGGCCATTTGAAACAGTGTTCCTCTTATTACAATGCCTATTTGCCAATTTTACACAATTTCTCCATTACAACTATCAAGTCAAATACAAATACTTTTAAGACCTAAATTGATGTGGTTTTTGTTGCGTAAATTACACAACGTTATTTGTTCTTAAAGATTTTAGGTATCAATTTCTTAGTTGTTTTAAATTAGGCAAAATGCTAGTTTCAAGTGAGTTTCTAATGCTAAATACTCAACTCACTTGAAACTAGCTTTCTGCCTAATTTAAAACAACCAAAAGGGACGGTGAGTTATGATTAAACCATTATAAGGAATAAAATTGTATAATTCACACAATACAGTCACATCAACATTGGTCTTTAAGTATTTGTATTTGACTTGGCGGTTATAATAGAGAAAATTGTGTAAAATCAACCATTTTAGTGTTGTAATCTGAGGATAACACTGATATAAATGACCAAACAATCCGAGAAATACTGTTTTTTTTATGACAAACAATCCGAGAAACACTGTTTTAAATGGTCAAACAGTCTTGCAATTGCAGTATACATGTTTATTATATTTACTTTAGTATAAGAACTAAAACATATATGTCTATACCTCAACCATCTAACACACATGAAAGAAGCGGTTGTCCACTATCTTCTACTACCATACAGTACATACCACCACTTCAAAAGTCTATGTCAAAAGTATATGTACTATATAAGCTGAGATAAGATAAGTGTTACACTAATTCAAACCACTGGAGGATAACTTCACAATCTCCGACTTCGTGCCCCTATAAATCTGATTCACAAAATGAAAAATAACATAATCAAATTGAAACATCAATTGATTATTATTTACAAAAAAGAAACAAATAAAAAAGTAATAATGACATATTTATTAAAAAATTATAATAGAACACTTGATTACCGATGATAAGAATCAGAAGTTCTAACAACTGCATTCTGATCAAATGCTTTCTTTGGCAGTTGAATGAAATCTCGGAGTACAAAATCATTCATACTTTCTTTAAAAACATTGATGAGAATCCATATTCGAACTACTCTGAGTCTCACTACCTGCTCTAAGAGACATTGAGCTCCACTTTTCTAGATATACATTCTCCTCTTCAAAAAAAATTCATGTCTTACAAGAAAGTCGTAGATCAAATCCTGCAGTCCCTTCATGCATTCACTCCAAGGGATAAAGAAATTAGAACGAAACAACAAAGTGAAGTATTTGTAAAGAATTTTTTTTATTAACCAGGGATCAGAGGGAAAAATATCGATAACGATTAATTTATGTAAGTATTAATAAGAGAGAGTTTAAGAACACGAGAATGCAAGGAATAAATGCTCTGAGTTGTATTTTCTTTGTATTGAATGTTCCTTTTTCATTTAATACATTATCCTTATATAGGCTTCCCAAATGTACTTTAAATAATAATATAAAAGGAAGCACTCATTATACCTAGGGAGTACACCCATTCGAGGGGATCACTCTGCTATCCATGGGTCGCTTTCCCTTTCTCGTTTCTCATCTGTATCGCTCAGCTGCCAATCACTCATAACCACCTGGTGATTTCTTATGGTTTCAAGCCAATTAGTCACAACCACTTGATGACCTGTCAATATGTCTCATCCAAGTCATTCAACTTACCGAATCAATCACAACCATTTAACTATCATTTCGTATCCCTTTTGTCTGTTCCCGCTCTTATTCTTATCTTTCTTTTTTCGTTCTTGCGCAGTTCGATGAGTGTCTTTCCCGTTCTAGAGGCGCGGGTCTCCGTCAGTCTTTTCCCGTTCTCAAAGGTGTGAGTCCTCAAAGGTGCGCAGTTCGTTGACCGGTTTGCTTTTCCCGTTCGCTGAGGTTTCCCGCTTCCGTGCTCTTTTCCGTTCTTGAGTTTCTTCCCGTTTAGAGTTTACGTCCGTATTTTTGCTTATTTCATGATCTGTTTGTGCCACTTCTGTTTCCCATCTAGCCCTCAATCTCACAATGTTCATGGTCTACGAGTCCCCTCATGATTCGTTCTTTCTGTACACTTCTCTTTGGTGATTTTTTCCATGTTCATTTCTCCCATTACACTTAATAAAGTTTCACTCTTTGATGTGTAATGATGAGGAGTTTTGATTTGAATGCGCCTCTACAAAGATCATCTTGCCTTTTCTCGAGAACCTGCACTTCTTTGAAAATAACAAACAAATATATATATATATAATGTTAATTAAATCAAGAGGGATGCGTGTTTTTCCAGTGATGATGCTTCGTTTTCCGTTCCCGTTGATATTTTTCCTGTGAAGCAGGTTTTTTTATCTATCTTTTGCCTCTTTGGTTTCCCGCTTTCAATTGCTTTGAGCGATTAGTGCTTTGTCTCTTTTCCTTTTTACAGCTGTTATCGTGTCATTCGCTGGCGCAGGTGACGGTTCTGTCATGCCAGTCGTGCCTTTCTAGAAACGTCCATTCAGATTCTCATTTTCAAAAGTTCATGGAGTGCGTTTTTCTTTTCTTTTTAATACGGAACCTATTTAAGGATTCCCTTTCTTCATTTCTTCCAACCTTCATCTTCTCGTGGTAAGATATTCTCCCTCCCCATCTTCTTCTTCTTCGTCTTCTTTCTGAATTTCTTACCCAAAATCCTTTCTTCTTCATCTATAATGTGTGGCAACACTTCTAAGTTTAAGCCCCATATACCTTTGGTTAGAAACCAAGCTGAGTTAGAGCATTTTTTAGATTGCCACCATGATGCATTTCCCTCCGACGTAGTCTGTGGTTTAGGTGAAAGCGAGCACGCATGCCACCCATGTAGCCCTCTATACCGAATAACCTTAAGCCCAGTGTACATAGACTTAGGACTTAAGCTTCCTTTCTCTCCTTTCTTTCAAGAATTCTTCCACACCTGTAAATTAGTTTCGTCTCAATTTACCCCTTGAATATGAGG
Source organism: Datisca glomerata (assembly GCA_003255025.1). Lineage (NCBI taxonomy): Eukaryota > Viridiplantae > Streptophyta > Magnoliopsida > Cucurbitales > Datiscaceae > Datisca > Datisca glomerata. Next base: position 1,535,257 of record QANY01002006.1, read on the forward strand.
CACGATTTAGATTTAGGAGTAGACGAACTTAGGGTATGCTACATCATCAAGTACCGTGTCGAGTCTAAATGTTACTATCTGGCCCCTTACCGCAATGGTAAGAAAAGAAAAATGATCATTGTGATCCCAAAAGGGGACAAAGGCTGGGAACAAGATGTTCTCTAGATAGGAGGGAGCTAGGGCGGTGATGGCCGCCAGACTATTCCCCGTAGATGGGGAGTCTATAGTAAGTCGTCGGAGCTTAGGTTCCCATTTCATTGCCTTTTGTTTTCTCACTTTCTTATTTATCTTCACTAAATTTCTTTCTTTTCCTTTGTCTTGTAGATAACAAAAGGAACAAACCTCCCTATCTATCCCATGAGTCAAGGGAAAAGATCATAGTTTTATTCAACATCCGTCGAAAGGATTGAGATGATCTCCTAGACCCGAGACGGGAAATCAACGTCACATTTTTCTCGGGATTTTGCAAGTTATGAGGTTAATTCATTCAAGTGGTAATTAAGCAAAATATGAACTTAAGCATGACCTTTAGTTAACAAAAAATCAGGACTATTCACGTTATGTTCTGTAAAACGAATGAGAAGTCATATGTTCATGCTTCTGTACACATATGGTGTCATCTATTCATGTTTTGGTCATTCATTGGGTGTCATATGTAAATGTTTTTTGTCACTCATGAGGTGCCGTCTGTTCACATTTTTCGTCACCTATGTGTGCCATCTATTCTGTCACCCAATGAGTGTCATCTGTTTCATCACCCGATGTGTGCCATCTGTTTCGTCGCCCAATTCGTCATGATGTGTTTCAGTTAACGTATGATCAGTTCTAATTAGGTTGTTAACTAGAGGATATGACAAGCCAAGATATGGTTAAGATTGCTAAATGATTCTGTTTGAGACACGTGTTATCTGAGTGCTATGTTTAGCCATGTCATGATCAAGTAAGTTATTTTATTTCGTCTATGTTATATGTCAAGTTCAGTTATGTTATGTCATGATTGCATTTATGACATATGGATGCATGTTATTATGTTAGTTTGCTTACTGAGTATTTTAAAATACTCATTCCCCCACAGTTATTTATGATGCAGGTGGTGATGGCGAGTAGCATGAGTGGGTGACTGCCATAACCTGTTAGATCAGAGGAATTTATGTGTTCAATTTATGATTTGGTTTAAAAATTAGGAAAATGTTTTCTGTTAAACTTGGTTATTCAAGTAGTTTATTTTACGTTATGATTTTCTACGAATTATGATGAGTGAAAGTTTCATGAATTATGGATTTCAAGTTTTAACTTTATTTTAGAATTTAATTCAGTTCTCGAGGTTTTATTAATTATGTATTTAAGACACTTTATCGCTTTCGCTATTTATTGATTAAGATTCTGATCATGGATAAGTTTAATGTTTCCGCTATTTAAGGTCAGGGGCTTTCCATCATGGGTAAATTAAGAATTTTCAATTTGAGAATTTTCTCAAAATTAGGGTTTGTTTCGAATTGAAGATTTCAAAATTGTGAAATTACACGTATGTTTAACCCTCGGGGATCGGGGCGTTACAGTTTGGTATCAGAGCAATGGTTTAGATTTTGTAGACTTTTCATAGTGTAAAATATGACATGTCACCTACTCGGCTCCTCCATCACCTTACAAGTCAGGTACGCATGATATGTATGTCTTAATTATTGATTCAGTATGACGTGCTTTAGTTTCATTATGGCATGTTTGCTACGTATATGTTATATTTGTGCAATAAGATTAGGCTTTTGGTAAGTCTTGAATTTTGGTGGGTAGTAGAGTAATGGCTCCCCCTACGAGAAACAACAATCATGCACCGGTTGATCCTGATACGAACCCTCCGGCAACCATGATTGAAATGTTTCAAGAATTTTTGGAGTTGTTGAGGCAGACAGCGATGACTCGCCCAACTCATCTACAACAAACACAAGAGGTGACAACAATCAACGTGCAGCTGATCCACACCTTCAGGAGGCTGAACTCGCCTGAATTTGACGGTCTTTCGTCTGATCCATTGTTAGCTAACGATTGGATTGCAAGTTTAGAGAAAATCTTCCTGTTTATGATGTGTTTTGAGATTCAAAAGGTTATTTGTGCAACTTTTATGTTGACGTGGGAAGCTCGAAAATGGTGCGAGCTCACACAAAGAGCTCATGATGTTGTGCATAATCCTGTCACTTGGGATCGATTTAAGGAGCTACTTTTCAAGAAGTATTTTCCTATCACCGTCCGAGTGAGCAAGGAGGCCAAATTTTTTCGGTTGGTGCAGGGTAATAGGACTGTTGCTGATATGAGAGGAAGTTCAAAGAATTATCTCGCTACGCCACTCATTACGTTGATAGTGAGATCAAGAAGGCTCACACGTTCGAAAGGGGACTTCATCCAGAGATAAAGGGTTGTGTGTCACTCCACAAGCATACCACTTACGCAGTGGTGGTTGAAGCAGCGTTGTTGATGGAGTAGAATCTTCCACCAAGAGATCTGCCACGGAATGATCGCTCGACGCAAGAGAAAAGGAAGCTTCAGTTGCAAAGAAACAAGTTAGAGATTCTCATCCTATTTGCGTCACTTGCAACAAAAGCCACGTCGAATAGTGTTATCGGAAGATTAATGCTTGCTTTAAGTGTGAGAAAACTGGACATTATCTCAAGGATTGTCCGTTGAACAAACAAGGTCAGAACGATAGCACAACAATCAACATGATTAAAGGAAAGGCATTCGCTTTGACACATCATGAAGTGTGTGATTAAACTGCAGTCTTTGTCGGTATACTTCTTGCTTTTGGGCCTTCAATCTTCGCGTTGATTGAACATTGATTTTGTTTTCTTTATTTGTGTTTTGTGTTTTACCGTTGATTGAGTTTTGGATTCTTTTTGGTTATTTAAGTGTTTTAAAAGGTGGCATCTTCCTCTTGAGGATGAAAGTTTTTAAGGAGGGGAGAATGTAATATCCCGACCCTTCGTAAATGAGCATTTTTATAAAACTGATTTAAAAGATAAAGTGATTTTAAATTTGAATTTAAAAAGTGATTATTTGTAATTGTTGTAAAATAATTTTAATTATATATGATTTAATTTAAAATTGAATTTAAAAGAGTTTTTTTTTGCTTCTATATTTATTTCTATCTGACTCACACCATATTTTTATGTATACCCTAGTATTACCCTAACCCTATTTTATCCTTGATTAGACAATCTCACCCCTCAATTGTAACCCACTCACACTACATGTACATACACACTAAGCTAGCCCTAACCTAATATATATATATATATATTCCAAAACTTCTTCTCTCCCAACTCTCCCTCTCGCGCAGCCTCTCTATTGCGAACCCCATTGAAAAACCCAGTGATCATCCTTCTCCTTCTCTCCCCCTTAGCAGCCCCAGTGAAAGCCTCATATCGCAATTCCTTCTGGTAAGCTTCTTCTTTTCTCCTTCTTCTTCTCTTCTTTTCTGTCTTTTCTCTCTCCCTCTGTTTCCTTCTCTCTCGCCTTCTGGTTCTCTCTTTCTCTCTCAATTTCTCTCTTTTGCTGTCTCTTTGTCTTTGCATTGTCTCTCGTTCTCTCTCTCTCTCTGTCTCTATTTGCTTCTCTCTTTATCCCTTTCTCTCTTCCCCTCTTTGGTTCTCTCTCTGTTTATTTCTCCTTCTTCTCTCCTTTCCCCTCTGTTTTCATCTTTGATTTTGTCTCGTCTCTGCACTTCGTAGAAGTCTTTCGCCACCTTCGCGGACTCCTTCCAGCTCTGTCACGTCGGTAAGTTTATGTTTCTTCTCTTCGTCCCCCCTCTCTCTGTTTCACCCAGTCTATCATTTTCCCTATGTTTCCTTTTCTCTCGCCCTCTGTTTCTCTCTCTATCTCTGTCTCTCTTTGCTTCTCTCTACATCCATCTTTCTCTTCCCCTCTCAGATTCCCTCACTATTTTCTTCCCCTCTTTGTTTCTCTCTCCTTCTCATTTTCTCTCTCTCTTTCCCCCCAATTTTCTCGCGTTCTGTTCTGCAACTGGTTCTTGCACCCAGTTGTTCTGTCCTGAACCAGTTCATCACGAACCGAACCGGTTCAGTTTACTCGGATCGGCCTGAACCAATCCATCAGATAAAATTTAACCGGACTGGTCCGAACCAGCCCTGTCTGAACCATTTGACCCGAAGCTTTATCTTTTGACTCTGGACCTGACATATTGTTTTCCGACCTCACTCTGACCCCTTCGCACCATTTTAATTAATTCTCTTTTATTTTATGATATTAAAAATGTGTTTATATTGTTTTATTTCAAAACAATTTAGTGATTATATTTTTTTGATTTCAGGTCATTAATTGTTTAGTTCATTCTTCCGCTTCAGGTAAGTGGGCTTACATGATGGTGTGACTCCTGTTGTTATAAATGTATATGCTTTGTGTAAGTGAATTTATATCGTAATGTGACCCATGTATGAGAAATATATATGTTTGTGTAAGTGAATTCACATTGTAATGTGACCAACGTGTGATAAATATAATATGTGTTATTTTCATCAGCTTTAATTGTCTATAAGCATGTTATGTTTAAATATATGTTTGTGTAAATTGACTTATATAATGATGTGACTCTGATATTATAATTGGATCATGTATTTATTATCTGTTTAACCATTTTTCAATAATTATTATATTTCATTAACACTTTGGTAATTGATTTCTGTTTAGTTATTAATGTGATTATCATGAGATAAATGTCTGAGCATGACTGATTTTACGTTAGTATGTTATTATGTTTGATTCTTTTATATGTATCAGTATGCATTACATGTTTAATTTTTGTCATATGTTGGATTTTTCAAGTTATGAGGTTAATTCATTCAAGTGGTAATTAAGCAAAATATGAACTTTAAGCATGACCTTTAGTTAACAAGAAATCAAGACTGTTCACGTTATGTTTTGTTAAACGAATAGGGTGCATCTGTTCATACTTTCGTCACACATAGGGTGTCATCTGTTCATGTTTTGATCATTCATTGGGTGTCATCTGTAAATATTTTCCGTCACTCATCAGGTGCCATCTGTCCACATTTTTCATCACCTATGAGCGCCATCTGTTCTATCACCCAATGAGTGTCATCTGTTTCATCACCGATGTGTGCCATCTGTTTCGTCGCCCAATTCGTCATGATGTGTTTCAGTTAACGTGTGATCAGTTCTGATTAGGTTGTTAACTAGAGGATATGACAAGCCAAGATATGATTATGATTGCTAATGATTCTATTTGAGACACGTGTTATCTGAGTGCTATGTTAAGCCATGTCATGATCAAGTACGTTACTTTATTTCATATATGTTATATGTCAAGTTCAGTTATGTTATGTCATGATTACATTTATGACATGTGGATGCATGTTATTATGTCACTTTGCTTACTGGGTATTTTAAAATACTCATTTCCCCACAGTTATTTATGATGCAGGTGGTGATGACGAGTAGCATGGGTGGGAGACTGCCATAACCTGTTAGATCAGAGGAATTTATGTGTTCAGTTTATGATTTGATTTAAAAATTAGGAAAATATTTTCTGTTAAACTTGGTTATTCAAGTAGTTTATTTTATGTTATGATTTTCTACGAATTATGATTAGTGAAAGTTTCATGAATTATGAATTTCAAGTTTTGACTTTATTTCAGAATTTAATTTAGTTCTTCGACGTTTTATTAATTATGCATTTAAGACACTTTATCGCTTCTGCTATTCATTGATTAAGATTCCGATTATGGATAAGTTTAATGCTTCCGCTATTTAAGGTAAGGGGTTTTTCATCATGGGTAAATTAAGAATTTTTAATTTGGGAATTTTCTCCAAATTAAGGTTTGTTTCGAATTGGAGATTTCAAAATTGTAAAATTACACGTATGTTTAACCCTCGGGGCGTTACAGTCTCTTTGGATGAGGCCACTGAAGCCGAGGAGGAGGCCAGTCCCGAGGATGTTTTCGCTTCTGAGGAAGCCGCAATTCCACCGACTAAAGAAGCTAGCATTTTCATCACAGAGGACACTGAGGATGGCGCGGCTGACCTTCCTGCTATTAGGATCATCCTCATGGATGAGTCTTAGTCTTCTTTTTCCTTCCTGCAATTTTACTTATGTACTTCGTATTTTCTTTTCTCTTTACCTTTTCTCCTTTTAAGGTCATTTTGTAATTTTTCCAATCATCAAGGAAATTACTTTTCTCTAACTGTCATGCTTTACTAGTTTACCAATTAAAATTAGGAAAGTCTTAGCAAGTAAAGTAAAACTTAGAAATTTTGTACTACTAACAGTTTTCAAACCAATAATTTTTCAAATGCTTGAATGAAGAAGAATTATTTAACTAACGGAGTATTTTAGCACATAAAGATTTCTTGGTTCCAAGGTATTCCCTATAACAATTTAAGTTAGATTTCAGTAATTTAAAGGGTTTTTCGCTTACAGTGTTTCCCCTCACTTTTGGAGTTGTTTCCTGTTTAGAGCGAATGAGTTTTCCGGTTTCCATCTTCTCCTGAGTTTGCCATTTTTTTCTCCCTTCCTTGCATTGTATTTCATCTCTCGTTCGCTTCTTTCCTTGGTTTTCTTTTGTTTCACTTTCCACATTTTAGATAGAAGGTTTTTTCCCGTTCTCAAGGGCTTAGGCTTCTAGGCTGCTAACCTTTTTCTAGTTTGATTTTTTTAGAGAGTACAAATCACCACTCTCAAGGTTTTAGGCTTCAGAACCGTCAACCCGATTTCTATTTTAGAGAGTGTTTTTTCTTCCTCCCTCGGTGACTTAGGCTTTCGGGCCATGGTCAGTACTCCTCTTTCCACTTTTTAGAGAGAATATTTTTTCCGTTCTCAAAGGCTTAGGCTTCTAGGCCGTCGACCTTTTTCCATTTTCCACATTTTAGAGAAAATGTTTTTCCCGTTCTTAAGGGATTAGGCTTCTAGACCGCTGACCTTTTTCTATTTTTCCTATTTTAGAGAGAACATTTTTCCCACTCTCAAGTGCTTAGTCTTTTAGGCTGCCGACCTCTCTTTTGTTTTATTTTTTATTTTTTACAAATAAAGGAGAGAAAGTAGGAAAGAACTGACACCCTTTTTTTACGTGGAAAATCCTTTTGCGGGAAAAAAACCATGGGAGAAATTATATATTGCAACAATATTCAATAATTTAAATGAATTATTTCTTAAGGTAACTGGCGTTCCAGGGTTTTGCCAATTCTTCTCCTTCTTCTGTCATGAGGTGATAGCAGTCGCTTCCGCCAACTAATTTGATGATGAAAAGGCCTTCCCAAAATGTACAAAACTTTTCTTCTATTTGAAAGGTATTTTTCAAAACTAAGTCCCCTTCCTAGAATTCCTGACTTCTAATTCTTTTTTGGAAGTAGGCTTTCCTATTCTGATTGTAATTAGCTATTTGCACGAGTGTTGTTTCTCTTCTTTCTTCTAATAAATCAAGAATTCCATTCATGAGATCTACGTTTTACTGTTTTTTTAGTTTTGATATGAGAGTAGGATTTCCTATTTCCACGGGGTATAACCGCCTCTATTCCGTAAGCTAAGGCAAATGATGTTTCACCTGTCGCTTCTCTAACAGTTGTTTGATACGCCCACAGTACTGTCGGTAATTCTTCTATCCATTTTTCCTTTGCTAACTTTAGGTGTTTCCTCATGTTGTCAAGTATGATACGGTTTGACCTTTCAATTTGTCTTTTTCCTTGTGTGTAGCAGGGTGCAGAGAATCAGTTGGAAATTTGCAATTCTTCACAAAAAGTCCTCATTATCTTTCCAATAAATTTAAGCCCATTGTCAGATACTAAGACCCGAGGGATTCTGTATCTGCACACTATATTTTTCCACATGAATCGCCTTACTTCTTCTTCATGAATCCTGGCAAAGGCTTCTGCCTCAATCCACTTGGTGAAGTAGTATGTGGCAACTAGCAAGAAGCATTTTTGAGCGGGTACCATAAGGTTTGGTCCGACGATGTCTAGAGCATACTGCATAAATTGCCAAAGGCTTGTCACGGTGTTGAGTTCTCCTATGGCCAATTTTATCACGGGGGTAAATCGTTGACACTTGTCGCATTTCTTCGCATATTGTTTGGCATCCCGGTGCCTTTTCGGCTATTAATATCTTTCATTAAGCACTTTATAGGCTAAAGATCTTCCTCCGGTATGATTCCTGCACACCCCTCCGTGAATTTCTGCTAACATGTATTCTGCTTCATTTTCCTTTAGGCACTTCAGATATGACCCTGAAAAGGACCATTTATAAAATGAATCGTTAATTAAGCAGTACCTAACACTCTATTGTTGAATCTTTCTAGCACGAAGTCTGTCTTCAGGTAGGATCCCCTCTTTAAAGAAAGGAATCACGTCATCCTACGAACTCGACTCCTGCTCAACTTCCACTTATGCTACTTCTTCGGCTGTAATGCTTGGTGTTTCTAGGAATTCAACTGGTACGCTTCTTTTTCATGAGAGTTGCAGTGGAGACCCGAAATTATCCAATGCGTCCGCATGTTCATTTTTTATTCTTGGGACATGATGGGTTTCAATTTTTTAGTCCTTTGAGCAGTCCATTTGTCTGTTGCAGGTAACTAATCATCCTTTCATCTTTCATCGTGAACTCCTTCGTTATCTGCTTTACTACCAACATTGAATCATAAAATATTTTTATTTTATTTACTTATAATTCCCGTAACAAAGTGATCTCTATCAGAGTTTCGTATTCAGCTTCATTGTTTGAGGCGTTGAATCCAAATAAGATGAAGTGTTCGAGCATTTCTCCAAATGGAGTCCGTAACACCATTCCTGCTCCAGCTCCCTTATTGTTCGAGGCTCCGTCAGCGTATAACTCCCACATCATGCTTTCAATTTCTTGTTATCCGCTTTCTGCTTCCTCCTTGGTGTCAACGGTAAAGTCTTCCATGAAATCGGCCAAGGCTTTCCTTTTAATTGATGTTCTCAGCTTGTATTGGATCTCATACTAGCTTAACTCAATTGCCCACTTTACCATTCTTTCATTTATTTCGGACGAATGTAGGAGAATTCTAATTGGCGAGTCCGTCAGCACCATTATGATGTATGCTTGAAATTAGAGCCTTAGTTTCCTTGCGGCTACCACATCGGCTAATATCAAAATTTTCATCTTTTGTAATGGGTTTCGACTGCTACCAAACTTTTGCTGATGAAGTATACTAGCTTCTGTCTCCTTTCTTCTTCTCTGATTAGAACAACGCTTACGATGGTTTGCGATACGGCTATGTATAAGTAAAAAGTTTCCTAACTTCGACTTTGACAATAACGATGGAGCTGTTAAGTATTCTTTTATCTTGATAAGAGCCTCCTCATACTCGTTATCCCATCCGTGTGTTGAGTTCTTCATCAAATTTGCAAAGAATGGTTTACACTTGTCGGTTGATCTTGAAAGTATCTATTCAATGTTGCCAACCTTTTCGTTAAGCCTTGTATTTCTTTCTGGCTTTGTGGGGGACTTCATCTCCATTATTGCTGTTACTTGATCCGGGTTGACCTCAATTCCTTGCTAAATAACCAAGTGGCCGTGGAATTTCCTGGCTGCCACTTTGAAGGTGCATTTTTCTGGGTTCAACTTCATCGAATTTTTCCTCAGGATGGAAAAGGCCTCACCAAGGTTTTCGATGTGATCTTTCTGCTCGCATCTCTTCACCAGCATGTTATCTACATAAACTTTCATGATTTTCGCAACCTGTTCTCAGAAGATTTTATTTACCAACCTTTGGTTGGTTGAACCTACATTTTTTAAACCAAAAGGCATTACCTTATAACAAAAAGTACATTATTTTGTTATGAAAGATGTTTTCTCTTGGTCAGGTTAGAACATTTTCACCTGGTTGTATATTGAAAAGGCATCCATGAAGCTAAGAAGTTTGTGTCTTGAGGTGGTGTCCACCATATGATCTATTCTAGGTAACAGATATTCATCTTTTGGGAATGTCTTGTTTAGATCTGTGAAGTCTACATAAATCCTCCATTTCTCGTTTTTATTTTTCACCATGACAACATTAGCGAGTCACTCTGGGTAATCTACTTCCATGATGAAATTCACTTTTAACAGTTTGTCAACTTCTTCTTTGATGGGCATGCTTCTTTCTAGCGCGAAACTTATTTTTCATTGCTTCACTGGTTTAACAGAAGGGTCAGTATTCAGTTTATGATAGATTATATTTTCCAATATACCTGGCATCTCCTGAGTGGTGGTTGAAAAAATGTCATTATTTTTCCGTAGGAAGTTAGTCAGTCTATCCTTTTCCGTTTACTCTAGATGGGCTCCAATATTTATCATTTTTTATGTTTCTTCATCTAAGTAAATGGGTTCGATTTCTTCTCCTACTTCGTACTTAGGGCCCACCTGCGCATCCTTCTGTGATTGTTATTGTTCATCGGCAACCACCAGTTTCTCTTCCATTTTTTCCATTTTCTGCTTCCTCGCCGATTCTAATGTGGTTATTGTGAAGATCCTGGCAGCGTTTGGGTCCCCTCTCATAGTTCTAAACCTTTTAGGAGATGGATATTTCAACACTTTGTAGTAGGTGGATGGAACTGCCTTCATTTGATGTAACCAGGTTCTTCTCAAAATATCATTATGAGGGGACGGCGTTTCCAGCAACATAAACTCGGTGAGGTAATTGAATGGTTTTCAAATTAACTGGAAGGTTGATCAACCCTCTTGAGTAGCTCACAATCCCTTTGAAACTTACAAGTGGCTGCGGTAGACCTTGTAACTGTCGTTCCCCCATAGACATTTTTTCAAGCGTTGAATGATGGGAAATATTGACGGCACTCCCATCGTCAATTAGAACTGTTCTCAAAAGATAATTTCCCACATGTATTGATATGACAAGGGCGTCGATATGGCGCCCGTCATACTCCAAGTCTATGTCATAAAAAAAGAGCAAGGGATTCTCATTTTTGTTGGGGGTACTTCAATGTCTCGAGCTTCCTTCCCATAATGGTCTTTTACTGTACACTTTCCTTTCCTTTTTGGTAATCCCCTCATGTTCAGTTAATGTGATGATGGTTGTCGAGTATTCGGAGCGGCTGCTTCTCGTTATCTCTTTTTCCTCCGTCATGGACTTCCCTCTTAGCATCCCGCTTTGGTTATTCTCTCTTCATAAATTGATTAAGGTATCATTCTTTCACCAGTTTTTCAACATAATCCTTCAGCTAGAAGCAATCATTTGTGAAATGTTTGTTGCTCCTATAGAATGAGCAGTATTTATCTTTATCCATATGGTTTAGCTCCCTTGTAAGTAGGGTTGGTCTTTTCAGCCAAAGTTGGTCTTTTATCATCTCCAAGACTTTGTTTATCGAGACACTCAGTGGGGTGTAGACGTTGTCTCTAGGAATGTCATCCCCATATCTCCTTCGAGTAATAATTCTGTTTCGCTTGCTGTCTTCCCCGCTCAACTTCTTTTTCTATTCTCTGATTCTGCTTTCTACTTACACTTGAGCTTCGTTCTTCTATTTTTAGCTCATCAATCCGTCGTCCCTCCTGTTTTAACAAAAAAAATTTCTTCTTCCATTGTGATGTATGCTTGCATTCTTTGAAAAGTCTCCGCTATGGTTAAAGGTTTTATCTTTGATAAATCTTCAAAGAAGATGATTCCGGATCCAGCTCCCATCTAAAAGCCAGTCTTGCTACTTTGTCATCACAGTTTTCCACCTTGGTTATCTCCTCCTTGAATCTATAAGTGTATTCCCGAAGTGTTTCTTTTTTCTTCTGGGCAGATATCATCAGAAGGTAGTCTGAGTCCTCCATTACTGCTCGGCAAGTTGAGTACTGTACCAAGAAGACAATGGACATAACAATAAAGTTAGTAATAGATTGAGCTGGGAGAGAGTGATACCATTTGAACGTAGTCCCGTATAGACTTGTGGGTAATACCCTGCACATCAGAGTGTCTTCATTTTGGTATAATACCATGACTTGCTTGAACTGTCTGAGGTGATATGTAGGGTCAGATTTCCCTTCATAACATTCGAATTTAGGTACCACAAACTTCCTCAGAATCGAGGCGGCCAAGATTTCTAGGCATAATTCAGTTCAGGTGAGTGATTCTAGGTTAGTTTTCCTATGTTTCCCAAGCTCTTTAGTTCCGTCATCTTTCTTTCCATCATCTCCTCCATGGCAGCTTCCGTAATGACTTTTGGCTGGTGAATTTCTGCCGACTCCTCCTTTTCGTATTCCTTGGACTAAACTTTCCCATCTTCATTTGCACGTTCCTACTATTATCACTATCTCTTTCCCTTCTGACTTTGTGTTCGTTCCCTTCTTGGTGGTTCTACCATTCCTCACGATCAATGTGTTGACTGACTTCTGCCTCGTCTGTGCAAGGTCCCGTTGCAATGCAACGATCTATTCCTACATCGTCTGCCACACGTTGTGTAGAGTTTCGACATTTCGTTGTTCCATTTCTTGCATTCGGCTCAGGATAGCCCAAAGCATCTCAGCTGGGGGAGCGGGGTGATTGGTTTGTTCATCCCCATTCCCGTTTCCTTCGTTAAGGGTGGTGTTCAATATGGTTCGAGTCATGGTTTTATTTTCTGAAGGGTATCTCTGAGGTTTTTCTTCTCTCAATGAAAGCACTAAAATGTAAAAGGTTTTTTTTATTAATCAGGGATCAATGGAAAAATATCGATAACGATTGATTTATATAAGTATTAATAAGAGAGAGTTTAAGAACAAGATTATGCAAGGAATAAATGCTCTAAGTTGTGTTTTTTTGTATTGAATGTTCATTTTTTCATTTAATACATTGACTTTATATAGAATTTCCAAATTGCATGAGTTGATTTAAATAACAATATTAAAGGAATCACTCATTATGCCTAGAGATTACACCCGTTTGAGGAGATCACTATGCTATGCATTAGCCCCTTTCCCTTTCTCGTTTCCCATTGCTCGCTCAGCAGCCAATCAGTCATAGCAACTTGATGATTTCTTGTAGTTTCGAGCCAATCAGTAACAACCACTTGATGGTCCGCGAATCTTTCTCATCGGAGTCATTCAACTTACCTAATCAATCACAACAAATTGACTGTCATTTCGTATCCCTTTTGTCTATTCCTGCTCTTCTTCTTATCTTTCTTTTTTCGTTCTTGCACAGTTCGGCGAGTGTCTTTCCCATTTTGGAGGCGCGGGTCCCTCATCAGTCTTTTCCCATTCTCGAAGGTGTGGGTCCTCAACCAGTTTTTTTCCCATTGACTGGTCTGTTTTTCCCGTTTTGATGAAGTTTCCCGCTTCCCTGTTCTTTTCCGTTCTTGAGTTCCTTCTCGTTTAGTGTTCCCACCCCTATTTTCACTTACTTCATGATCTGTTTATGTCACTTCTATTTCCCGTCTAGCCCCCAATCTTGCCATGTTCATGGTCCACGCGTTCCTTCAGGATTTGTTCTTTCTATACACGTGTCTTGGGTGATTTTTTCCCTGTTCAGTATTAATATGAGGCTTCTGCACGACTTTGTCTTTAATCTAATAGTTGAACTGTAATGATAAAAAATATTTACAAATTTAATGCAGGGAAAATATCTATCTGAGCAATATTTTTAGGAGTCTTAGGTTGGTATCTCTGATGATTCACTATTGGGTTTTGGCTATTTTATGGAGTTGGTACGAGTATTAGACAAGCATTTTTTATGGATGTGCATGCTGTTTCGGGCCCATCTCAAATAGCAAAATTGTTTCTTTTAGGCTTCATAATACTTTAGCAACAACAACAGTTTTGTATAATTTACCCTTTTATTTAGCAAGGATCCAATTGTATTAGATTTTGTTTTTGAGTTTAAGTACTAATATATACCCTTTTAAAGTAACACCTTCCCTCGAGAGAAAATTCCAAATCAAGTTGGAAACGAGACCCTGCTGTCTACAAATTCCAGTTCTTATATTTTTTCATTCCAGTTACATAAAACCAAAGCCGGGTTTATATTCTAGTAAAGCCTCTTCCCTTACCACACCTCATCTAGGCTTTCAGGTGTCCTAAATCAGGTTATAGTGCACACTAATTCACACAAATTTTTCATTCAGATACATAGCTTAAGTAGATACAGGAGTCTATCATAAATGACAAAAAAAGATGCATATTTTCAAGTCTGTAAATAGTTGATAACCAATAATAGCTTGCAATTTTAGAAGACTCACCACTTCAAATGCTACAGAACGTCTCTTCAAATGTATACTGTTTAGCGAATGGCAACACGGCAGGCACTTGAAATGCTACAAAACATAATTTCAGTGTAAGTTTCAGCAAAGAGGACCAACATAATCAACTGATAAAAAAGATTTGCTGCGTGTGCTTATGTGCCAATAAGTGTACCGTCTGCTCTTTTTTAAGAATTCAAGACCTCAGCCCGCAGCCTCTCCCCTTCTCTTGCCATCCCAATCAGGTTTTCCCCAACATCCAAACCTTTTTCTTACTAAAAGTTAACACTGTTTACCCAATGGACAAATAGAACAATCCATAGGACAATTGAAAAATTGATACAAGCAATTGAAGAGAGTCAGAGAGAGAAGATAGTTCTGCTCATCTTAGCTGTTAGGAAGTTTCTGTCTAGCTGAGAGCTTCTCTCTCTAAATCCTTGGCTCTTCCTTGGTTCTCCATCTTTCTCTCTCCTTGGAGGGAGATCCTGATCAACTTTAGGACTAATGAGGTTTCTAAACCTTTGCAAAGGGTTTCAAGGTTGCTTCTCTTTCTGAGTTTTACTTCTCTATTCTGGATTCATGAATGAGTAGAAGAGACTACACTTTCTCAATACTGAGGTTGTCAATTCTGGAAGTTATATGGACCACAATACGATTAAATTCTGCTGGAAGGCCATTGAATATGTGTAGAATGAGATCTTTCTCACGTATTGCATCTCCAGTTGCTAGATGAAGTTGATCTTCAATGGTTCGCATGGCATCAATGTAGTCTAATACACCTCTGTCATCCTTCTTTGTGATGTACAAAGAGTTTCTGAGACTCAGCAGTTTGGCTCTTGATCTACTTGCATAAGTTATTTCTGAGTGCAAGTCACAGTCCTCTTGATGATTCATACTGTGGAATTGAGCCAAGCACTCTGTCATTCATAGTTGACCTTAGTCAACTGAGGAGTAGTTGGTCATTACGGACCCACTGTATGTAGTCAGGATTAAGAGAGCCATCTTCAAGATTTTCCACTGGTTTTGTCTGAGTATTCAGTATATACTCCCTTAGACCATGTCCAATAATGGCTGGTACGACCTGGGCTTTCCACATGATATGATTATCTCTATCAAGTTTAAAGGATAGAGTGGATTGACGAGTATTTGAGAAAGGATTTAGCTCACATGTATTTTTGGTTGAGCTTTCGGGAATGTCTCTATTTTGGGAGTTTGATTCAAAGGAAGCCATTGAAGGCTCTAATACCAAGTTGAAGCTTGGGAAAGAGATAGAAAATAAAGTTTCAGCAAGAAGATGATGTAATATAAACCTTTTTCATTCCATCATCATCACTATCAGTACAAGATACATACATATATATATATGAACTTCATCATTAGCTAACCATTGAGTAAGAGAGAGAGGAATATAAATTGGTTACAATAACACTGTTTGTAACCCTAGTATTAGCTCCCGAGAGATTGCTGCTATATTCCTTCTGTTTGCTCTAACAACCAAGGCTGAGCTAGCAATGTGATGAGAGAGGCTGAACTGTAGGCTGACATGGAGATGAGAAGAGTGACCTGGCATCTTCTTCATTCAGAAGAAGACTAAGGCATTGTTGAAGAAGAGCACAGAAGCTGGCCTTCTAAATTACTGCCTTAACAATGTGGCTTTATAGTTGAGGGAAATCTACAAGAGGCAAAGTTCATAGCATTTAATTGAGTAAGTTTGACTTCTCAAGTTAATATCATTAACGAGAGTATCTTTTATGATACAACCATTTAAGAGGGTGGATATATATCGGAGGTTGGTGATCTTCGTTTACTTTGGATATAAAGATGTAGACGAGCTGCATATTGGTTGGACTAATGGTGCTAAACATGGGATCGACATAACACCATTTGAGTAGCCGTGAGTTGTGTGATTGGTTGAATCAAAGAATAAATACTATAATAATCAATCGAGCAATTAAACAATAAATATACCACGCGCACTCAACTAACAAATCAATATTCAAAAATGAATTTCATGAATAAATAAGTAAAAAATATAAGGTGGAAGCTTAAAAGTGATGAAATTAAATATTCAAGATCATAGAGATATATGAAATTAAAGTAAAGGATTGAAACATGCAAAAACTTAAATGGAGAAAACGAAGTGCGCGAATAATAATGAGTAAGAAGAAGAGTAATTTAACACGTCATACCTTTACGTGGTTCGATATTCTTGCGTCCGTTCTCGCTCCAAGATTCCCCTTAAAGTTTTTCAATCTCACAATCTTCTTATGTATAAAGATCAAACCTTACGATTACAGTTGACCCACATTGTCAATTAAATCTTACAATATTTTTTTGTTCTGAGATTTAGTGATCTCTTGCAATAACTCTATCAAATAGTAGAACCTCTAATTTTAACTCTGATGAATCAAATTCACTAAAGAAATTTATAAGTATTGAGTTGAAAATATTTCTAAAGATTTCTTAAGAGCAAGATTGTAGAAAGAATTGAGCTCTTGGTGTGTTTTTTCAAATAAAGAGGAAGTCCTCGTATTTATAGGCTTCAAAAGGCACAAGTAAACATGTGAAAAAATTTGCTAGCCAACACATGAAAAATGTGCTGGGATACAATGTGAAAAATGTGATAAGTAACATGTAGATAATATGATAGAAAACATGTGAAAAATGTGATAGGCAATTTATGAATTGAGACTTAGTTTAATGATATTTATCTCTAAGTAAATTGAGCTTATTAAGAGCAAATAAATTGAAAAAGCTTCTACTAAAAATTACATGAAACCAAATGTCTTCATAATCTTTAATTTTAAAGCTTTGCGGTATCTTACAGTAGTCCTAATACACTTGATAAAATTCATTAGTACTTTTATTGTTTTGTTATCATAAAAAACTATCACGTAGAGATAGTCTAACAATCTCTAATTTTTTTTCGATGACAAATCATTGATACAAAAATAATAATTAACCAAGCGAATATAATGATGCTCCTCCTAAATATGTGTTTCCTTAAGCACATGCAACACATATTTATATTTCCTCCCTTTGTTATCATAAAAAATTATATTTTCTCCCCATAAAAGCACATGCATAAAAAATAATTTCTTCAAAATATATTTTCATTCATGCATTAAAAATAACTATTTTCTCCATATTTGATAAACCTTACAAATAAACATAGTTTTTCTTTAGAAAAAAACGTTTAAGCTCCCCTCAAATTATGCATTCAAAACATGCATACTCGAAAATATTTCTTCATCAAAACAAATTAACATCAAATTAATATAAATGAAGCATGACATAAATGAAAATAAAAATAACTATTTTCTTTCAAGTAAACTACGATATGGTCTAGTATGACCTTTAATATTATATTGATGACACGTCAGAATAAAATGTAATATGTGTTCTTAAAAATTTTGTTTAAGTATTATTTTTGAATCTCAAACACATAAGACTAATACGCCTATTAATATCAGAATGATGACATGTGGTATACTCTTTTGTGTCGGTAAGTCGTGCCTAATCTTTGAAGAATGAAAGAAATTTTCATTCTTTCATGTGTGTGATTTTAGGCTTAGTAGCATGAATTTCGAGCTTACCTTTAGTAAGTTAAAATTTCTTTCACAAACATAATCTTAGAACAAGATGGTGTTTGATTTTCATCAACACATTCAAGATCTCTTTTATCTTCAAATGATTTTTTCATAGGCATTTCATTCAAATTTTCCATTCTTAACGTCAAATTCTTAACCTTTTCATTAGACTCAATTAAATCTTTTTCAAGTTCTATTGTCTGTATTTCAAAACAATTATAGATTGATTCTTTTCATACACATAACTTTCAACCAAATTAATTTTATCAATAAAAGATTGTTGTTCAACAACAAAATTTTCCACCTCAATTTTTATTTTTCAAAATTTTGAAGCAACCATTCCTTTTTATTTTCTATCAAATCATTTTCTTATTTCACAAAAGTATTTTACAATTGCTCGCGTGGATCAAGGATGTCATCATCATTAACGCATTCATCAGTACGAGAGTTATGTTATTTCAATCATTATTTTCAAATACAAGTTCATAAAGATAGAGCATCAAGCTTTGATATTGGTTATCAAATGGATATGACACTCTTTGAGTTGCCGTGAGTTGTTATGATTGCTCGAATAAAAAAATAAGTATTATAAATAATTAAATAATAAATGTTTCAGGAGCACTTAAGTGGGCAAATCAATATTCATGTATGAATTTTACTTAGTTACATGTCAAATAAATAAATAACAAATAAATAACAAATATAATGTGAAAGCTTAAAGTGCTAAATTTAAATATACATGATAATAAAAATATGGAAAATTTGAAGTGCACAAATAATAAAGAGTAGAGAGAAGAGTAATCCCACACACTATGTTTTACTAGTCTGACACTTTGTCTACGTCTACGCTCCAAAACCTCCTGAAGAATTTTAATCTCATGATATTCTTGGGGGTAAGACCATACCTTACTATCCCAATTGACATAATATAGGTGTGCCAATTAAACCTTATGATGTTTTGTGTTTCAAGATTTAGTGATATCTTATGATAATTCTTTCAAAGAATAAAATATCTTCAATTTTAGCTAACAAACCATCTCATTCACGGAAAAAATTTATAAGTGTAAAACTCAAAATATTTCTAAGGATTTTTAAAGGATAAGAATGTATAAAGGATTAAAACAATTTAAGCTCTTGATGTGTTTTCAAATGAGGAGCTTGTATTGGTATTTACAGGTTTTAAAAGGTACAAGGAGGCAACATGATTTTAATTTAAGTATGACATTAAGAAATAAAATTTCAAGTTAGAGTGAATCTTGCTCAATATTGCACTATATGCTATGAAGAGCTTGAACGTAACATAACAATTAAGTCCTTTGTTCATATGGCATTTGGAAAATTATGAATTAATTAATGATATTTGTTATTTTTAAAGCTATTCATTAATTAAACTTCAATCTATAGAACTATGTAATCAAGTTGTTTATTTAGTGAATAAAATAAGTTTAAAAAAAATTGATGGTCCGACTCTTAGTATAAGTTGGTTTCAATTTGTGATTCGCAGGAAACAATTAGGATGTGGGTATTATGAAAAGTTTCTATAGATTTCAATTATTTGAAAATCACTATTGAAGTAAAGTATGATTACTTAGTTTTTGGTGATTTCTAGTTCACTTCTTCACGAAATATATCCCCTCTTGTCAGGATCTTAACATGAGGGTCATGTTTACGAAATCCTGACCGTTCATGTAAAAATAGACGGCCAAGATCATCTAAGTATATGTGCCAAGATGACAATATAATTTTCAGTTTTTTAACTTTTTTGTATTTTATTTTTTTTTAAAATTAAATCTAGGTCATCCCTTCTTGAAATTAAATTTAGGAGAGGATCCAGATCATCTTCTCCCTCATTTAACTCCTTGTGCAAATATCCTCTCTCTTCATATTGCTCATCTTAGGATAGATATGTAAAATTCTCTTTAAGTTTCTCTTTGTTTTGTTTATAATGCTTGCATTATCTTGTGTGGATATACAATTAAATCTTTATTTTCATATTGATGTGGTTAGACAATTTCTACTAGTACTGTTGGGTTCTGTCTGTTAACTATAGTTTTAGAACTTTTTGAATTAACCCATTTTTCTTTTTCTGTTGATATGGTTGAACTTTATTGGTGCATGTCATTTTTTCTTTGGATTGAATTTATTGGACTAAGGAAGACCTTCGTATAAGGATATCTTTGTTAAATCCTTAATTCAATGTTGGACTTATACGTAAATAATTATTGTTGTAAACTGTCAAATAAGGTTAAACCCAATTAAAAGCGATCGGCTAACGTTTGAGTAATTTGAGTTTTAATGTATTAGATAGGTTGTGAACCATTTGATGTGTAGAGATTTATGATAATTTTTATTTTTATGATGAGCTAAAATAGAACTATCAAAAGATAATAAATATGTTATGGTCTCTAGATCACACAATTAATGGTAACCATTTTATTCTCCTTAATATCCCATCGTTAGAGAGAAAATAGAGAGATTAATTAAAGTGGACTCTCTCATAGAGAATCGTGAAGATCTGAAAGGTCAACTGCTTAGTTTTAAATTATGATCAATTGTCATAGATTCAGATACGCTTTCATTTAATTAATTATTTGATTCTTGATGTGTTCAACATGAGTTCTTGGGGTTTTAAGATATAGTTTATATGGATATGAAGTTTTCTCTAACACTTATTCATGTTGAATCATTGAGAATCGGATTTGGCTTTAGATCCATGATTATATGTAATTATATAAATATATTCTAGTATTCTTGAATTTGATAATTGTATGAAAAAATTATTAGATTTGAGAAGATAATTTTTTATATAATAAATATATACTGATGTTCTTGGATTTAATAAATCAAAATTTTGATATTATTAGATTTAAGAACAATTTTTAGCATAATACTAGATTTTTAATTTTGTTTTGTGATCATTGGGCCGGATTTCACCGTCGCCAGTGTTAAGGCGGCGACTGACGCGGCTGTCTTGCCACGCCAGCAAGGGAGCCGCAGCCATCTGGCCGCTGCTGTTAGTTTGGACGGCCATAACAACCAGCTGATACCCTAAAGAAAAAGAAACCCTAAAAGGTTTCGTTTTAGGTACACGAGCCAATTAGGCCCGTGATAGGAGAAGCTGCGAGCCTTGGCCCGCATCAATTAGAATAAAAAAAGTTGTGGTCTGTGGGCCAACCTCAAAGCCACTAAGGCAAGGGCTGTGGGCTTCTACCCACAGCTACTAAAAGCCCACAACCACTAAAGTAAGGGTTGTGGGTAGAAGCCCTTAGCAACTAAGAATGCCAAATTTATTTATTTATTTATTCAATATATTTTTTCAGCCATTAGCTATTACTAAAAATATTAAATCGTTTTTTCCGTCATCAATAATTTTTTTGGATTGTTTAAGTAAATTGATTTGAGATTAATTTTACAGATCATCTAAATAGATTAATTTTTAATTAATTTTAAAGATCGTAAAATTAATTATTTATCAATTAATTTAAAGATTAATTACAGTATAATTTTAAATTCGAACATTGGTATGTTATATATATATATACATATTAAGATGAATTAATTGAAGTAACATGTCGCCAAAGTGACATCTATTGTAGAAATTAATTTTGTCTTAAAATATAAAAGAGTATGTGCGTGTAACTTATGTGAATATTTGTCGGCCCAAAATAAAGTAAATATTTGACAGAATTACATGTGCTTTTGTGCTAATAAATATGTGATGATTATTTAGCTTTAAATGTGAACAATAAATCGGCTCAAATGAAGGTTTCTTGTTTGGTATGTTCTTTATCATCAATATTTGATTACTATATCAAGACATCACTTACAAGTTAATATTTTTGGTTAAAGTCAAATTATTAATGAAGTGCCCAGTGTCTTGAGATGAGTTTTACTTTTGTTTAAATTTATTGTTGTTTTGGAATTTTAGTGACCTTGTAGATTGGTTAATTGTTCTCTAGCAAGTTATTACTTGTGCTAATATTACTGCTGGTATCAAGAAAGTAGAGTATTAAATGGCTAAAACTTCAAGTCCTAGAAAGAAAACCTCATGATAGTTCTTGGAGTCATGGACATCGACGGATAAGAGTAATGGTTGATTCTCCTTCGCCACTAACAAATAAGAGTAACTCTACAACTGAGGCAACTATTGTGGGTATTTCCCGAGCCCCCTCTACAAAGGCAACACACGTCTCCCTATAAGTTTAAAGTGGATCACCAATGCAGCTATGATCCGTCACTGCAGGCTAGGATTGACAAAGTTGTCCAGTTATAAAAAATTTATGATTGTTCCAAGTTTGGTTGCTTCGACCAAGCTCCTGAATCGCCGCAAGTAACCCAAATACTAGAGAAAGAGTACGGAGAAACCCACAGGACTGCATGCTAGGCATTAAGCAGTTTTATGCACTCTGTACAAGTCAGTTTAATTGGCAACCCAACGAAGTATTCCACGTGTCCTCAAGGCATAGACCTATGGCCATCCTGTCTAATCACCAACTTCTGTGTCAGAAACACATTCTCTAAATCTCTTCACGTCAACTCAAGTGACGTGACATTAAATGTAACCTCCCCTCTCTACTAAAGGGAATACTTGGGAATATTCTTTAACTTCCTAAACAAGTAATTCTAAGGTATGCCTCATCTATAAATACTCTTTCCTCCAAGAATCAAGAGTAAGTTCGCTCGTCTTTGACTAAAGCTTTGTCAAATTTTCTCTACCCATCTAACTTAAGCTTCAGAAGCCATAAGATAGGAAAAGCCCCCTCTGATGACTCATCGTCTTTGGGTTCTTTGCTCTCATGTGTGCACAGATACTAACCGACCAGCATGAGACACGTGTGCTACTTCGATTTCAGCAGCGATGTATTAGTTTAATCATAATAAAAGTTAATGGATCGTTTTTATACAAATAAGAAAGTTAATTTTCTAAAAGTATATTTTTTCTCAAAAATAATTCTAATCATACATACTATATGCATTGAGGGGATCACCGTTTAAACATTGTGAGCGCAACTTTGGACAAATATGATTGTGGTTGATGGTAAATTAAATATTAAATGCATTTTCGTTAACGTACAACTTATTTATTAGAAGTACAGAAAATTTATGATTCACTAATGTAGACAAATGTACCTCTTTGTGTTATAACGAACAACTAATATGTTGCACGTACAAAATGAACAAGATTTTCGTTATTAGTTATTAGTTACAAGCATGAAGTTGATTAAAAGTTTTAAACGATAACCACCTAAAAATGTAATTTTAAATGTCATATGACAATACTGACATGTATACATGTCTATTTTGTAAACTCTCCACTGATCAGCTGGCAAAATGTCCAATCCCCCATTTCCGAAATTCACCCTTTAATCCAAAATTAGCTAAACGAATAGATATTTATGAATTTTATAAACCAAATTCAGGCCAACGAGAAGATGATTGATATGACACATATTTTATTAAAGAGAAATAGTTTAAAAGAAAGATTCTATAAAAAATAAAAATTAAATTGTTTAAAATAAATATTAATAGCTATACATAAATAATTTAAAAATAATAATTACGTAATTAAATAATATGCGGAAACTTAAATGCATAGAATAAAAAATAATAATGATGTGGAATGCAGAATAAACGTGCAAATAAGTTAATACGAAAAGTAAAATGCACGTAAATGTAAAGAGAGTAAGGTAGAGAGAGAACCGACACACAATATTTTTACATGGTTCGAGAAAATCTATCCCTACATCCACGCTCCAAGGATCTCCCTTAATTTTTTTTTTCAAACTATCTTTTTAACGGTGAAAACCAAACCTTTACAAATCTCTGTTGACTTATGGTGCTAATCAAACATTGACAATGCAGTTTTATCAAAATCTTTGAGCCTCTTCCAAAATTTCTCTCTCTCTCAAAGAGTATATCTCTCATTTTTCGCTCACAGTTTGTATTAGCTTATCTTTAAAAAATATCTCAAAATTTCGCTCAAAATACAAACCTCTCAAAGAATAAAACATTACGGAATTTCGTCGGACAGGGGTGGAGAAAAGTGGAGAGGTGTGTTTAAATTGAGAATGTTGTGGATATATATAGTGTTGAAAAATCAATATTCAAACCAATCGGACTGGTTGGAAAACCGGACAAACTAGTCATTAATTAAGGAGGTTTTTCCTTATTGACAAACTGATCACACCGATTTCTCCACCGGTCTGACTGGTTTGCACAATGAGGTAAATAATTACCTTTTGTGTAAACTGGTCACACCGGTCAGGGAGTCGGTCTGACCGGTTCCAAATCGATGCACCGATTTCTCACCGGTATCACCAGATTGACCTCTAAAATTGTGTCGTCTTGGACACTAAATGGAACCAGGCCTTGATATTTTCAAACAATTCTCTATGGTTCGGTCATCTACGTTCTGGTTCATGAGTGATCGGTCCGGTTCTAAATTCCTTGAATCATTCTTAGTTCAACCAACTTTGATTTACGCCATTTAGAGTTCGTTTGATATACTTTGTGCCTGTTCATAATATGTTGTGCGTGTTTCACCATTTACGATTTTGATTGCCCTTTATTCTTTTTGCATAAACACTTATGATTAAGTATTTTCAATATTATTTTCATTTTATTTAGGATCTACACACTTATTAAATTATTAGCCGTGTATTATTTAAAATCATTAAAATTATCACTTTGACTAAAGTTAAGAATCTCTCCTTTTTTTATGATGACAAGTAATTGATTGCAAAAATATATTAACTATAAACTTCTCATACACATATGAAATAATATTTCTAAATTTTAGAAATATTTAAAGTTCTCTCCTTTTGGCAATTAACTATATTTCTTTCTCATTTGAAATCATAAAAAGAATCAATCATGTCATTTGTTTTAAAAATACTCCCCTTTGTAATTTTTAATATGAATAAAAAATTCTTCTCCTTTCGTAATTAATTATCCCCCTTTGAAATCATGAAAATTAATTAAAAATTTCATTTTTTGATAAATCTCCCCCTCAATGTATCCGTTTTTTCAATTAAAAATATTTCATTTTTCAACATGCAAAAAAAAATTATGTGATTTCTCGAAAATCAAGATTATTATGAAGGTTGAGATTACTAACCTTGTCTACATGTGTCATTATGCATATATGTATATTTTCATGTTCATTTGCAATTGAGCTTCTCTTTTCTTTGGGTTTCTTCTTTGAAGTGCATCCTCTCTTAGTGAGCATCTTTCGAAATTTTTTTGTTGTGAAGTGGATTAAATATTCATCTTCTACTTCACTTTCCCTCTCAATAAATGTGATTTTGAATAATAAGTTTCCTCCTTTTATGTAGTGCACATCATCTTCCATGTACTCTATTTCATGAGTAATCGATGATCCCATGAGTTTTTCAAGTGAAAGCGTCTTGAGATTTTTTTCTTCTTGATTAGCAATAGCCTTGTCGTCCCATGATGTTGATAACAAACTAATAACTTTACTCACCAAATCACTATTAGTAAATGTCTTACCAAGAGTCTTAAGAGAACTTACAATGCTACTAAAATGAGCAAACATATATTCAATGCTTTTAATTTCACACATCTCATGCAAGAGAATATCAATATTAAAGTCTTTAACCTCATGTGTACATTTATGTATGATTTCTAATACATGCCAAATATATTTTGTAGATTCACACATACAAATATGATTATATTCATTTATACTTAAGGCACAATATAAGACACAACTTGAGCATTTAAAGACAATTTAATTTTATCGTTCTTGGTCAAATGGCATGACTTGGGCATGTAAGAATCATTTTAAACAATTTCTCACAAATTATAGTCAAGAGATTGAATAAAAATTCTCAATCTAATTTTCCAACAATTAAAATAAACTCCATCAAAAATAGAGGTTTCAAATTGATTGTCCTTGTTGAAATTAAAAATGCCATAGCTTAAGACAATTAAGTTTTAGATATTTGAGCACCAAGCTCTAATACCAATTATATGATCAATATGACATATCTTTTATGAAGAAAAAAAGTTTAAAAAGAAATATTTGATATAGAATAAAAATAAATTTGCTTGAAATATAAAATGAATAACAATTAAATATTTAATAAACGAGCAATTAAATTAATATTTAATAAATGAGCAATTAAATAAGTTAAATTATGATGACGCAGAATATTAAAGTGTGAAAATTAAACTTGCGATAAATTAAGTACGAAAAGTAAATAGCACGTAAATAAAATAGAGTAGGGAAGACAAAGAATCGACACATAATATTTTTATGTGGTTCAAAAAAATCTATCAATAAGTCCACGGTGAAAACCAAACCTTCACATACCCTATTGGCTTATGATGCCATTCGAACCTTGACAATGCAGCTCGGTCGATATCTTCGAATCTCTTACAAAATTTCTCTCTCTATCTCTTAGAAAGTAGATATGTCAATTTTTCGCTCACAATTTGTACTCGCTTTTCTCTACAAAATATCTCAAAATTTCACTCAAAATACAACTTCTCAAATAATAAAACACTACAGAACTTTATCAGAGAGGAGTGGAGAGAAGTGGAGAGGTGTGTTGAGATTGAAAATGTTGTGGGTATATTTAGTGTTGAAAAATCACCATTTAAACCGGACGGTCCGGTCATCAATTAAGGCGGTTTTTCTTATTGACAAACCGATCATACCGGTTTCTCCACCGGTCTGACCGGTTCGCACAATTAGGCAAATAATTGCCTTTTTTGTAAACCGGTCACCGGTCTGGGAATCGGTCTGACTGGTTCCAAATTAGTGCACTTATTTTCCAACAGCATCACTAGATTGACCTTATAATTGAGCCGGTTTGGACACCGAACTGAGGATGAACCAGACCTTGATATTTCACACAATTATGTCTGGTTCGGTATTCTACGTTCTGGTTCTTGAACAGTTCACCCCGGTTCTAAATTCAACCAACTTTGATTGATATGTTTCGTGCCCTTCGTAATATGTTACATGTGTCTCGCTATTTACGATTTCGATTT
Source organism: Datisca glomerata (assembly GCA_003255025.1). Classification (NCBI taxonomy): domain Eukaryota; kingdom Viridiplantae; phylum Streptophyta; class Magnoliopsida; order Cucurbitales; family Datiscaceae; genus Datisca; species Datisca glomerata. The sequence continues at coordinate 1,562,040 of QANY01002006.1, forward strand.
TCCTTTATTCTTTTTGCATAAACACTTACGATTAAGTGTTTTTAACATTATTTTCATTTTATTTAAGATCTACACACGTATTAAAATATTAATCTATGTATTATTTATCCTCATCAAAATAATCACTTTGACAGGGTTCAACAAAAATGATATTAGAAAAAGTAAAATTTAGAGAAATTATGACCCCATGAAAAAATGACAAAGTAAATTTAAATCTCAACAAATGACATGGAAGCCAAGGAAAAGGTTTGCGCTAACTGAAGCCCTCTAGCCGACTACAGCCCATTCTCTGTCGGAGCCTGCTACAACCCTTTTGTCAAATAACATTTTGAGCCACAACAATAGATGATCAAAGTATACAATCGCTCCAATCCATTATCGGTTATCAGATCGGAAAGGAGATTCATTATTAACGAAACTTATATTACTTGATAAAATAATAAATAATAGTGTATTTTATCAAATTTGAATAGCAAATAATATACTATTTGGTTATCTTAAATGTTTGAAAGGGATAAATGATATCCATTTTGGTAATTTTATAGATTTTAAAATAAAGGGTGCATATAGTAGAGTATTGGTGATAAAAAAATTTACATAATGAAATTGGAATGCATACAAGTTCCTTAGAATTTTCAGCAATATAATCTATTTTTAATTTAAAAAAATATACTTTGAATTAGCGTAGAGAAATCCTAGCTAACACATACATTTACTGCACCTAAAATAGGTACTGATGGGCCGTTACCTTTTTACAAGGATTTAGAATCAAATTGGATGGAACCTGCAGGACTAAAGATGTTTTATTAAGATTATAATTATAAAAAACAAAAAATAACATGTAGAAAGAGAAATGTCAGAAGCTATATATAATAAAATTATTTAGTATAAAAGAAAATAACACTTCAGTTGGCATTTTAAGTTGAGATTTGCATGTAATCGTATCTCTGCTTGAGGGTGAGGAGAGTTTGACGACTTCCTACACTCATTTTTGTTGTGTTTAGCGAATAGGATAGGATGTGTAACCGTCCTGAAAAATCAGTTTCGTTCTGTTCTGAAAATTTGTCTCTAATTTAGTGGGATGAGATTTTTATTCTTGACGGGATGAGACGAGACACGAGAGAAAATTATTTTGTCCCGTTCCGAACGGGACAGGACACGAGACAAAATTTTTTATCTTGACTTGTCTCGTTCCGTCCCGATTTTTCATTAATAACCAAACATTTTTTTTAAAATTTGAGCCTTAATTTTTTTAATTTTAACCTTAATTTTTAATTTTAACTCTTAATTTTTTAATTTTAACCTTTTAATCTTTTAAACTTTAAATAAATTTTAATTTTTAACTTTTAAATTTTTTACCTAAAATATCCTTTTTGTCCCGTTTGAGATTTCTCCTTAACACGAGACTGGATTTTGAAAAACCATCTCCTCTCATCCCGTGTAGTACACCCCTAGAATACAATACAAGGGTGGCATGCGCGTGGGGGTCTCCTTTTGGGGGTCTCCTATAAAAGGAGATGGTTAATAAATTTGAAGGGAACTTTCATTTTTTTAAAATTAAAAAAGAATAACTCTACTCAGATTCCTTGATCTGTAGAAATGTGATTCGATCCAAATTCCTTGATCTGTACTCGGCCTCCTCCACCTCCGAAGAAGGTATGGTCATCCTAAAGGCTTATTGGAATAAGCTATGTTTGTACACATTATTTATACAAATGACTAGACAACCACAACAAAAACTCGAGGCCCACATTACATAAATGTTTGTGTGATGTAATATAATTAAGAACATATGAAAATCCTTGAAATTTATTTTGTTTCTTTTTGAAATTTGAAGAAGAAATGAAGCTTTATTCGTGTAAATTGTAAATTTGTTCACTATTTTTATCTTCATCGTCTTAGTTCGACATCCATTCTCATTCCTATTTAGGAACTGCGGCGAGGATAGAATTTGAAAGTACGATCCTTGAATTCGCTGAGCAATTAAAAATCATGGACAAAGTCGACTTTGATCGGTTAGTAATGAGCGACTATATACATGCATATTCTGGATGATTTTATATGAATATTGTATCTGTGCATTAGTAATTTGAAAGAGAACTAGAGATTTCCTATTACTATATAGGAGGTTGCTTAGCTCATCAAGTCAACAAATCGTGGTTGACTAATATATCTCATTCTAGAATTGAAGTGTGTTGCTTAAATAATATCCATATAGTTTATTACTGTTACAATTAATGTTAGAATTTGGTATAGGAATGAGTTAATACTTCTATTAGAATAGTTTGTTTTGTGGGTTATATTTTCACAGAGCCTGTAAGTGTAATTATAAAGACTGAAATATTACAAACTTGAAGTACTCAGGAATTCTCTTTGCTTTAGGATTCAAACTGTTTCTGAATCTCTCCCATTGCACGCTCTCTTCAAAATATTATATGTTTACGAGTAAATGCATTATTGAAATGTTTGATTTACTCATTTTTATTTCATGAATCTGCTATAATTTAAAACACCTTTATATTTTTTTTTTACTGGAATGTTTGATTTACTGATCATATTTCATTCCTGTAGGTAATATTAACTTGAGAACTTCTTATAAGATTGATTAATCAATTTTTCTTTTTCTTTTTTATTTTGTTGTTTTTATAGTTTGGATGACTAAGCATAAGAGCTCAATTGAGCTATTAAGGTCTTATGGTATTATCGAATGTGTTGAATCAGTGAAGAAAATTACATTAGAGGATAACGAGACTGCGGAAAAGACCAAACAGTGTGTACATGCCAAAGATATAACAACTGATTTAAATGAAGGTTCCCTAGAAGTCTTTGATGATTTTCCTGAAATTGATTTAAATGATCTATTCCTACTTCCTGATGATCTGTCCGCCTGATTTAGTGGAAGGCAGGATGTATGGGAGTCATCTCCTGAACTTTTGGAGTACTACTTTGATCATCTTGATTTTGAAGAACTTAAAGATTCAGGACCTAGTAACAATAGCACCTGAAAAGACTAGACTTGAAATTGGTAGAATATTCTACAGGATATAAGAGATTAGTAACACAAAGGACCTAGTAATATCCAAAAGAATGATGATAATTAAAGGATATACATATTGAGAAAAGAATACGTATTTTTAGAATATAGAAACAGAAAATAGGATATTGGAATTGACATAATAAGACTTGGAAAAATTGTACTTCGTGCTAATAATAGAAATCTAATAGTTTATTTGTTATTTATGTAAATGTTTTTTTCTACTTAGCAAGGAGAATAATGATAGAGCCTAATTTTTTATAAGTGTTAATTAGAAAAAATAGGAGGAGAATTTAAGAGTGAGAGAAATTTGCAGAGAATCTCAAGTTTTTTCTTGAGTTGTATTGAATATGTTATTCCTCTAGTACATTGACCTTTATAAAGATTTCTCAGGGATCACATGTAAATTAAAATAACAATATAAAAGAAAGAGCTCATCATTCACAGGGATCACACCCATTCGTGGGGGTCATTCTGTTGAGTATGACCCTCCTTTTTTCTTTCTGTCCCGCTCAGTCGTCAATCAATCACGGCCACTTAACGATTTTTTATGACTTTGAGCCAATTAGTCACAGTCACTTGGTGATCTATCAATCTGTATCATCTAAGTACTTTCAGCTTTTACTAAATCAATCATTGTCACTTTTCTGTCAACTCGGGTCTTTACGCCTGTCTCCGTTCTTTCCTTCCTCGTTCTCATGAGGTCTCCTGCTTCAGCGTTCTTTCCTGCTCTAACGAGTTCTCGCTCTTCTGGGCTCTTCCCGTTTCGGCGAGGTCTCGCGCTTCTGGGCTCTTCCCTTTTCGGCGAGGTCTCCATCTTCTGGGCTCTTCCAACTCTAATGAGGTCTCCCGCTTCAACATTCCTCCCCACTCTGATGAGATCTCGCGCTTCTGGGCTCTTCCGATTTTAGTGAGGTCACCCGCTTCTAGGCTCTTCACGCTTTCATGAGGTCTCCCGCTTTAGCGTTCTTTCCCGCTCTGACGAGATGTCGCGCTTTTGGGCTCTTTCCCGTTCTGACAGGGTCTCCCTCTTCTGGGCACTTCATGCTCTGATGTGGTCTCCCGTTTTTACATTCTTTCCCACGCAGCCCCCCACCTTGCCATGTTCGTGGCCCACGCGTCCTCTCAGGATTCGTATTCCGTACACGTGTCTTGGGTTTTTTCTGTTCATTTGCCCTCCATTATGCTCAATAATTTTTATTGATGTGTAATGATGAGGACTCCTTAATTCGCATGCATTTGGGTTACGTGTGCTTTGTCTCTACTCCTTCTTCCAGTTGTCTTCGTGCCATTCGTTGACGTTAGTGACAGTTATGTCTTCTCAATCGTGCCTTTTCAAGAAAGGTTCTTTCAGATTTCCATTTTCAAAGAAATTTATAAAACGTATTTTCATTTTCCTTTTCTTCTTCCTCGTTTTTTAACTAGGAGCCTATTTAAGGATTCTCTTATTTTACTCATTTCTATCTTCGTTTGTGGTAAGACACTCTCCCCCGTTTGTCTTCTTCTTCATTTTCTTGTTTGAAATCCCTTCCCCTTCATCTATGTCCTGAGGCGATACTTCTAAGTTTAGGCCTCCGGTACCTTCGGTCAGAAACCACACTGAGCTAGGACATTTCCTAGATTCCCACCGCGACGCCTTTCCCTCCGACGTAGTGTGTGGTCTAGGTGAAAGGGGCGTCATAGGCCATCCATGTAGTCCTCCATACCAAATGACATTAAGCCCTATGTACATAGCTTTGAGGTTTAAGATTACTTTATCCCATTTCCTTCAAGAATTCTTCCACACCTGTAAATTAGCTCCATCACACTTTACCCCTAGCTAGTATATGATTTTACTTGGTTTTGAAGCCTTGAATATGAGGTATGGCTTAGATTTAGGAGTAAATGAACTTAGGGCGTGCAACATCATCAAGTACCATGCCGAGTCTGAGTGTTACTATCTGGCCCCTCGCCCTGGTGCTGAAAAAAGGAAAATGATCACTCCGATCCTAAAAAAGGAAAATGTAAGTCGTCAGAGCTCTGGTTCCTACTTCTTTGCTTTCTTTTTGCTTTTTGTTTTCTTTTTTTAACTGACTTTCTTTCTACTTATTTGTCTTTGTAGATAATAAAAGGAAAAAACCCCCATTATCTTTTCCAGGAGTCGAGAGAGAAGATCATAGTCACATTCAACATTCGTGGATGAGATTGGGATGATCTCCTAGATTAGAGACGAGAAATCAACATCGCCTTCATCCCAAAAGATAACCAAGTTTTACCCCTCCGTGCAGTGCCTCTACCTTCAACGCAGCCATGCACATCATCTCCTCCGTCTTCTTTTGAAATCCTACTAGGTATTTACACTTCACGGTCTCTAATTTCTAATTCTAGTACATCCATTTCTTCTGGGTCTGAATGGGAAACGTGAAACGGGAGCGTCTATTTCAACACCTTGCAGTGAGCGTTATGTCGAGGCGGGCTCATATGAGGAGTACCATTATTGGGGACGTGTCCGAGGAAGAAAGGATCATTTATCCGAGATGAGAGGCCCCAAGTTCTTTCCATGAGGTTTTGAGTCTTCCTCATGTTGCCCCTACCTCCTCTTCAACCATTCCCTTCACTCTCGTTGTTCCAGCGGATGCTCCCCAGTAAAAGTCCTCTTCTACTCTGCCCCCTCCTCAGCCGGATTTGGCTCCTATTCACTCATCTGGCACTTAGGGCAGGGGGAAGGACCCTTCTCTGTGGAGTTGGAGAAACTTCTGCGGGGTTCCACAAGTTCTCGCTTCTGTTAGCTTCCTCAACAACCCCCGTTCTTCATATATTGTGCTTTATGGGGTTCAACCTATACGGACATGGTCACTGCTCGTGATATGTCGTTGAGAATCAACTCTACTCGCTCAGTCATGGTTTAATGAAGGTATACTCATTCATTTTCTAGCTTTCTTTACTCGTTATTCTTCTTTTCCTAGCAAAACGTAGTTTTCTCTTGTTTTTTTTTTCTGCAGGCCATCATTTTTCATAACATCCTCCAAAAGCACTTTCTTGCAAACATCCCACGTTGCAAACATCATAACAGAATATGATAATAAAAATTAAAATAAAAAGATAATTGTATAAGCAAATTGCAAACATCCCACGTTGTTAGAAAAATTATTATTTATTCTTATTTTATATTTAAATATTTTATTAACAAATATATATATATTTTAAATCACAACAAATCTCTCCTAATGGTACGAGACTGATGAATCTTTTAAATATTTATTTAATGAAATTATATAAGTAAGTGTATGAGAATATATATATATAGAGAGATAATAATTTTCATATAAATTATATAAGTATTTATAGAAATAAAATAGACAAATAAAAATAAAAATTAGGTATGAATGACGAAAACACGTACATTAATATTATTCACATTTTATCATATGATATATTCATGTATATAATGGCATATGTGTATTTTGTATCATAAAAAAAGTTAGACTTATATTTTTGTTACTATTATAATTAAAAATAAGTTTTTTATATATATCAATGATATTTTTTTTTACTTAGCAGATTTATCGTGATACTAGTCTAATAAAATTTGTTTTAAATGGATAATGAAATCTAAAACTTGTTACTCAAAAATAAATATATTAATTGTTTCTTATGATTAGTTTATTTAACATTTGACTATTATTATTAAATGTCTTAGAAAATGGTGGAATGGAAATAGAAAGTTATGGTCTACATAATTTGGTTATCAACTTAATTAAGTTTAAAAATGGTTAAAAATTAAAACACCTTATTAAAATGGTTAAATTCTATAATTTTAATTGATCGATTAAACAAGGCCAATCATGCTATTTTCCCTAAAATAATTAGGAAATATTGGGGCTTTATACAAGACTTAGATCATTTTAGTATCCTAACTATCGTAAACAATTGTAAATTGACCCATAATAAAAAATAACAATCTAACTATTATACCCTTTATTAACATATAGGAAAATAAATAAATAATAAAAAACTACATTTATACTTACTCTCTCTTTCCCTCTCTATGTGGAAATCCTCCAGATTCTTTATGCATTGGGCAAAATTAATTAGGCAAAAGTTAATCTCTCTCCTTATCTCTCCCTCTTTCTGATTTAATAACTACAAAAATAGGAATACTATTACATTTAAATCAATTGTTAGAATTGATAAATATTTTCTAAAAGTGTTATATTTGATGTTTTTGAAAATCTGTGACAAAATTATATTTAAAATAGAAAACTTGTCTAGATATCATCAATGGGCCAATATCAAGAATAGACCATTTTTAAGAAAAAATATAAAATAACTTAAGATGAAACAAAAATAATAAATAGCCACCTAAATTAAAAACATAACAAAACCTTGCGCCAAAAAATGTCATCCAAGTGTGCGAGCGAAGTTTTAATTTTTTGTCCATAAAATTTATATAATATATACTACATATATAAAATATACTACAAAAATTACACTTATATATATATATATATAATATACTATATATATTATGTAAACTATCAAAATCTGGAGCTTTGTCACGGGTGGCGTGATAATGTCATTCTGCGTGGGAGTCCATTTTTTTCAAAAATCATATTAGGAGACTATTTTTTAATATTTTTTTATACTTGTGGTCATTTTTTATAAATTTTTTTAGAAATTGACTATTTTATTAACTGTTAGCTTTATATCTCTATGAGATAACTTTTGATGATAACAAAACATTGATTTTGCTAATAAATTTAATCAAGTTTGCAGAGGCCATTGAAAAAATTACCACACGACATTCTAGTTGAAGATCATGAAAATATTTATTTTCATCGGAGCTCATAAAGTACGAAGATTGAAGATCATGAAGATATCTACTTTCATGTAACTTTTATTAGGAGTTTACTCATTTTATTTGTTTTTATTAAAACTCAATTTATTTAGGGATGTCTATCCTTAAATTAAGTTTTCATCCATAAAAAGCCTAGAAACCAAAATCACATCTTTCTTGCACAATAGACAAAATACCTGAGAGTGAGATAATGACAAAGCACAAACAAAGTAAGTTTCAAATTTAAGTAGATAAAGAGATATGGAGCTTACCCAAATAATTTTTTACCATATTGTGTTATTTTGGATAGGAGTATTACTTACCTTTTAGGTCAATGATTTTATGTCCCTCTTATTAAGGATGGAGTGTCATTTCCTTTATCTATATTCAAAATTTGAAATTTTCCCTCCTAAACTCTAACATCCATCTCCTCTATAAATACACCACATTTCTCTTCACACAACACAAAATTCATAGTCAAGAGACTTGCTCTTAAAACTCTCTCAATACTCTGCTAATAAATCTCTCTTAATATTTTGAGTTGTATACTTACAAATTTCTTGAATGAGCAAGATTATTTTTTTTGTGAGCTTAGAGTGGAGATTCTACTCTTTTGAGAGAGTTATTGTAAGGGGTCACTTAATCTCGAAACATATAACCTTGGGAGGTTTAGTTGGCACCCATAAAATCAATTGAGTTTGTAAGGTTTGGTCTTCACCTTTAAGAAGATCATGAGATTAAAAATCTCCAAGAGGGGGCCTTGGAGCGTGGACATAGAGATATGATTTCTCGAACCACATAAAAATTTCATGTCTCTATCTTCTTATCCTTCTTCTCTTTTTATTTTGTGCTATTTATTTTTTGCACTTTAATTTTCCGCACTTCAATTTCTCACACTTAATTTCCGCACTTTAGGTTTCCGTAATTATTTTATTTTCCATATTTATATTATCGCAAGCATTATTTAGTTTAACACTTTTATCTATTACTTATTTATCTTTTCAAGAGTTAAACTCATGGAACATTGAAGTTCATTCTTGAACATTCATTTTCTACTTGAGTGCGAAATTTTTTTAATTTAAACACGATCACCCGATTCACCCCCTCTTAAATTATCATATCGATCCTACATTAACATGACTATATCATGAATTCTAGAAATATTGAGTCTCTTTTTATGTTTGGGTCTTAGGCCCAAGCCTAAGTTCTCTTAGGATTTGACAGTCATGGTTCTATATTACATCTCCTCTCACAAAATATAATCATAAACTAAACTTACAATATTAGAAACATAATATGTCAGTTTTTTATGTTAATGAATTATATTTACCACATATCTAAAAGTTTTAGATTTTATAATTTGTTGAAGACTTTTTTTGTTAAGGTCAATCTATTTAGTTAAATGAACTTTCTGTCTTTGAACTTTGACACTCATGCTCACACATTCCATGCATGGTAAGTTATATGGTCTTTATTCATTTATTTTTCTTCCAAATAGACCTTCCACTCGCTTCTAACTCCTTCTAGTTACCACCATGCGCCACTCACGTGTTGGGAAACTACCTCCCACCAGCAAAGTAGAATGTTACTGAATGTAAGTAAAAAGAAAACAAAAGGAAAGAAAATGAACTAATGGATTTCTATTATTCACGAAGTGCAGTTTTTCCAAATCTTATTCCTATTGGTTTCAATATATTATTTTCAGTTTCTATAGTCTAAAAAATAGGTATTCTTTTCTCTATATTTATACATTTTATTTATCATCATTGTTTCGGATATTATTAGGTCCACTGTGTTTCTGATTTCTTATTTCTTGTAGAATACTATATTAATCTCATGTCTATTATTTTCAGGTGTTGTTGTTACTAGGTCCTGATTATTTGAATTCTTTCCGCAGTCTTACTATCCTCCAATGCCGTTTTCTTTAGTGATTCATCACATTTGATAAGACCATAAGACCTTAACAGCTCAATTGATGTCTTATGTTTGTTATCCAAATTAAAAGAAAAAAAATTAAAGAAAAAAAAAGAAATCGTTTAATCAATCCTGTAACAAGATTTCAAGTTAAAATTGCCTACTAGAATAAAATATAAGCAGTAAATCAAACTTTTTTAGTAAAAAAAAAGTCTGAAGGTGTTTCATGATTCATCATTTAATAGAATTGGTAAATCAAACATTCCAATAAGGCATTTACTCATATAAGGTAAAAGAGAATTCTTGAATACTTTAAGATCATATTATTCCAACCTTATCACTTAGAGCCCATTTGGTACAATTCAATTGTATAAAATTCATTGTGTACAATTTCAAATGACCATCGTAATTCAATTGTATAAAATTTATTGTGTACAATTCAATTACTTGTAAAATATGATTATCATATTTGATCATTCAGCGGTAATTTATGATGTCATACGTGATAATTAATAATTGCTATGTTTGATTTATGTTAATTTTTGTTGTAAATATATGTAAATAACATGAAGTTTCTTTAATGCCATTTTAATTAGATATTATCTAAAAATATTTTGATGTGTAATTTTAACGATAATTTTTTAATTTATTTTTTAATTAATATTTTAATAAATTAATAACGGTAGACTAAATTTAAAAATCATTTTTAATCAAATTAATAAAATAAATGATATAATAAAAAATATTTTCAAGTGACATTTTAACATTAATTTTAATTAGTTTTATTAATATAAATAAATTCATATTGCTAGGCTAAACTTTACTAAAGTTAAATTAAATTAAATTAAAAAATTGTTAACATTTTAATTTAAAAATCTTAAGTAAATTTATAATATGAATTTTAATTGATATTTAAATAAAAACTAAACAGTAATAAATTTAATTTTGATTAAATTAATAAGATGAGAGAGAAAGTGGAGAAAGAATTGCAATGACATTGTATATTATGATTGCGCTTCCATTTTATTATGTAATTAAATTGCGTCAACGGATTGTAAATTAGAATTGCATGCAAATTACGATTGCAGTCAAAATTAAAAGATTACTTCAAACAAACATGATAATTCAATTACAAAAGATTACAATAAAATTATAAAAGAGGATAACACGAATCAAACAAGACTTTACACTTATATATTTTTTTTGTCAAGGGGGAGAGGGATACAACTGGGGTTTGAACCCCTGATCTTGATGTTGGAAACATCTCTTGTAACCATTCGACCCGAAAAGCCTGGTTAACGGGACCTTACACTTATACACTCTGTGAAAATATAATTCAGTAAACAAATTATTCTAGTAGAAGGACTAATTTTTTCTTATTCACACTTTTACAATATCTCATTATTGAACGATGAAAGTTGTTTTTGTCCTTGACTTTTAATTTTTCAACATACTCAAAGATCAGAGTTTCAACTTCAATCATTCTAAAAATGTGAATGGATGTCATATTAAAAAAATAGTGAACAAGTTTACAATCTATACAAATGAAACTTCATTTATTCTTAAAGTTTCAAAAAGAAACAAAATAAAGTTCAAGGAATTTTGTACTGAATCACATTTATAAAAATAAGAATGGTATGCCCTTAGTGTGCAACCGTTTAATTGCATTGTCTAAAATTTAGATTGGCACTTCTTCGTAGATTAGATCTTCTTATAAATGAAGTACTCATGACTAAAAATACGAGAAGAGTCAATGATGTACTCACGCAACATAAATACATGAAAAAAAGACCATGTCTTGTAAGGACTGTGGATAGAGCCTCATTGTAAAGCAACAATTCCAGTCCAATTTAGAAAGTTAAAAAGACCAATAATTCCATAGCTAAGATTTCTTTTCCTTTCAAATCTTTATTCCATTAACAGGAAGTACTTTAATAAACACCATATCTCCAATCTCAAACTCTTCGAATTACTCTAAGCATTTATGATTCTTTTTTGAAATTTATGATTCTAGGTCTAACAACTTGTTTAGCAACTTCGTCTCAATGAACAAGTGATTGACAGTTTTGATTTCTATAATATTCTTATATTTGCATAAAGCCATCACTACAATGCACTTAGATCTCTTATACACAGAGGCCAGCTGGCATGAGCCATCCCTTGCATGAGCCATCCCTTGCATGGCCCAACCCATTCTAATTTTATATTTGTTGAACTTTAGCCCTTGTAGCAGGCTTGTGCCCCTAACTATTACATTACCGTTTATAATTTGTTAAAAGAGAAAACGACGCAAAAAGAAGGCTTTCAAGTTAATTGTAAAAAACGGTCCAAAATTTTTATCATAAAAATGACTGAAAATGATGGAGATAAATAATTTATTTTTTAAAATTACACATATTTTTTTCCCATTTTTGTAATAAAAAAGTTTTCAAGATATTTTTGTAGTTTGAGTTCTAAAAAAGACTATTTTTATAGTTCTCCTAAAAATTTTCTGAACATTTCTATCGTTTGAGTTGAAAAATAATCATTTTTATAATTTTCCTAAAATTTATATTCAAATTCTACCTTTGAATTGTTTGACCTTTGGGCCTTCATAATCTATTCATATTTACTCAAAATTATTGCTGTTATTTTTGTGGAGAATGAAAATAGACAAGTTTTATGTTTACTCCTAAAAATAGCATATGATTTATGAAATTATTAATAATAGTAAAACATTACAAAAGTACCAAAATGACAGCTCTAAGACAATTGACGCATTCTTAAAATTCACGGATTTCAAAAATCAGAGTTTTAGAAATTCATTGATTTTCAAAAATCACGGGTTTAATGTATATATGTTATACATGTATATATATTAACACATATTTATCGTGAATACATCTACATATGTATACAACATATATCTTGTAAATTCTTTTCCAGATCTTCATCCTTGCAAGGTCACTGTCCGTTGAGAGATTATTAGGACTTGTGCCCACATTGTGACCTGCATCCCCACACTCTGGGAATTTGGTCCGTTGAATTGAATCTAAATGATTTTTATCTGTTGAAAACACAAAACCTTACTTGAAAGTGACCGTGCTTTCTATAAAAAAAATTATTAGAAAAGCTCAGGACCATTCAGATTTTAATCCAACGACTAAGACCGTAGGGCTCGGGCCACAATGTGACCGTTAGTCCTAATAATTTCTCATCTACATGACAATTATTCATCTCAGTTCCTCGTTTTCCAGGCCACAAAGTTTGATGTCCATGGCCGCACACAAAACGATCCGTCCATGATCGCGAGCTCTCCATCCACGGCTGCCAAGCTTCCGCTTCCATGTTGGGAAGTTTTCGTGGGTGACGGAAAGGAGGGCGATTTGTTAGTCGGCGAGATTTTAAGGAGTGAGGGATTATTATTTTAGTGAGATTATTTTTAATGATTTTGAAAACCTTGGTCATTTTTGTTTTTTCAATTGTATTAAAGTATTGGGATCTAACTCATACTAAAAAACTAGTTGGTGAGTTGAATATTTTTGCGAGCTGATGTTCTAAGCTTAAAACATAATTTCAGTTAATGTAAGTTTATTTTCACAACACACTCGTCACGTATAGACCGGTCTTTCATCTATTCCTTCTCACATTTAAATGTAGCATGGATACAACTCATGTTTAAGTTGGCTCTAATACCATGTTAAAATAATATTGGAGCAAACTCATACCATAAAGATATACGCCCTACTACTTTTAATGTGTTAGAGTAATTGAGAAATGAGAAAAAGTAGTCCGGAAACTAATACTCAAAACTAGCATATTGACATGAGTTATGCTCAAAACGTTTAAATAATGATTTTCTTCATAAACGTTAACATATGGATGAATCTATTATTTTCTTCCTAAGTAATTCTCATATTCTTTAGAAGAGAACTAGCAATTTGATATGAGTTAGAACCAAAACGTTAATATGTGGATGAATCTATATTTTTTTTTTGTTTTAATTTAAGTCTATGAGAAAGTAACCACTGCTAAATCAACATTTATAAGCTAGAATGTTATTTGAGGAATTGTAAGAATAATAGTAGAAAAAATAGTCCAAAATATGTTAGAGGTTATTCTAGACATACCTAGAACTAGCACTAAAATATTCTAGAACTTGGTGGAATAGTTTATTCACCATGCATTCATGCCTATATTCTAAAACTTGGTGGAATAGTTTATAAGATTCTTGTTGCCATGAGTTTGCAAGGATAAAATTGTAATGATGTTCAGTAACATATTGGAAGGTCTATCGGATATCATAGTTACCTCATGTTGGAAGTTTTCAAGCAAGAGTGGCAACTTTACTTTTCCTTCATCGAACTTGCAATTCTAACAGAGTTGTTAAAGGCACCACTTTATTCATTTTCTCAATATTTACATGCTAGAGAGGGTTGATCGCAGCGATATAGAGAGTTTGACTAATGTTACTTTGTTTTGACCCTGTGTATATCAGTTCATTCTAATTACAGTTTGTAAGATTACCGAGTCTATGGCAACACTAAATCGAAGCTTGCCTTGTCCCACCAACTCTGCAAGTATAAATAGCAAACTTTATATATGGAGAATACAGAAAGCTGAATTGCACACAATTACTTGTCTTGCAAATGCACACTATACAAAATGAAGAGCATGACTATACCCTTACCAAGTTTAAAGATAGAAGAGGACAATTTGTCCATATCCCTCACATTCTTGCAAATATCACATATAGCTGAAACTTCTTAAGGAAAATAAACATGATCTCCACCCTTCATAAACTGATCATTCCAACCAAAAGGATCTGTATACAGTCCAATATTTGAATCATGTTGCAACAACAATACTCAATACATAAATGCACAGCATCTAAACCTCTCATTCATCCATACAAGAATAAGTAAACAAAATCATCATAAAAAGTTTATTCTTTTCGATTGTCATCATTATACTGGAGAGCCAAACAGCTTGAAAAGCTTAGAAATGCGAACATGCATTGTAAACACACCATTTGTGAAACGAGGCGACGTCCACTCCTCTCCTTTTTAACAAGTCAACATAATATGAAGGACTCTGGGAAAGGGCGACAATTACGACTCCTCTACATCAAAATTTCATACCATGAAAAAAATTCAACAGAAGTAAACCGAAATGATCATTTCTGAAATCGATGCTGCTGTGTGAAACTATACTGACCCAGACTTCAATTTCCTGGCCAAAACGTTGGTGGAGAGTTGGGTGAGGACGTTAGTGAAGACGTCGAAGCCAAAAGGTGAAGCTAGAGTCCTTAATGATGAGAGCTGGTGCAAGCTCTCCCTCCAAGGCACCATCTCGAAGTACTCTGGAAATCAGTTATGCCATTGTTGTAGGGAATCGGGATCTTCAGCCTTAAAACAAGCCCTACCATGAGATTAATAAGGTGTGAATAGTGTGAGTATATCGAAATTATTTGGATTTTGTGTTACAAAAACTTAATTGCAAAATGCCTAGAAAACTTAGTTGCAACAAATAAACTGTTTAAGTACATGTAGCAAATTAATTCGTTAAAACGTATCCCCATATCCCTTTCTTTATTAAAACTACGCGTTAAGCTATTGGTATCGTATGATATTCGTATCGCGTGTCAGTGTCCGTACTTCTTAGTTTGTAGTTCTTCCTTAGATAAATTGTAGTTTGAATATTAAAGAAAAAAAAATTGGTTCGAACATTTAAAATTAAGAATAAAATGAGGGTTGGTTTTATTATTATATGATACTTAAATTGTATTAGTTTCAAGTTTAATTATCCTGAATTTTTTTGTTAGTAAAACTTAATATAAAGAGAGTCTATTTTATTTTTAAATTAAAAATGTGT
This sequence comes from Datisca glomerata, assembly GCA_003255025.1. NCBI lineage: Eukaryota > Viridiplantae > Streptophyta > Magnoliopsida > Cucurbitales > Datiscaceae > Datisca > Datisca glomerata. The sequence continues at coordinate 1,577,657 of QANY01002006.1, forward strand.
TGATGTCATTTAAGCAAATTTCATAGGCTTCTAGGTAGTTTTCTCTATTACTAGTAAAGTGTTACTTGCTATGCACATGATTGAGAGCATTAGATCTTTTAGTTTTTTTCTTTATACATTTAAGGTCATAGTCCTTCAAAGTAAGTATGAAAGAAAGATCTAACATTAAGTTGTATATACATGCTCTATTAAAATTATGAGCATAGAGATTTAGCTTTTAATTAGTGCATCAATTTTAACTGAATTTTTATGTTATCATCATATTCAATGAGTAGATGAATTAATATCAATATGAAAAAAATATATGACAATTTCTTATCTTTGTACCTTTCACTATTTTATATTATGAATAAAAATAATTTATTTTAGCAACGACGCTGCATCTTAGAATCACTAAAAACATAATGAAGTTTACTATTTATTAGTGAGCATCTTTCCGTAAAAATATTTTATTGTTGTTGGTCATGGAGTTTTGAAAATAAAAAGGTTCGGTGACCTTTTTTCAATGATATGTTCATGATTCTTAATAAACCACTCATAAAAAATGTGATGTGTATTTTATTATTGATAATGAATCTACATTTAAGAAATATTGATACTATTATTATTCATAATTAATTCTTCTTTGAATATCATCTCAATCTCTACTATATTAAAAGGGGCTTAAGAGGGAGAAACCTTTGATTTCTCTTTTTACCCTTTAAGCCCTAGTATAATATTAAGTTTTTTATTTATTTCATTTATTTATAATTTTTTTCACTAATTATTCTCTTAATAATACTTAGTAAAATCTAGTATTTTATATTATTATGTCATTGAGAATGTGAAGGATTATGTTTATGATTTTAGAGATCTTTATATATCATAAACATTAGTTTATTCAATTTGTAATGATTTATTATCTATCTATAAGATTTTTTATAATTTAGATTTTTTAATTTTATAAAAAGATGTAATAATTTTTAATGTTCATTACCACTAGTAAAATGGTTTGTTATGAGTTACTGTCTATCTATAGATTTTTTTCTCTTGCTTAGATTTTTTAATTTTATAATAATATAATAATTTTTAATGGTCATTATGCATAGTAAAATAGTTTGTCATATTTAATTTTCTCTTCTCAAATAACTTTTTCGTTTGTTTCGTCTTATTTCATTATATAAATTTGTCAAGATCATGCATTTTTCAATTTATAAATTCTCGTAGATAATTTATCATGATGATGCACAACTTATTCAAGTTTTCTTCTATTTATAACAATTTTATTATAAATATATCATTTTCAGGTGATATACAACTTATTCATTCATTTTATTTGTAGTAGTTTAATTATAAATATGAGAAAATTGTCATTATTACTTTCTTTTGTATTAGATTTGTGATGTTTTGAATACTAATTTATTTCAATGTTAATAATAATTTTAAAAAGTGTTGTATAGTTTTAAAAATTCTTCAACACATGTGAAGCACGTGTTTCTCGACTAATAATATTAAATGTACAGTTAAAAGATCAATAGTCAATTGTCATATGGAGTATAAACGATCATTTTAGAAATTTATGAACAATAAGTAAATAATATTGTCAAAAATGATTCTCAATTGCATGCTACTTTTAATATGCCAGTAGAAAAGGATGTGTTTCGCACGTACTGAAAGGTTTTTAAAATTATACAATAAGTTTTAAAATTATTCTTAACGTTGAAGTAAATACATTAGTTTTCAAAATATTAAAAAACTAGAACAACAAAAGAATAAAATGGTAATTTTCTCATATTTACAGCTAAACTATTATAGATAAAGGAAATTCAAACATATCATGCATTATTTGGAGATGATATATATATAATATAATATAGTTATTGTAGATATAATAAAAAATGAAAAGACATGTATACTCTGAAGATGATAAATTATCTACAAGATTATTAAATTAAAGAACGTACAATCTTAATAAATTTAATAACGTATAATGGGACAAAAAGAAACTTAGAATAGAATAACTCATGTTTGTTGATAAAACAATGTTCATGCTATAAAAATCTCTAAAATGATATACATGATCTATCACATTCTTAAGACATAATAATACTAAATACTAAATTTTATATATTATTAATAAAAACAATTATGATAATAGACTTTAGAATGACCTAAATAACTAAAAAAATTAATATATACTATTTTTAGTGAGGAATAAATGATAAATGGGAAATTAAAATTTTTTACCTTTAAGTCTCTTTTAATATAATATAGATAGAGATGATAGACTTAACGTTTTTCATGGTTCCACTTTCAGAAAGATAGGTTCTCTTGAGTGTCATCAATTCTTGAACCGGGTGAATCGTGATGGACGCTCGAGATTCCATGCTCAGGACTCGGGAGTTAGCCTTTCTTCTGCAAACACAGACCTAACCGACCTAAGCCATTAAAAATCGTACTAAAAATCTCACTCTGGTCTTTAGGGTTAGTTCGTAACCCTGAAAACCTATATCCCTCCATTTACCATCTCTCACAAACACTTTTCCATATGGCCAATCATGTATCACTCAATGCAATATACTAGGTCTCGTATTCGCTTGAATTATCTGTGAACTTAATTTCCAAATCAATCTCTTTTATGTTCTATTCATTTTATTTATCTCTTGTTCTTTTGTGTTTGGATATATATATGTGAGACCTAAAAATGGCGAGAGGCTCTGCAACCTTTCTGTTTAAGACTCATACTTCAATGAAAAATGTTTTAAGGTTCGGAGCATTACTTTCGAACCATTGTGAGCAATGCGATCACATAATTATGTAAAGTCATTCATTTATTCCCGCTTATGGTGTCCTAAATCATCCATTCCTGATACTCGATGTGACTGATTATGGTATCATAGATGCTAGATCATTCTCATATGTAGGAGAAGCATGAGAGGATGTTGAAAATGATAACTCTTTAGGTTGTCCAACAATGGTTGAATTAGAATGTGATTTTGATGCTGACATTGGCAAAATTGTCTGTTTAGAGCATGCAGATGAAAATATTGATTTTGATACAACTATGGTTGAACATGGTGTTAATGAGATCAGCGATTGCAATTTGACTATGCGCGAGTTCAAAGAGTATCCTGATGAGGTTAAGCGCTTTCGAAGTATGATTGAGTCAGTAGATCTTACCAAGCCATATACATGGTTTCCTTTTGCACGAGCAATGAAACGAAAGATTGTTTATCACTGTGGTCTAACCAATAGTGGTAAAACTTACAATGCTCTGCAACGTTTTATGGAAGCAAAGAAAGGGATATATTGCAGTCCTCTCAAGTTATTGGCTATAGAAGTTTTTAATAAGGTGAATGCACTTGGTGTTTATTGCAGTCTCCATACTAGGCAAGAGAATAAATTGTCCCATTTCCAAATCATATAGCATGTATAGTAGAAATGGTGTCGACAGATGACCTCTATGATGTAGGTGTCATTGATGATATTCATATGATGGATGACTCATGTAGAGGCTATGTATGGACCCGAGCATTGTTTGGATTGAAGGCCGATGAGATTCATTTATGTGGGGATCCTATTGTTCTAAATATTGTTATAAGGATATGTTCAGAAATAGGAGATGAGTTTCTTGAACACCATTATGAGAGGTTTAAGCCAGTAATGGTTGAAGCGAAGACATTGTTAGACGATCTTGGAAATGTTCATTCTTGGAACTGTGTTGTTGCATTTTCAAGGAGAGAGATATTTGAAGACAAGTTGGCAATTGAGAAATACACTGGGCTCCGGTGTTGTGTTATTTATGGGACCTTGCCCCCAGAAACTCGTAGACAGCAAGCTACTTTGTTTAATGATCAGGATAATGACTTCGAGATTCTTGTTGCTAATGACGCATTTGGTATGTTTCTGAACCTTAATATCAGGAGGGTTGTCTTTTACAACCTTTCAAAATATAATGGTGACTTGGTTATTCCATTTTTGTCACAAAGCAAATTGTTGGGAGAGCAGGCTGAAGAGGAAGCATCTATCCAAATGGGCTTACAACTACCTTACACTTAGATGATTAGGATTACTTAATCGAATGTTTAAAGCAACCTTATGATGATGTTAGGAAAGTCGGTCTCTAACCTTTTTTAGCAGGTCATGTTATTTACTAGGCAACTACCTAACACTACTTTCACCAAGTTATTGGAAATATTTGGTGAGAACTATCATCTAGATAGTTCTTATTTCCTATGTAGACATGATCATATAAAGGACGTGGCGAATATGTTGGAGAAGGTCCATGGATTATCTCTAGAATACTGTTTTAAATTTTGTTTTACACGTAGAGTGATTAGAGATCCTAAGGCCATGGACCATCTTCTAAGGTTTGCTTCTTTATATAGTCAAAATCTTTCTGTGAATATTGCAATGGGCATGCCAAAGGGTTCTACACGCAATAATGCAGAACTTTTGGATCTTGAGACCACGCATCAAGTAATGTCAATGTATCTTTGGTTGTCACACCACTTTAAGGAGGAAACTTTTCCTTATGTAAAGAAAGCTGAGACATTGGCAATGGACATTACAGACTTATTCGGTCAATCTCTGACTAAAGCTAATTGGAGACCAGTAACAAGGAAAGCAAGAAAATCCAAGCCTCAGCAAAAGAAGAAGGAAAATGGATATGAAACGCTGTTGTCTCTTGTGCAAATGCATGACAAGTTTTTTCTGAAATGAGGTTGGCCATACTAACATGTGATCGGTTATGGTATCCTTGATGCTAGATCATTCTCATATGTATGAGAAGTTGGAGAGGATGTTGAAAATGATAACTCTTTAGGTTGTCCAACAATGGTGGAATTAGAATGTAATTTTAATGTTGATATTGGCAAAATTGTATATTTAGAGCATGCATATGAAAATATTGATTTTGATACAACTATGGTTGAAGATGGTGTTAAGGAGATCAGTGATTACAATTTGACTATGCCCAAGTTTGAAGAGTATCTTGATGAGATTAAGCACTTTCGAAGAATGATTGTTTATCATTGTGGTCCAACCAACAATGGTAAAATTTACAGTGCTCTGCAACGTTTTATGGACGCAAATAAAGGGATATATTATAGTCCTCTCAAGTTATTGGCTATGGAAGTTTTTGATAAGGTGAATGCACTTGGTGTTTACTGCAGTCTCCATACTGGGCAAAAGAAAAATATTGTACCATTTTCAAATCATATAGCATGTACGATAGAAATGGTGTCGACAGATGACCTCTATGATGTAGTTGGTTCTTATTTCCTATGTAGACATGATCATATAAAGAATGTGGTGAATATGTTGGAGAAGGTTCATGGATTATCTCTAGAATACCGTTTTAACTTTTGTTTTTCCCATGTTAATATTATAGATTCTAAGGCCATGTACCATCTTCTAAATTTTGCTTCTTCATACACTCAAAATATTCTTGTGAATATCGCAATGGGCATGCCAAAAGGTTCTGCACGCAATGATGCAAAACTTTTGGATCTTGAGACCAAGCATCAAGTGATGTCCATGTAATTTTTGTTATCACACCACTTTAAGGAGGAAACTTTTCCTTATGTTAAGAAAGCTGAGACAATGGCATTAGACATTGCGGACATACTTGGTCAATCTTTGACTAAAGCTAACTGGAAACCAGTAACAAGGCAAGCAGGAAAATCAAAGCCTCGGCAAAAGGAGAAGGAATGTGGGTATGAAACACCGAGGTCTCTTATGCAAAGGTATGACAAGTGAGTATTTCTGAAATGAGGCTGGCTATATTAACATAAAAAAAAAGAAGTTGGCTGACATTTGTTTGGTTTGGGCCACATATCAATATATGTTCATGGAGTCACAAAGTCCTTTTACTGTGTTTTAAGTTTCCAGCATGTGTTTGGTGTATGCATTATATTCATTTAAGGGGCCACTATAAGAAATATGACATTCAACAGGATTAAAATACAAGAGTTTTAGTCTACTCTTGTTAAAAACTCAAAACAACAACAAATTTTGAAAATCAAGTAAAATATATTCATATTAAAAGTAAAAAAAAAAGCGGGACTTCAAATTAAAAGCCTTAGTTGCTCCTTTTCAACCTAATCCTTTAAATTATTTACTTTTCTCTTTCAATAAAAGAAAGAGAACTAGGGTCCTGAAGAATAGAGAAAACACGCAGCCTCATCGCCACATCCATGGCTTTGATAGTGTTATGTATCCCTAGAAATTTTTAATCGATGATTCGGGTGTGGGAAAATCAAACATTCTGTCCAAATTTATGAGAAACGAGTTCTGTTTGGATTTCAAATCCACCATTGGTGTCGAATTTGCTACTGGAGCATTGCAGGTCCGTCTACTTTCTTCATCTGCATATCAATTTACGCATTCACATACTAAAATCAAACTATTCCTCCTAGTAAAATAAATAAACGTTTTCTTTTCCTTGGTCGAGGCATCGTCTTCATTGAATTAGTGGGTTTCAATCATGTGGAATGTGGTTACATGTAGAGGAGAAGTGGGTTTGTGACAAATGATGTTTCTGATGCGATTGAATGGCTTGAAAGTTTTCAAGAGCCCCTAATTGTTCTGGTATGTTTAACCTTTCATACTTTAGTGTATTTTTATGTTAAATTAATTTGTCGTTATATATGAACTGTAGAGATAAGGATGATTTTAACTGTAGGAATTGACAATCTGAAGCTACTTGGCAAGATTTTTTGTTGAGATCTATGGCAGCTGCTGTGAATTTAGAGTCTCTGAATTTGAGTTTCTGTTCAGAGTTATATAAGCCTTAATGGGTAGTTTCAAATTCATACAACTTTCATTTCATTTTGGGTCTAATTTTCTGCAGATTTTTTTGCTGATTTATGGATTTTGTCTACAACAACCTGTTTTCTTTGAATTGATAGGGTACTCCATTTTGACATTTTGATAGAAAATAATAAGGTTGTTTAAAGCCTGATGGCTTATTTATTTGATAGTATATTCCATATTGTCGATTCATCTGTTGTGAGCTCCCCCAAAATAAAATAGAAATTGGTATTCTTGTTAAGATAACACTTTGGGGAGGAGGGTTGGATGGGATATCATATCAGCAATATTAACTATAATTGTCATGTTGATTGTTAAATAAAGGATCTTATTTACCTTCTCCTATCTTAGATGCTAACCATATCAAAACTTTGAGATTACTTCTCCGCTCTTTTTTTTTTCTTTCTAAGAGTCATCAGTTCTAATAGCTTATTATATAACTTTTGAGTAGGGTTGATACTGGTAAGTGGCCTGGCGACATACACTCTCATAGAACTTCTGTCAATGTGGAACTTGACAAGGATAGAAGTTCAACTTTGCAACATGCTATCCCTAGAGGCTCCTCAGCGTACGCTTGTTCCTTACAAATGGGGTCTGGTAAGCTCTTTCCTCTGGTTAAAATTTCACTATGTGAATGCCAGGAAATGTAGTTTTTTCCTGAATCACATTGTTTTAGTCCAATTTTTTATTATTAAGATCTTAAAAGTCATGTTTCTTTAAGTGTATCAATTTAAATCTTTTCATTATGATGATGATGAAGGATGGCTGATGTAAGATACCAACTTCAAATTGTGCAGGTATTCATCGCGATGTTGGTCAAGAACTTTTTGTATATGATTTCAGCGTTTCATTCTCATTTCTCTCAATCAATTAATTGGTCAGACATCCGATATTACTTGAAGGATGGGAAAATACACAAGGTACGCCAGCTACTCTATTCTCACTTTGGATTCTTACTATGTTGAACAACAACTGCATTCTTTATTATCGTCAAGTTTCTAAAATATTATGTTCATGAATTTGTTATGCAGATAGAAAGAAACAAAGGAATGGGTCTAGTTTATACAGACCTGGGAGGTAAGAATTTGTATGGGAAGAAAGGGGCACCTCCAAAAGTTTCATTTCTCACAATGGCTAAAACTTTAACACAATGGCGTCAGCCTAAGAAATATGATATTTAGGAATTGGTCGGAATCCATGATGTTGTGATGGTGTTCGTTATTGTTCTATTTCTATATTTCATGGGGGACTTAGAGTTTCAGTTTGTGATTAGTGTTTGGATTGTGTGCTCATCACTACATTCATTCATCTGAATAGTTAGGTTATTTTTTGGGGGGATTTTATTCTTTTATTTATCCTCATTCAAATGTTTTCGTCGAAGAACAATACATCAAAGATGAGAGAGCCCATACCCTCACCTCAGCCACGCCGAAGAACATAGGGATAGGTTGTCGATTGAAGCTCCATGAAGAACCAATCTAGTTATGTTTGGTTCACATGTATCAAGCATGTTTGGTTCACACGCATCAAGCCTCTTCGCCCTACTGACACCCTTGTTCTTAGTCAAGTTTGTAGACTCATCACCACTCAAGGTTTATGTTTACTAACACTCTTGTTGTCTTTGTCTTTATGATTTTGCTTATGAGTCAACACATATGATTAAATTACCGAGTATAGTTATATTTTCATTTGAAAGATTTATGTGAAAAGAAAAAAATGGAATAATGAAAATAAGAATGAAAAAAAGAAAAAAAATGGAATAATGAAAAAATTGATTAAGTACAAATATATTGTAATGATTGATTTGAAGAAAAAAATTCTGATTTAGGAATATGGATTTTATTTTTCCGACGTAATGAAAGAGTTGTGGGCAAAGAAGCAAGCAAAGATGAAGATAAATCAATTAGATTCAGACGGGAAGAAGACTGAGAAGTTGGGTAAGGACTTAGACGGGTTGTGGGCAAAGAAGCAAGCAAAGATGTGTTTGTTGGTTCTATATGTAGGTATAAAAAATGCATTAGACAATCAATTTCTCTTACTTAAATATATTCTTTTGCAGAATTGTTATTTAGTGTAGTATCTCATCTCCTTATAAAGCTCATTTGATAAGGCATACATTTATGAATAAGAAGAATAATAAACTACTCTCTTTATAAAGAGGTACATCTAACATGTTAAATGACTAGTTTTTTTTTTATCTTTTTTGATTTGTTATTGATGAAAATGAGTTGCATTTGCTCTCTGAATGTTGTAGTCACTATGTTGTGCTATGCTTTGAAACTTGTAGGTGGAAGAAGCGATGTTGAATATCTTGATTCTAATTTCTGGGAAATCTTGATAAGATTTTCATTGCCTAGTTCTTTATAAGTTTTTATGCTACACGAACAATAACTGGACAATCTAATGCATGTTAATGTGATGGAAAAATTGCAGAATAGCTCTAAACCTGATAATAACATGCTAAAATTAAAGAATTCTTATAGAAATTTACCTCAAAGTTCTTGAGCGAGTGAAATGGAGTAGTGAAGAGGAACTCAAATGATTTGAAGAACTCAAAGGCCAAACTTTAACTAGAATTGGTTCTCTCTCTCCCTCTCTCTCTCTTTCTCACTCACTCCCCTTCCCATATATATACGTGTTTTCATTTTTTCATGAAATATTGTTACAACTGGTAGTCCTTTTTCTAGAAATGAAGAATTCTTTACTTACTACATTTATTTAATTTGAGCTTATTAACTGAAATCTTGTAGAAGCAGTTACTTTCCAGCTAATGACCCTGGTTGTGATATTGCCATTTTCTATTTAGTTGAATCATCTAGTGAAAGTGTTGCGTTTATCTTGTGGTTTTATAGCATTCTAGTATAAAAGTAATGGAGATTAATTATATTTATCAATCTTGACGTTATTATTTTGGGGCTTACTGCCCCCCTTTCGTCTGTCTGTGACTTGATTAACACAAATCACTATGTTATGTGTTGTTTAATAGCATTCTAGTGTTAGATTTGTATATGTGGCAGCATGGTGATGAGAATTCTAGTAGGACTAGAACTTGAACATAAAAAAAGTATGGCGTTGGATTCTATTTGCTACATTAGTGAGTATTTGTATACTTCTACCTCATTTTTTTACTAGTGAATATCTTTATATATGTTTGTGAATTTCTACTAGTGAGAAATCTATTTGCTGCATTAGTATTTTATATTTTCATAATTTTATATTCATTTGACATTGGGTTCAATTCATTGTAATTGTAGTGTATACTAGTTGTGAGAAATTTAAACAAGTACAATGACTATATACTTTCTTTAAAATGCAGGACATACAATCCTTTGAGGCTTTTCACTTGGCATCAAAGTTTGAACAGTTAAACAATGAAAATTTGAAGTTATTTTGTAGCGTCTGTGATTTTTTAAACAAGTATAATGACTATATAGTTTCTCATTCTTTCCCTTAGAAATACATTATTGATGATTTTCTTGTATTCTCTTATCGAAAAAGAAAGATCAATTTCATTATATTCATTAGTTTTCTCAATTGTACATTTCCATCAAAGGTTACACTCTTTCATAATTATTATTAAACCTATAATTGAATATAATAAATATCATACATGGTCACTTTATGGCTTACAGACATACCCTAGAATGGCTTGTTTAGGAAGTTAAAGAATATTCTCAAGTGTTCTCAATAGTTGAGAGGGGAGGTTACATTTAATGTCATGTCACCCGATTTGACGTGAGGAGATCTAAAGAATGTGTTTCTGACTTGAAGGTTGACGATTAGACATGATAGTCATAGGTTCATGCCGTGAGGACACGTGAAATTAGGCTGACGTGTACGGAGTGGCTATAGCTTCCTGATTCCTAACATACAGACATGCAGGTTTCTCCGTACTCTTCTCTGGTATCTGAGTTACTCGTGGCGATTCAAGAGCTTGGTCGGAGCGGCCCGACTTGGAACTACCATATGAGTTTTATAACTGGACAACTCTATCAATCCTAGCCTGCAGTGATAGACTATAGTTGCATGGGTGATCCACTTTAAACTTATAAAAAGACGTGTGTCGCCTTCGTAGAGGGGGCTCAGAAAATACCCACGATAGTTATCCCAGTTGTAGAGTTACATGGGCTTTAAGCCATTAACTTTAGTGACTTCACTTCTCCTATCCTCAAGCTATTCCTTAAGGCTAGTATGGGAGCTCCAAGGTTGTTAATCGGAGCTGATGGACCTTCCATTATTTTAGACGCCTTGTTGTGGGTAATTTTAAGTCTTTCTCAAAGCTTAAATTTGTCACGGCTCAAAATTTGTAACTTAATGATTACTAAAAATTTAATCCAACTCTGTTCAAGGTGCTTAGTGGGAGGAAACGTGGGGTTTGTGTATCGAAGCATCACCTATCGCGTTAGGGGTCGCGTGAGGCGGTGTTTGGTGTCTCGAGCACATCTTTAGTCCATGAAGCACATATTCTGCCCATTCGATCTTTTCTATGGCTTGGATCAATTTTGAGGAGGGAGGATAAATACTAGTACGTTCATCCTTTCTCTTCACGCTTTACCAATCTTCTAAACTTCCTTTGATTGTTCTCTTATTTATTCTATCATCCGAGCTCCAATCACCGCCGAGTGTACGTCGTTGAACGATTCCTCCTTCCTACCTTTTGCTTATCCGGTAGGCCGCAGTATCTTTCATTTCTCCTTCTTTAATTTATGTCTTATGATTTCAGGGGATTTCGAGGGTCGAATCGTCGGAGGCAAGGGACAACCCTACCAATCGAGGATGTGGACCCTCATCAGACTTGTTGTATCTTTTATTACAAACTTGTTGGCATTCACATACTTAGTCATGAAATATTAACAAAATTAAGGTATATTTCTTATAACTAGTCTTAGCCATGTACAACGCACCTGTGTAATATTTTAAGAATATAATTGGAATCTATAAGCTAAAATGATTAAATATGCATAATATCATATAAAATATTTTGAGTTATAAATATAACTAATCAAGGAACTTACACAATAATAGACCATTTAAGAAAATTTATACTCCAATAAATTATATATATGTAAGTGTGTAAAATAAACAATATTACGACAAAAAATGATGATTATATAATATTACATTTTTATTCTATTTGAACTTCTATCAACAAGCCCATGGCCTAGAATTTTTTCACTCAAACGTCAAAATTCATAGTTTAGCTAATAACTATGAGAGCGCCAACTTCACAGAGTTTGTTTTAATCAAAGTCGAAGTTATGAAAGAATGTTGAGGATAAAAACTTAAAAAAATCATTTTCTATCAAGTTAGTAGAGTTCAATTGTATCCACTCTTGTGATGAAGTTGTGAAGTAGAATTATAAATAAGAGAAATGTTAGTGATAATAAGTTCTTTCTTATCTTGGTTGTTTATATTGGTTAAGGATGTTGAGATTTTTCCCTTAAAAATATAATAATCTTTATCTATGAATTATTGAGATACATTGCATTATAGTATATTCATTAAACATTGTTGGAGTTGGATAAATCGTTATGAGTTTGATTAAAATAATAATTTTTAACTATTATCTTACGAAAATGATAACGATTGTTCCCCTTCTTGAAAACTTGAGGTTATTATAGCACACAAAATGATCATAATCGTGCAACGATGATTCTTCACATAAGATAACATCTTTGAGTCATTATCTTTTTCTTGTTTTACAATAATGTTTTTAATATTATCAAAAAAACACGTCTTAATATGTAGATGGTAGCGTGATTTAAATTCTTAAAACTTAAACCAACTTGTAAATCTACACTATCTATTATGTGGAGACATGTATTCATACTGTGAAGAATTTTTTTTGTTAACCAAGGATCAAAAGGGAAAAAAATCGATAACGATTGATTTATATAAATATTAATAAGAGAGAGCGTTTAGGAACAAGAGAATGCAATGAGTAAATGCTCTGAATTATATTTTTATTGTATTGAATGTATGATTCTCATTTAATACATTGGTCTTATATAGGCTTTTCAAATTGCATGAATTGATTAAAATAATAATATAAAAGGAGGCACTCATTATGCCTAAGGATTACACCCGTTCGGGTGATCATTCTGCTAGGTATGAGCCTATTTCCCTTTCTCGTTTCTCATCTGTCTCGCTCAACCGCCAATCAATCACAGCCACTTGATGATTTCTTATGGTTTCGAGTCAATCAGTCACAACCACTTAAGGTCTACTAATCTGTCACATCTGAGTCATTCAGTTTACACAATCAATCACAACCATTTGACTGTCATTTCGGATCCCTTTCGTCTGTTCCCGCTCTTCTTCTTATCCTTCCTTTTCCTTTCTTGCATAGTTCGACGAGTGCCTTTCCCGTTCCGGAGGCCCGGGTCCTCCGTCAGTCTTTCCCCGTTCTCGAAGGTGTGGGTCCTTCGTCAATTTTTTCCTGTTTGACCGGTTTGTTTTTTCTATTCTAATGAGGTTTCCCGCTTCCGAGTTCCTTCCCATTAAGTGTTCATTCTTGTGTTCTTTTCCATTCTTGAGTTCCTTCCAGTGTTCTTTTTCATTCTCAAGTTCCTTCCCGTTTAGAGTTCCTTCACATTTAGCCCTCAATCTTGTCATGCTCATGGCCCACGCGTCCTCTCAGAATTCATTATTTCTGTAGACGTGTCTTTGGTGATTTTTTTCCTGTTCACATACATTGACGTAATTAATCAGAAGAAATGCATGGTGGTGAATACGTACAATGAATATCTTCTAATGTATACAAAATAAACATTCATGTCCAGTGTCTTTTTGTAGGTTACTATGCCAAGTGTATTTTTTATCATTTGTTCAAAATAAAATAATAATAATTAGATTGATTTGTCAAAAATAAATATTTTATCTCTTTCTATCTTTTAATTAGTAAGTACAATTAAGTTTAAAAAAATAGGATTGAGTAGATATATAGATGAATAGCCACTTGAAATCACATCTTATGTCATTAAGAAGAGTAATTAAAGATTAGTGAGAAAATCACATCGACAAAATAGTCCAAAAACATCTCTTTTATTTTATTTTTGCTTTACTTTTGCAGGAATCGCATCGTCGGGTGAATTATTGGACTAAAAGAGATGAAGGTGGTTTGTCAGAGAGATTTTGTCTGAAGCGATTGAGGACTAGAGTATATTTTGCATCGTTAACCTCTTCAGATTCAGACATTTGCAGTATATGTATGGAAATTCAAAGTGTTAATGTCAGTATATGCATGGTTAATTGACATTTTTTGAGCAGATTGAATATCAGAACCAAGAAGAGGTTGCTATGTTGTAAAACTGTACGCATGAGTATCATCTAGATTGCTTAAAGAAGTGGCTTCAAATTAAAAACGTAGGCCCCTATGCAAGGACATTGCTTTTATGCCATCATATCTTCCTCAATGGAAATTCCATATTAAGCTTCATCAAAAGCTAATTCAATATTACCTCTATAAGGACTAGAGTATACTTTGCTGATTGATCAAGTTATATAATTAATTATGAGACTAGAAGAAGGATTAAACTGGCCTTGCTAGTTATATACTGACGTGGAAGTATGATCTACTTATAGTTATTAACCCTTATTTCTCTAATTTTAGATGAGTGTGATTAAGGCTGCGGTTGTTTGTTTGTTTGTGTTAATTACTAGAAGTTTTTATTCATTGAATTAATAATATCTTAATTTATAATAATTAATTGTTATTTTTATTTTACTATGCGGATGATTGAATTGCTTCCATTGAAATTATTATGACAATTATTATTAATTGAATAATAATTATTTTAGTTTTCAGCGAATTTTTTTATTCAACGATGAAGATGTAACAAGCTCGCTTCCTATTTGCATGAAGAGAATTTGTTTTAGAAAAACTCACGAGAGTAAAAAAATGATAATATGATTCTTTGACGTTTTTTTTAACCAAATGTGGTATTTTTATAAGAGATAAGCTTAAGATATTTCAACACTATACCTGGTCTAGCAGAATATTACTACTAGATCTTAGTCTAAAATTGTGCCGTTAAAATTTACATTGCCAGACCATGTTCTAAAAAGTATTTTTGTTAGACCCGGGCGATTCTGGCGGTCACCAACACCTGGTCTAGCGGTCAATAACTTTAACAAACAAATTTTTAGGGAAAATTATTAATTTTACCATCGTAGTTTACACATGTTTTTAATTTAGTCATCGTAGTTTAAAAAGTCTCAATTTAGTCATTATAATTTACTTAACGTCTCAATATGGTTCTTTTGTCACTCTCCATTAACTAAATTTAACGGACATGTTGACGTGGCACGTTAAGTGATGATGTGACACGTTAAATGAAGACATTGTATTAATTTTTTTTAATATTTTCCAACTCATATATTATATATTTTTATTTATCAAAAATGTCTTTTTTTTACTTTAAAATTTATATTTTTACCCTCTTAAAAAATCATTTTCTCTCTCCCCTCCCCCTCATCTCCCAAAGCTTTCCTCCCGGCCTTCCTATTAAACAAAGCAACGAAGCTTGCTCTGTCTTTCATACACAATTGCCCAATATTTTGAATCCTTTGTCAGCTGGCTCAGAGAACATTTTAATGGCGGTTGAGATCAGAAGCCCAAAAATTGGAAATACGATGTCGTGTACTCCCGCAACAACCGACCCGAGGAGCAGAACTTGAATCTCCGGTTTGTTTAAATACATACGCCAGACCTGAGGAGTAGAATTAGAATCTCCGGTTTGTTTAAATACGCCAATGGTCTGACCGAAACTGGAAACCCTATGTTTCAGGGATGAATTCCAAACTAGACTGGATTGAGAACGAAGAGTAGTCTAGTCATTAGAGAAGCCTTGGGAATGTGAAGATCTAACGTGGAGGAAAGGATGAGCATCCTTAGCGGCCTAGACGGTGACAACCGCCAGCAAACACACCTCCTTGAGGTTGCCAAGGAGAGGGAGAGGGAGAGAGAGCCCCCAAATGTGTGGGTATAATGTCCAAATATCCAACCCCATCAATAGGAGTATTAAGCACCTTTATATAGGAAGTAAGGGGTAAACCCTATTTTATGATTGGTCAATCAACGATTGCTAAGTGTAAGTAGAGGCCAATGTATAGGACGCTGCCACATATTCTTAGGTTTGTCGTCAATGAGAGGATGACACATCTAAAACATACTGAGGAGGTCATGATGACGGACCGATATAACGAGCCTCATCCTTACCCTGCCAAGCCATATGCTTCCAATTCATTCCCAATACGGTAAGAGTCCATCCAAATCTTGTGACTTGACTTGACGGTTACGGGTAAATAATCACAGGAGTCTGACCAGCGCGAATGGACCCAATGGGTATGTCTAGGGTAGAAAATTCATGTATAAACATTAGCCCCATGTGCAAGTTCAAATGCATAGCACTTGAACTTGTACATAGTCTCGGGTGGGTGTTATGATCTTATTTGATAAGTAACTGAATTGTGAGATATTCAATTGTGATGAGGAATGTTTTTTCACTAAATCAGTCATGCAGGGTCATCTTCATTACTGTACCCCCCAGTTGGATGTGATGATATATTAATTACTTTCATTTAGCCTCCGGTAAGAGATGCAAGAAGTAGTCGACTACGGCCAACCTCATTCAATAAGAAGTCTGATCATTGCGATGTTCACTGAAGAAGGACTAGCTGAAAAATATATACACACTAGCAATGCACAACTTTATGTTTAATGTTAGCGCAAGTGAATATATATGATAAGATTTATATCATATGCATGCTCACGATGTGTGTTTAGATGCCAATGTATCATAACAAGTCAACAGAGTCAAACAACACTTTTTAACTATATCATGGGCATATATGACATATGTCTCAACGATGCGTTCATATTTAACATTACTAGAGATAATTCATCAGAATCATTGCCATCACTTTCCAAAAATCACTAGATAGGAGTTTAGCCAACGCAGCATAACATCAAGACAACATACTACTAAATAGAAAATCTAACCATGGCAGAGTTCGTCAAGAAAGTTCTTTGTGGTAGATAAATACATTGGAGTGTCATCTTTAGATGATTCAACTTGTGATAGGGCATATACGTAGGAACCTACACAACATTGCTAAAGAAGGCACACACACATGTATACGGAAATGTAATCAAGTTACCTAAGAAGACGCGTGCATATTGAATTGTCCATGATGGTCATAATTTAAGGGTTATATACCCGTTCGTACTTCAGATTTTTATCACGCACTTCTACTTCGCACATACATCACTCTTACACGCAACTTTTACTATAAGTACATCTATAATATAACCCAAGTTAGATTCAATCCATACAACTAAAGCCACATTCCACAGTAATGGACAAAGCAAATAGTCGAGACAATTTGTATATTTCAAACACATTTGACGGCTAAGTTCTGTTTTGAAGGGTTTCACAATGGCGGTAAAGTTCTGCCCAACTACATTTGCTGAAATGTCTTCATTGCATTTCAGGAACAAACTTCACTAGAGCGTCTCTATTGAAAAGTCTCAAATGCATTTTAAAAGAAAACTTTGCTGAAACGTCTTAAGTACGTTTCAAGAACAAACTATGTTGAAACATCTTAAACACGTTTTAGGAACAATTTCTGCCGAAATGTCTTAAATGCATTTCAGGAGAAATCTTTGCTAAAACGTCTTAAATGCATTTCAGGAACAATCTTTGCGGAAATATCTTAAATGCATTCCAGGAACAATCTTTGCTTAAATGTCTTAAATGCAGTCCAGGAACAATATTTGCTGAAACGTCTTAAATGCATTTCAGGTATAAACTTTGTTGAAATGTCTTAAATGCGCTCCAAAAACTATCTTCGCTGAAACGTCTTAAATGCATTTCAGAATAACCTTTGTTGAAATGTCTTAAATGCACTACAAGAACTAACTTTGCTGGAAGGTCTTAAAAGCATTACAGGAACTAACTTCGCCGTAACGTCTTAAACATGTTTCAAGAACAATCTTTGCTGAAATGTTTTAAATGCATTTCAGGAACAATTTTCGCTGAAATGTCTTAAAGGCGTTTCAGGAATAAATTTCGCTGAAACGTCTTAAACACATTTCAGGAACAATCTTTTTTAAAATGTCTTAAATACGTTTCAGGAACAATCTTCGCTGAAACATCTTAAACGAGTTTCAGGAACAATCTTTGCTGAAACGTCTTAAATGCGTTTCAGGAAAAATCTTCGGTGAAATGTCTTAAACGCGTTTCAAGAACAATCTTGCTAAAACGTCTTAAAAACATTTTAGGAATAAACTTTGGTGAAATGTCTTAAACGCATTTCAGGAACAATCTTTATTGAAACGCCTTAAATACTTTTCAGGAAAAAATTTCGCTAAAACATCTTAAACACGTTTCAAGTTCAATCTTTGCTGAATTGTCTTAAATGCATTTCAGAAACAATATTTGTTGAAACATCTGAAGTGCGTTTCAGGAACAATCTTTGCTGAAACATCTTAAACGCGTTTTAGGAATAAATTTCACTAAAACGTCTTAAACGCGTTCCAGGACAACATACCCATCATAATATTTTGGTTCATTTTGATAACTATAAAAGTCGTAGTAAAACTTAAGATGTTAAACATATTTCTCTAAGTCATCCCTCGTGACAAGTTTTTTGTCACCTCGAGTGCGCTTAATGGCAATATTTTTTGTTGTCAATAATCCTGAGCTACCTATAATAGGTACACTTAGCGGTGATTTTTACTCAACAGTCCTAAGTCACCCCTCATGGTATTTTTATCGTTACCTCGGGTGCACTTAGTGGTGAATCATCAACCTGCTTATTAAGGTGATTTTATTGTCACCAAGACAACGATTGACCTGGAATACTCTGCTCGAGGCACCAAACATGGTTATTTTCTATTACCATGGGTGTGTGCAGAACCAATCATAAAAATATTTTCTCTACGTGGTATTACTGACACAGTTAGAGGTGATCGAAAGCCCTTTTCACAATGATAATGCAACTATGGACAATAAAAATCTCATAGAAAAATGTCATTATTCTTGTTGTCACGATTATTGGTCGGAAGAAGAATCTCCCAGTAAATGAATAACTGGTTATGAGAGCAAATCTTCTAAACAGAAAGCAATGGTGTAGAATACGTCACAGAGGATATGGATATATTGATATATTCCCCTCATTTCGAATCTCAAAGAAATATAAGCCATTTTCTCTGTCATGACGAAATTCAACAATGACGTAAATACTGTGGGCCAATATAGAATAACAAATATATATATATATATNTATATATATATATAGAACTCCTCATATGCATACTAGAGCCCTCTTTAGACATGATTCAGATTCATGTGCCAGATATCATGAGACAGTGTAAATAATAATTAATTCCATACATACTTACAATAATTGGGTTGATAAATTCATGAATACCCATGATTGGTCAAATGATAAGTCTAACCATCCCCTTGAGATGAGTCAGATAATTAGTTAAGAAACCCGAATAATAAGTTAATTGATAAATCTCAAATATCCATAATAAGTCGGTGGATAATTTATATATCTCCATGATGAGCTCAATAATAAGTCTAGAAATCTCTGTGATAACTTGATTAATAAAACCAGAAATCCCTTCTGAGAGTTGACGTGTAAGATAAATAAATCCATAATTTTCATGACCAGATGATAAATAAGTCAATAAATCCTCATAATTTATTCTGTCCAAAAAGTCCTCGTATGTGAAGGAAAATATATGCCCATGATGACAGAATGAATTAGGCATGACAAGTGCCAAACTCTTGAAATGAATGTCAAATCGAATGTAATTTAAACACATATATGATATAAAATGTGTTAATCAAAGATGTAAATTAATAACAGAGATTAAATAATAAAAATATGTATATTTTTTCTTTTATATAAACATGCTCGACTTGTAAATTGAATAAAATCTAGATGCATATTCAACTCGCACAAAGAGAATCATATATGCATGTGAGCGTTATTGTGCCATAAAACTAGCCTAATCAAGTATA
Organism: Datisca glomerata; assembly: GCA_003255025.1. NCBI lineage: Eukaryota > Viridiplantae > Streptophyta > Magnoliopsida > Cucurbitales > Datiscaceae > Datisca > Datisca glomerata. The sequence continues at coordinate 1,597,486 of QANY01002006.1, forward strand.
AGCTCTTTAAGGCATCAAACTGTGAACATGCTTTCGATAGATAAAATGCGTAAAGCATTTTAGTTTTGATAATTCATTTGGATTATTGAAAGATGGATAAAGCACAAAATGTTGATAAAAATGATAATGCACCAAAATATTGATAATGCACAAAGAATCAATTAAAGATCACATTTATTATAAAAGTTTGACGTGAATTTGATACTGCTTAATTAATATTTAAACATACTTGGTCGATCCATATCAAATTATTATCAAATAATCAATTCGATTTGTATGGTTTATAACATTGATAACAATCTCATATTATCCATAATAGGGTCAAGTTATCAAATTATTCAAGATGGATGATCTAAACATGATAAATGTAATTTCTATAATTACATTAGAGCATAATAAAGTTTGAACATGGAGAGCTAATTAATTATGCTCGACATAATTAACGTAAAATCAATTTGTACTAATGATTTAATATGCTTGAACAACTGTACAGATATATTTTTTAAGACATTATACGATAAGCTCATGCAATCATCAAATTTTCTTTTGAACGAATAAAATATGTATTTAAAGGCAAATCAATAATTTAAAAATAAATACTTAGCTTACAATTCGCCGTCCTACATTTGCGCATACGACGCGGTGACCCGTGCAATTGAGACTCAGTAATATTACTGTGGTTGAATTTTTTAAGAATTTTTCAAGCGTCATCCTATAAACGGACAGCGAACCATGTTTCTTTCGACATTAAAGGCATTGGGAGTGTTGGGCTTGTGGAAAACCATGCGCTGGCTCTTTAAAGGGCCAATGGCTAGGCGTTGGGTTGTTGGAAATAGGGAGTTGGCCCATAGGGTGTGGGCCAAGGAGTTCGCGGGTCACGCCAGGGGGAGGGGATCGGGTCGTGAGTCTTCTGCGGGTTGCGCCTGGGCGTAGATGTGGGCAGGGCGCTTAGGCCAAATGAGGGTTGCGGGTCTCTCGCAGGTCGAGCATAGGTCACTTGGGCCACGCGCACTAGGCTTTATAAACGGACCGTGGGCTGGCCTGCTGTCATTCCGGAAGTTAAATGGTCCGAGTAGGTCAACCTGAAACCTGCAAAAAGGGTATGGACGAAGCAACCGCCGGCCACAGCACATGCGACCATCTCCGGCGGCCCTTTTTGACCGCAGGCGGACCAAAGTTAATGGAAAATCTCATCTGAATCCTTTTGGGGGTGTTTTGAAATCTGAAAATGCTTCATTTGACATAGATCTAAGATTTAGAGATCGGAAATGGAGCAACCTTTTTTCTCTGTTCGCATAAATTTCGGCGGCCGTGTTTGATGAGGGTGTCATTCTCTAGAGCATATCCGACGTCGTGAAGGGCATCTTCGTCGGGTAGTCGTCGGCTACGCTTGATTTTTTCTTTTTCTTTTTTCTAAAAAAAATCTTAGATTTGAAATTCCAGATCTGAATCTGAAAAATGGATAACTCATCCATATTCCTTCACAACATTCCTCTTTCAACAAACCACTCCCTAATAGAGTCTCCATTATTTCGGGGATGAATTCTGAATCGGATCGGGTTAAGAACGAAGAGTAGTCTAGTCATTAGAGAAGCCTTGAGAATGTGGAGGTCTAGCATGGAGGAAAAGATGAGCATCTTTAGCAGAGTAGACGGTGGCAAGCGCACCTCTTTGGGGTTGCGAGGAGAGGGAGAGAGAGTGAGAGCCCCCAAATGTGTGGGTATAATGTCCAAACATTCAACCCCTTCAAAGGAGTGTTAAGCACATTTATATACAAAGTAAGGGGTAAACCCTATTTTATGATTGACCAATCAACGATTGCCAAGTATAAATAGAGGCCAACGTATAGGACATTGTCACGTGCTCCTAGGTTCATCCTCAACGAGAGGACGACGCATCTAAAATCTATTGAGGAGGTCATGACGATGGGGCAACATGATGAGCCTCATAATCCTACGAAGCCGTATGCCTCATAATCCTAGCAAATGACTGCAGCATTGAGAGAGTTAATGACAGAGCAAGCATCGTTGCTTCGTTGAACAGGAACGCTGAGAGGAAAGCTTCGAGAGTGATGAAGGGGGATGAGAGAGAAAATGATTTTTTAAGAGGGTAAAAAGTTAAATTCTAAAAGTAAAAAACATATTTTTGACAAAATCAAAATATATATTATATGAGTTGGAAAATATAAATAATATTTTAAAACCATGTAATCACTTAACGCGGTACGTCATCACTTAACACGTCATATCAGCGTGTTTGTTAAATTTAATTGATAGAAACTGATAGAATGAGTATATTGAGACGTTAAATAAAAAGTAAACTATAATTTTGTCCTCATAGTTTGGGATAATTTTTATTTTAGACCTTATACTCTAAAAATTTATAAAATAGACCTTATAATTACATTTTACCTTCACATTAGATCTTCCTTAGCACCTCCTTCACGTTAGATCTTCCTTAACACCTCCGTTTAAAAATAATAACGGTTGTCACGGTCTGCTTACATGACATTACGTGGCAATTAATTTAACGCTACATCAACTTTTTAATTTACCCAACTGCTACGTGGGATGAAATGTTTCTTCCTCATCACTCCTCGAAAATGTCTACTATTTTTTTTCATACTTCTTCATACTCGTCCGCTCCAGTAGAGTTCTTCTATTAAATTAAGAAACCAGTTCATCATAATTACTAAATCCTGTGATAATATTTTCAGCTAACTAATTCAGTAGAGAAGAGGTTGAAGAAGAGAGGAATAGATGAACCATCCAAAGACGTGGAAACATTGAAGCTGATCCTTGATGCTTTGCAACTCAAAGGTCTTCTTCATTCAAAGAAACTTCCAAGCCAAATGAACTACAGAAACATCGTCTACGATCGGACTTGGTCATAGAGTGAATCTCCGATTGTGGTAATGAGACCAGCGAGATCACCAATCCCAGTCAATCGTTCGGGAAGGACTGGTAATGACTCGCCACCTACCTGTTCAGACAAGACCTGGAGCTCGATGGGGGTAATGTCGCCGGTGAAAACACTCCGGCAGTTAGCTCCAGACGTGAACGACCAGAGAATGATCGGAACACACAGGGCCAACGTAGAAGTAGGAACTCTAGCTCCCCAACTCGGAGAGAGTGTAGCGTAAGGAGTCTAAGTCGAAAAGGCGGACCGCTGAAAATTGAAACACAAACAAGAGGAAGTGATGCGTCGGAGCAGACAAGGGTCTCTTCTATTCAATCTCCCAAGATTAGTCCCAGAAAAACTGGAACAGATCCACAAATGTCGAACCAATCACCGAGGAACATGAAATCAACAGCTCAAATTTTTTCAAGGGATACGAAGCGTTGGACCTCACAAGCAGACGACGAGTCATCCACCATTTCAGAGAGCAGCATACGCACCTCTTCTCAAACCGACACGGAAGTAGACGAAGACGACCTCTACTCCACCATTAATTACGATAATTAATTCAAAACAAGTGATTAAAAGCTTAATTTACCTTGATTAGTAAGAATAAATGTTGATTAAATTAGTGCGTTTCAAACCAAATTAATTTGATGGAGGGGAGGAGGAAATAACTCTGAAAAAAAACAGTAAACATTTTCGTGAACGAGAGAGGAGGAAAAAGAAAGGAATGGGATATTAAAGGTATTTTGAGAATTTCATCCACGAGATGGTTGGATAAATTAAAAAGTTGATGGCGTCAAACTATTTGTCACGGTCTGTTTACGTGGCATTTTTATAACAAACTATTATTATTTTTAAGTGGATGTGCTACAAAAGGATTAATGTGAATGTAAAATTTAACCTTAGAGATTTATTTTATAAATTTTTAAAGAATATAATCGAAAATGAAAATTATCTCAAATTATATGGGATAAAATTATAGTTCGCTTTTAAATAAATTTAAGCTGACAAAATTGAAACTTTTAAACTACGATCAAATAAAAAATTAAGTATAAATTATTATGACTAAATTAATATTTTTTTTAAATTTTAAATTAAATAATTAACTTGATCTTTTCTCTTCTAAAAACAATAGGGAGTGACCGTTATCTTTATATTGTTCCCATACCCACCGTTTCCGATTAAAGTCGTCAACCACCCTATTTGCACATAAAAACCAGCTTCTCATGAAGTTCTCTCTCTCTTTCTCTTTCTCTCTCTGTCATTTTCCCTTGCATTTAACTTCAAAATCCCACTTCTTTCTGGTTTGCTTCTCTATCACTCACTCTATTTTCTCTCTCTTAATTTGCTTTGCTAAGCTTAATTATCCTACCGAATGCCACATTATTAGCCTACTAATTGTTACTCTAATACTGGTACATTTGAAGAATCATTGTGTATGAGGAGGACTGCCTTCTTGTGCAATTTTTGGGTTTGAATTTTCTCAAGATATGGAACTGGAGCGATCCCGGGCGGACAATCCAGCTATGACTTTCGACGAGGTCTCCATGGAACGCAGCAAAAGCTTCGTCAAAGCCTTGCAGGTTCAGTTCCCCTGTCGACTCCCTATGTGTTTGTGTTTTTGAAGACGGATCTGGTTTTCGTTTTTTGTTGCTGATTTGTTTTGGTATTGGGTTTTTCATGAAGATAATTTACTTGAACATGTACTTTTCCCATGGTTTCCATTTTCTGTAATTTCTTTTCTGGATCTGCTGGCTGGTTGACTTTTGAGTTTCAATACCATTTGCTGCTGGTCAACTTGATGAAAGTAAGGCTGTGAAGATTTGAACTATATTTGGCATTTGTTTTGGAAGAGAAAGAATGGAGGTATTAATTTCTCCTGTAAGGTTGCGAAGATTTGAAAATGTATGAGTCTGGTTTCTCTTGTGAAGACAAAGCAATAGTTTCTTTATCTGTCAACAAGTATTGAAGCATCGTGCATTTCAAGCTATATGTACATAATTGTTATCGTTGTTTGCTCCTTTTTTATTCTGTTTATGCGAGGGTCTGCATATTTTAGTGACCATCAAGGTTTGGACATGCTTTTACAAGGCTGGGGCCTGCAGATATATTATCTGTTGTTCATTGATGACGGATGAGAAATCACAATCTACTTCAAATGAGAGTGTTTATATAATTTTGTGTTAGGGTCTCAGAATCCAGTCTGCAAGGAAAGCTTGAGTTATCACATTGAGGGAGAGCAATTGTGAAAGAGGATTTTATGGTTTTCAACAATGCATGTCAATGATAGGCAGGATGCAGTTTGGCTTTAGTTGTCGTTGATGAATTAATAAAAGAAGCGTGGAAGCTTTAATGCAATGTAGATGTAGAGTCTAAGTATGACTGATGGCCATTAATTAAAGATGGTTTCTAAGAGAACAGATTTTCGAAGCTTCCTGTAGTCTGATATATCTTTTCTAATATCTGTCACTAACAATAAAATTGAAACTGAAGTTGAAGCCTTGGCATCTGGAGTGTAAGATATTGCACCTTAAAAACATATAGCAGATACCATGATTTTCAAAACTGATATGGTTTCAGCATGAGGCTAAGAGTGACCATTTAAAGTTTTTGACCTTGTATTAGTTTTTTTTTCTTTTATATGAGGGTATAAAATATACTAGACTTATCTAACTGTGTACTTTCATCTGAATATTGGGACCTGCAGTTTTAGTAATGTAAAATCTGCTATAATGACCAAGGAAGGTTTTTGCATATAGAATGACCATTTATACTTTTTCACCCCTTCTTTGTCAGATCAAGTTTGTCATGCCAGATGTGACATTATATGTCAGAACTCTGAAGTTTAATGTGCACAAAATTTGTTTATAATTTTTATAGTAATGTGATTCTAAAGATTTTTGCTTTGTCAATATATTACTTATGTTTTTTATGTTATTTTACATGGTTTAATCTTAATAGAGTTTTACATTACTTTTTTTTTACAAAAGTTGGAAACCCACACCTGGTTAAATGCTATATCACTTAAAACCTCCTAATTGCTTCAATCCATCGTGTATGTAATTTTAGTTCGGCTTGTTAATTTCTTGATATCATATTCTTCTTTTTCTCTTGTCAGTTAATAGCTTTTGTCTAGTGAACTGTTGTATTGGCATCGCTTTGGCTATTATCTTTAGTTCATATATTCTTTTTTCGTTCAGGAACTTAAGAACTTAAGGCCTCAGCTATATTCTGCTGCTGAATATTGTGAAAAGACTTATCTTCATAGCGAGCAGAAGCAGATGTAAGTCTAATGTTTATCTCTTATGATTATCTTGATACAGTAGTGCGTTTCTTCCTTTGTGATTCTGGAGGGGACTTGTCCCCCCTTTTGCATCTGATTGGTTGGCTGTTTCTAACTTTACTCCCAATCCCAATTTCAAGATTTAAGGGAATTGTCTGATTGACTACACAATATGTTACTCATCCACACAGTGACAAACCAGTTAGTTCCTAGGACTATATTCCTTGCAGGGCTTGCTTGGAAAAGGAGTGTCAATCAATTGTTAGAGTTCAGAGTATTGTTGGAGTATGATGGTGGTAACATTGGATAAGAAAACATAAAAACAACCCTGAAGTTTAACCTTAAGCTTATCGGGAAAAATTCAGGACATACAGTAGAACGTTCTATGAAATGCAACTGTATGCAAGCAGTGTAGGCACGACCATACTTCCTCAATTGTTTATTGAACGATTAGCTACAAAAATAAAACAAGAACAATTTGTTCGCATGCAAGTCCGAATATGCTGTTTCTCTTTACATAATCTTTTTCAAATTGCTGTAGGGTATTGGACAACCTAAAGGATTATGCTGTACGTGCCCTTGTTAATGCTGTTGATCACCTTGGGACCGTGGCTTACAAATTAACCGAGCTTATTGAGCAGCAGACATCAGATGTTTCAACCATGGATCTGAAAGTTTCTTGCCTAAATCAGGTAATTGCTTGACCTTTGTCTGACATGAGGAAGTTATCATGAAGAAACTGACAGAACTAACCATGTTGGTTTCTCAATGCTAGCAACTTCTTACCTGCCAAACATACAAGGATAAAGAAGGTCTCAGGCAGCAGCAGTTGTTGGCAATCATTCCTCGGCATCACAAGCACTACATCTTGCCAAGTAAGGCTAGTAGTTATTAGCTTCTTTGGAACATACAGATAGTTTGTGCGAGATTTTTAATTGTTTGCTCCCCCTTTTTTCCATCATCTATTTTGCTTGGTTTTATAAGACAAGGCAGACTCTGTGAACAAAAGGGTACATTTTAGTCCACAGATACAGACTGACGTTCGGCAACCCCATTTCCAAGCTAGAGCTCACCTTCAGTCTTCAGGTATTTGATTTTCAGTGGAGAAATTAGTTATTCTAGTCGCTATTGGCCTTATCTGTTTTGCTATTTATTGTGATTTACATTTCTAGCATAAACTTATTAGGTACTCCTGCATCAAAGACACTTTCATGGCATTTAGCCTCAGAAGCAAAGCCAACTTCGGAAGACGTGCCACATGCTTTTAACAGGTGAGCAGAAATAGGGATATTTGCATAACTTTTATGGGAAACAATAATTTCTCATTTCTGTTTTGCAGTAACGAAGGCCAAAAAATTCCTGGAAAGACTTCTGGAGTTTTCCATCTTGTGGGTATGTACAAGTACAACTAGTGTAATATGTCATTTACTCAAGTGACCTTGCAAGTAAAATGTTTTCCTCCGGTAGTTCACATTCTTTTAAGCAGGCTAGGGATTGGAAAATAAAAATTCTTATGTTTCAAGCACATGCCTTTATAGATAATGAAGAAAGTAGCCGACCAAAATCCTCAGCAACTCAGCTTCAGCTACCGAGTGGATTCCCTGCTTCCAGTGCAATTTTGGCTGCTACTCACAGGGTAATGCCTTTTTACTGGACATTCACCACTGCTCTTCTAAATGCATGTTTGGTCATTCAGCCAGTAGTGTCCACTTGCTACCTTGATACTTTTGGTTATTCAGTTAGGTGAGGCTCTACGCTCATAGTTTTCTATGCATATTAGATATTAATCTAAGTAAACTGTTCTACACTTTGTAGCATTGAACCCTACACTTTCTCCATCTTCAATTAGATGTGCATGAGAATCGTAGTTGTACTTAGTGATTCTAATAGTGCTAACTATATAATCTGACTCTAGTGCCGACTTGTATATTTTCGTGATCGGTAAAAAGTACATTTATCAACAAGCTTAAATGGTACAGTGCGTCTATCAAATCTTAATTAATAGGTTTCAAATAAAGTCTCGTAGGTAAGCAAGGCAAATTGGTTATGTCAGGCTTTGTCAGCAAGTTTACTTGAATAATCATGGCAAACCCATATGGAGACTGCCCCTTTCTCAGGTGCTGAGGGAATGCCAGACTGATGGTTGGTCACAACTTGAAATAAATACTGTGCCTTGCATGACATGCTAGAAAGCATTAGTTTTCTTTCCTTTCTATTCTTTTTCCCGCTCGAAGTGGCTGACCTAAGGTCATGTAAATCACTCTAACATACTGCCTTCAACAATGAAATTGATGGGAATAGGATACTTTCCTAAATGGTCAAGTCTCAACTTGTGAATCAACCATAATCTAGGACGATCCTAAAGAAGTTGGAGTATGTTTCCGACACATAATGAAGGTTCTCACCCACTTTGTAAATCACAACTGTATTGAGGGTTGAACCACATACTAGCTTTGCCATTGGGAGCTTAGAAGTCACATTCACATATTTCCTGGTTAAGGCTTAAATTTGAGGACCAATAGGAGCAAGCCTCAACATGTTTAATAAATAAAATAGACTTTTATTTTGGGAGATTTTATTGCTGACCTTTCTTTTGGCTGTTCGTGGGGCTAAATTTTTTGTTCTTCACTTTTGGTTTTTCAATTGCATTGATTGGTTTTTTCTGCCTCTTCTCCAAACAAAATCTGAAATCTTCGAAGCGTCTATTTTGCAGGAAGTATTAGAAGGTTCCAAACAGTTGACAGCGTTCAGGTCATTTGACAACCCGAATCGACGCGATAATATCCGCACCCCTGTTCGCAGCAAAAGTGTGCTATCTGCTTTCTTTGTCAAACAAAAAACACCAAAACTAAAGGCTGGCTCTGTCTCTTAACTCACACAGTCAATGAAGTCACCTGCAAGATACGTATGGTAGGAGTTCCTAATTCCACTCCTTGTGCTTATCGTAATGGAGTTTTATTTTCTGATCTCGTACTTCATCAAATCCCTCCAACTCTTCTTGTTCATTCCACATGGCCGATTAATAATGCAACTTGTGCGTAGAAGTTCTATAAGGAATGGTCGGAGCCTTGTCTGCCAGTCAATTGTAGCTCAGATGAAATCTCTCTCAAACTTTGTTTCTGCAAAAAATAATTCAAAAGTTCTGTGCTTGATATATTATGAAGTATATGTGTTGCCCTTTACCCAATATTTGTAAATGAAGGATTGTGGTAGAGATTTTCTAATTTAAAGCTGGACTGAAGTTTGATAGTCCTAGTGCTCGTTGATGATTTGTCCTACCTCTTTGAAATCCTTATGGGTTGCTTGGTGTGGAATAGTTGTGGATGACCGGATTCGTGAGTACGTGAGAGAATCCTTGAGCTGGATCGCTGAAGATTTACTCGGCCTAGATACTTGCGTTATTTAAAAAGAAAATCTTGAGCAGCGTCTAGTGAAATCATGGAGTCATGTTCTTTTAGATGGAAAACTAGATTGAATATTAAATTGACAACTAGAGTTTATAACATTGTTTCTAAAATTAATTCTCTTACTACATGGTAAATTCATTAATTCAATATAACCTTTAAAATAATCTCTTCATCTTATTATGGTAGAATTTTCATTTGTCTTTTCCGAAAAAATTATCGAAAATAAGTTTGTCCATTTTGAACTGATTTTGAATATCTTCAGAGAATTTATACTAAAACACTTATTAAAATGTTATTACCGAACACGTTTTTCAAATCAACTCTCCCTTATTTTCAATTTTTTCACACTGTTTTCAAATAGTCCCAACTACAATTCGTTTCGTAGTTCGGAAGACAAACACCTGGTTATTAAATAAATCGACCTGTCGTTCTTGAACAATTAAAATTGGGCCATTGGCGAACACAAGTCAATCCGAGTCTCCGACCATGGTCTTCCTAATGTCGTCTTCCTTAGCTTTGGGCCATCGACTTCGGCAACCCCACGGCACCCAGCCACTGCCGCTCGCACCAATGAGCCCAGTAACTCCAAAATGTCATTACAATGAAATGTATCATTTATCATCATCGTCACCGACAATCTTTTATGAGCAGGGCATGGTTCTGCAGGGATTTCTCCATTTCCCGGTACTATTCTGGTTGCAATTGAACTTGATGTCGGTGACGAATTAATTGGCTCTTGAAACTTATGCAAGAGAAGCATGCGACATCGATGAAATTAGCACATTGAGCTTATTATACGACTGTTGAGGATTGGCACTCAAATACCAAATCAGTCATCAAAATGTTAGATTCAAAATTTTATCGAAAATCTAATATCTCATATTGAACACATAAAAAATTAAAACGATTATAGAGCGGAAATGTACCTAAATTTATGACGATAGATTGCTATTTAGAGTCGAGCGGTTGACCTTACAGATCTACACGATTCTCTATCTGAGAGTTCCATTTGATAAAGCTTCTCAGTTTTCTTTCTAACGATGAGATGTTAGAGAGAATAAAATGGTTTCCCGTTATCGTGTGACCTGATCACCATAACTATTTATAGATAATTCATCTTTTAGTATTTCTATTTTTAGCCCATCATAAAAATAGAAATTACCTTTAAGTCTCTACTCATTAAATGATCCACAACTCATCAGACACATTAAAATCTCAATTATCCAAACTTTAGTAGATAACTTTTAATTGGGTTTAATTTTATTTGACAGTCTGCAACACATAATTATTTTACACATAAGTCTAATTTGGATTAAAGATCCAACAATCTCTCACTTGGACTATGTGTTAAACCTTATAATTATGTTTTGCCAAAAATAACTGAACGAGTTCAACTTTGCTATTATTATTGAAATGTATCTATAATCAATCCGGTCCATCAATCATACCGACATAGGATCAAAGCGGCTTCTGTTACATCAATCGTAACTCAACCCATCAATGGTCAAGTATATCAATACAACTCAATGACATGAATTTATGATGTGGATGTGTAGCATGAAAATTTCATGTAATGTGATCTTAACATACATATTTCCAACCGGTCCTCCGTAAACCTTAATGAGATCAAACCATACGTAAATCAGAGCGTGAATACCAAGAACTTTATTTCTGTAGAAAATAACCTTAAAATATCCATAAACCAAAATGACTGAAAATATGTCTATATGAAAAAGAGCATCTAAAAATAAAATACAAACTCCCACTAGAACTGAATATCCTTAACTGATATGACACCCATGTAAGCAGTGTGCTCATGAAACACATTGGATGGCAATCCCTTAGTAAGCGGATGCGCAATCATAGAGTTTGTTCCGATGTGCTCTATAGACAACTATCCACTCTAAACTCTTTCTTCAACAACCAGGAACTTGATGTCCATGAATTTTGACTTTTCAAGCTCCTGTTGTTATTAGAATAAAGAACTATTGATTTATTGTCACAAATTATCTTTAGTGGTCTTTGAATATTGTCCATTATGCGCAGCCCCGTGACAATATTCCTCAACCATATTCCGTGATTGGACGCCTCATAACATGCTATGAACTCTGCTGCCATGATGGGAAAGGCTATAATAGACTGTTTAGTACTTTTCCAGCAAGCAGAAAAATATAGCCCGATGTAGATTTCATACTATCTTGGCATCTAGCAAAATCGGAGTCAGTATATCCAACGATCTCAATCTGATCCAACCACCGAAACGTCAGCATGTAATCTTTTGTTCTCTGTAAGTACCGCAAGACCCGTTTAGTTGCTTTCCAGTGGTCTATGCCTGGGTTGCTTAAGTATCTTTCCAACATCCCAGTCACGTACGCAATATCAGGACGTGTACAAACTTGAGCATACATTAGACTCCCCACTATCGAGGCATAGGGAATCTTCTGCATTTCCTTTTCCTCAAAATCATTTTTAGGCCACTGATTGAGACCAAACTTGTCTCCCTTAACTATAGGGGTATCACCTGGTTTACAGTCTTATATGCCATATCTTTTAAGGACCTTTTTGATATAGCTCTTTTGTGATCCTAGAATACCCTGAGAATGATCTTGGTGTATTTGAATTCCTAATACAAAAGAGGCTTCACCAAGATCTTTCATCTCAAAATTCTTAGCCAGAAATCTCTTGGTGTCGTGTAATAAGCCTATATCGTTGCTGGCAAGTAAAATGTCATCCACATATAAAATCAGAAAAATATGTTTACTCCCACAAAACTTATGGTATATACAATCATCGACTAAATTCATCTCAAAACCGAAAGAGATGATAACTTGATGAAATTTGAAATACCATTGTCGAGATGCTTGCTTGAGTCCATAGATGGATTTCTGAAGTTTTCAAACCCTATTCTTTGGGTCTCCCAACACAAAATTTTCTGGTTGCACCATATATATCGCCTCTTCAATGTCACAATTAAAAACGCTGTCTTTACATCCATCTGATGCAGCTCAAGATTGAAATGCGCCACCAATACCATTATAATTCTGAAAGAGACTTTTGTAGAAACCAGAGAGAAAGTCTCTTTATAGTTAATGCCTTCTTTATGTGTAAAGCCATTTGCAACAAGACGAGCCTTATATCTTTTCACACTACCTTTTGAATCCCTTTTGGTCTTAAAAATTCATTTGCAACCAATGAGTTTTGCACCTTTTGGTAATGGAACAAGATCCCACACGTCATTGTCCTTCATGAACTTAATTTCCATGGCTTGACGTAAGTTGATCCGATCATCTTCCATCACACCAATGTCAACCACATACTCTTAGAGAAATACAATGTAATCATCTAGCACTGTACTTCTTCTCTCTCTAGTGGATCTTCTTAATGGCATAGGTTCTTGAGGTGCTAGAGTTTGTTCTTCCAGAACAATCTCTTGAATGAGAGGTTCTCCGACATTGTCTTGATGTGTTGTGTCATGAGCAATGTCAGGGACACAGTCCTGATCAATGCTAATAACACCTGTGGGAGTATCAACATATTCCTCCTGAAGGAAAAAAATCCTGAACCGTATCTCCCTCCGTAAACTCGGCATCCTCAAAGAACCGGGCATTTCCCATCCCAAAAATCAATCTGGTTGTGGGATCATAAAACTTGTACCCCTTGGATCTTTCAAAGTATCCAACAAAATAACAACTCACCGTCTGTAAGTCCAATTTCTTTTCATTAGGCTTATATAGCCTTGCCTCAGCTGGACATCCCCAAACGTGTAAATGCCTTAGACTAGGTTTCTTGTCGGTCCAAAACTCATATGGGGTTTTGGCAGTCGTTTTAGTTGGAACTCTGTTAAGGATATATGCTGCAGCCTTAAATGCTTCACCTCAGAATGATTCTTGTAAGGTCGAATGACTAATTATACACCTGACCATGTCCTTAAGCGTTCTGTTTCGTCTTTCAGTAACACCATTCATAGTGGGCGAACCCGACATAGTGTACTGTGAGACGATACCGCATTCCTCTAGGAATTTAGCAAATGGTCCTGGACGTTGTTCACCTGAACCATCATATCTGTCATAGTACTCACTACCTCGGTCAGATCTGACGCTTTTAATCCTTTTGTTGAGTTGATTAACTTCAGCCTTAAAATTTGAACATGTCCAACGACTGTGACTTTTCATGAATGAGATTTATGTGGCCATATCTAGAATAATCGTCTATGAACGTTATAAAATACTGTTGACCATTCTAAGCCACCGAAGAGAATGACCCACAGATATCCATATGAATAAGTTCTAAGACGTCCTGAGTCCTGTTGGCTTCAAATCTCCTTTTATCGGTTTGTTTTCCCTTTATGCAATTAACACAAAAGTTAAAATCTATGAAATCTAAGGGACCGAGAATTTCGCCTGACACAAGTCTCTTTATTCTCCGTCTGGAGATGTGACATAATCTCTTATGCCATAACGTACCTGAATTCTCATTGGTTAATTTTCTTTTAGTACCTCGTGTACTTAATTGCAGGGATTCTTTAAATGAAACAATTATTTCAAGTAAATAAAGATTATCATATCCTGATAAAAAGTCGAAATCAAATGAAATTGAATCACGAAAAAATCCAAATTTTCCATTTCCAAAAGAACAAACATAACCACCTTTGTCTAAAACAGAAATAGAAATCAAATTCCGTTTAAAGGATGGTACAATAAAAGTTTCATCAAGATCCAAATAATGTCCAGTTTTTAATAATAATCTAAATTTTCGTATTGCTTCAACCTCATCCGTCTTTCCATCGTCCACGTAGATGAATCTTTCAGCATCATTTGGCTTTCGGCAATTCAGGTAACCCTGCATAGACACACTGATGTGAGTTGTTACACCAGAATCTATCCACCATGTGTGTCTAGGAACCGAACTTAAATTAACCTCAAAAGAAACCAAATTAAGAAGCATACCTTACTTAGTACGCCAAGCGTGATAGTTGGTGCATTGCTTTTTCCTATGCCCTCCAGCTCTACAAAAGAAACAACTATTACCTTCTGAGTTTACCTGTTTCTTTTGTTGTTTCTTATGCAGTGTGTATCCGCAGCTTCCTTATCCTTTTTCCTTTTCTTTCCCTTCCCCTTATCCTTAGAGGTAGAGGCCAGGTAAGCACTTTCTGTCTTATCATGTTTCACTATTTCCTCTTCCTGAACAAGTGTGAGATGAGCTCATTTAGAGACCAAGTCTCTTTCTGACAATTATAGCTCACCTTAAACTGGCTAAGTTGTACCAGAAGAGATATCAAAACCAAATATACAAGCAAGTACTCAGAGAGTTCAAGCCTCAGTGCTTTTAACCTTGAAACAATGTGAGACATTTCCATAATGTATTTCCTGATATTACATTTACCTTTATACCTATTTGAAATTAAGTCTGACAAGAGCGTACCGATTTCTGCCTTTTCGTTCTTGACAAACCACTTTTCAATGTCTGCAAGGAAATTTTTAACTATAGTTATCTTTTATGATATAGTGCCCCTAAATATTTTTGGAATGGCCTTCTTCATGATCAGCATACACATGCGATTTGATCTCTCCAACCTTTCCCTCTCCCTCTTATCATCAGAGGTACTCTTATCCGTAAGAGGTGCAGGAGAATCAGTCTTTAATGCAAAATCAAGATCCATGACTCCAAGAACTAAGACGAGATTATCTTTCCAGGACTTAAAGTTCGAGCCATTCAGAACTGGAATTGAATTGATGTTGGTCGTGCTACTAGCATGAGTAATAGCTGAACATAGAATAATTAAGCTCACATAAATTCCAAATAACAATAATAATTCAAACAATAGTAAAAAATAACCCATCTCAAGACACCGAGCACTCTATTAAAATTATGACTTTGGCAAAAAAATATTAACTTGTAAGTGATGTCTTGGTGTAGTAATCAAATACTGATGATCAATAACATGTCAAACAAGAAATCTTCTTTTGGGCCGATTTATTGTTCACATATAAAACTGAATAATCATCACGTATTTATTACCACATAAGCACATGTAATTCTGTCAAACAATTATCTTCCTTTGGGCCGATACATATTCACATAAGTTACACACACATAACCTTTTATATTTCAAGACAAACCAATTTTCACAAGAGATGTCACTTTCACGACATATTGCTTCAATTAATTCATCTTAAAATATATATAACATACTAATGTTCGAATTTAAAATTGTACCGAATTTAAACAATTAATTTACGATACTTTGAAATTGTTTTGAAAATATTTTAACAAAAAAAACTGAAAATTATCAAAACAATCCATTTGATAATCCTTAAAAAATTATTATAACCAAATAAAAAATGAAAATAATCAAAACCATCTATTTTTGAAAGTTCTTAAATTGAAAAAATTAATTTTACGATCCTTAAAAATTAATTTAAAAATTGATTCATAAAATTAAACATGAATTGATTTTAAAAAAGGTGTGAGGGCTAGGAAATCCCAACAAAATTGACTGTGGGCTTCACCCACAGCCTATGCCTGATGACTATGGGCTAGCCCACAGTCATTTAGACCTTTTTTTACTGTTCACGGGTCGGATCAACCCGACCCAGGGTTTTCATCTTGAGTGACTGGCGGCGGCCATGGCCATTTTAAATCAGGCAATTCAATTTTCAAATGATTGTCATCTAAGATTGCAATTAGGATAATGCTTACCAAACAATGCCTTAATGTAAATCATGACATAGACATGTGCATAAAGATATTTTAGATCATTAAGAGAGGCTAAAACTACGAAACATATTTTCTGTTATTAGATCCCTTCACATATAGTGAATACACCTGTGGTACCGTTATTTAGGCTGATACTATAAAAATTTCGCGAAGGTTTACATCATTGTTTGGAACACTACCACATAATATTCTTATCATTTTTCGAACATATCAATTATTCAGCTATTATTCAAAAGAGCTAATATTCTCTCTCACTTTCAAATGATTGTCATCATTGCAATTAGGATAGTGGTTACCAAACAATGCCTTAATGCAAATCATGACATAGACATGTGCATAAAGATATGTTAGATCATTAAGAGAGGCTAAAACTACGAAACATATTTTCCGTCATTAGATCTCTTCACATATAATGAATACACCTGTGGTACTGTTATTTAGACTGATCTATAAAAATTTCACGAAGGTTTATATCATTGTTTGGAATACTACCACATAATATTCTTATCATTTTTCAAACATATCAAATATTCAGCTATTATTCAAAGGAGCCTGCTGAATTTGAGTCTTGAGCATTGAGTAATACCATAGCATAATTACGTGGTTATGGTAGAGGCTGAACTAAGCTTTCATGAGCACCAAATTCTCGGTATTCACGAAACAATCATTTACAAGTAAATGAATAAGTAAATAATTTATTTACAAGAATTACAAAGGCGTAAATAAATAGTTTACATTATTCTGGCCATTTTTGAAAAAAAATCAAAACAAAAAAATATGACCATTTTAACATTTTGATCTTGATCGTTTTTTAAGTTTGAGGTAGAAGGTTGACCATTTTTTAAATTTGAACTAAAAAGTTGGCAATTTTTAAAGTTTGAATTAGAAAGTTGATCATTTTTTAAGTTATCTAAAAAAAGCAATTAAAAAATTATAAAATTTTGGGCCACATAAATCTAAACAACATTCAAAATCTGTCCACAGCCTCATAGCAAACCAACTTAGCGATAGGAACTGTAATCCAACTACTGATGTTATAGTCAAGTACAGTATTAATCAGAGTTAGACTAGTTCTGATATGGCATCTTTTTTTTGCAAACTTACAAATTTTTGTGCTGGTATTTTAGCTCTAATATGAACACCACAAAAAGAAAACCATTTTTACTAGGAAGCACAAGAAGATTGAGCAGGAAACTTGGCTTGCAGGGGACCAAAGAAAGACATAACTGTTGGTTGCTTGTCGGAGAGATGTTGGCCGTGAGTCACTATCACGCCATAGATATAGCAGCAAAGGCCAAAGAGCTTCATGTTTTCAAATGCAAAATGTCATATTACAACACTGAAACTGAGACACTGAACCTTGAGTTTGAGACAGAAAAAAGGTACAAAATAATTGCTATTTTTTTGAGGATGTGAATCTTGTGGAGAAAAACCAATGTGAATGGGACAGAGTGCACATGGTAAGATGAAATGGGTTGTTTTTCTCCTTAGTGATACGGACAATTGATACAAACTTGCTTTCTGGACCTTCTGACTAAGACTAATAGTAGACAACTGATGAAATAATGCATTTACTTGAAACTGCCAGAAACTAGGCAATTCAGCTTTGAAATTTGTCTTAACCAAAACAATCTGTGTCCAAAAACATAGATTATGGCACATTTTTGCAGTAAAAACAGTGGTCTTGTTTGCTTGTTCTTATAACATGAAATATGTATCTCAATTCCAAGAAATATCTAGAAACTCTTGAGTCATCTTTTGAAAAAAAGGGAAAAATTTTCAATTTAATCATCAGACTCATTTTTTTTAATTTAACCATAACATTTTAAAAATTCTTAATTTCATCATCCAATTTTAATTAACGTTACAATTTTATCATTAGACGGATTTACACATGTGACATATTACGCGCACACGTGGTTCGTTATGTGCATGTGTGGCGCGTGTGAGACCCAATATGATAGTCCACAAAAAACTCACATCTCAGTATCTAATCAAAACTACGTCATTTTGATTAAATTTATTTCATCAAATTTCATCAAACTCACATCTCAGTATCTAAGCAAAACGATACCATTTTGATTTGGGTAATTCGCAATCTTTTATTTTCACCAATTTTCTCTCTTATCTCTCTCCCCAGCACAATTATCACAGAGAAGCGCCACACGAACAGCCTCAGACCCAACAGGCACCGCTATTGAGGACTGAAATTGCCACTCCTGATGATGTCGTGGAAGATGATGAGGCACTTGAAGGGTATACAAGAGGTTTTGGTCCACAAAGGATTTGATGACAAAAGAAGAGCTTTTGGTTGTGTTCTTGATTCTTTCTCCTGACAAAAAAAGTTGGAATTTAGACTTGAAGCTCATTCGACATAATCTACGCAAATATAGTTTTGCTTCTATTATTAGGGAGCAGGGTGAATTAGTGTTGGATTCAATTCGGTCCTTAAAAGGCTGGATGTGATGTTATGGTAACTTTTTTTTTTTTGCTTTTGTTTACTTTATCTGAGAGATAACTTTGTATAATTGCCATTCTATTTGTAGCAGAGTAAAGGAAATTGGGGGAGATACAATGCATTGAATTTAATTTTCTCGAAGATTTTATTAAGTTAGGGTTTCACGGTACTGCATTATATTTTGTTATTAGTTTGAGGAAGTGCGTGTGGATTTTTCTGAAATTTGCGAGTGGTTTGCTCTCCTCGGCCTTCTCATCTTCTGTTAATTTTCTATGAGCTTCCTTTAAGGGCGGGAACTCCATTTATGATGTTTGTGAGGTTGTTCGTGTGGATAATGAGAAAGAAGAAATGGGATAAATATATTTTAATCAAAATGACATCGTTTTGATTAGGTGATGAAGTGGAGAGAGAAATGATTATTTTTTATTGATTGTGTAATTTTTAGGTCCCACACGGACCATGTGTGCACATAACGTGCCACGTGTGCAAAACGATCGAATTTCACTAACAAATGGTGACATTAGAATTAAATTAAAATGTAATCTAAAGTTAGGAGATGAAATTGAAATTTTTTAAAATGCGATATGGACCGAGTATAAAATCATAATTCTATAGGATCAGAATAAGATGGTAGGATCGATCCTACCATCTCTTAATTTGAGCGGTACGATCCTACCATCTCTTAATTTGAGCATTTTTTGTCTTATCTAATGTCTGGTTGTTGAAGCCCACCTCCCAAGCATCCCTAAGTCCAATTTAATGAAATTGAATCACATCTCCTAGTTAATAGATTACCATAAATCAAAGGAAAAATTAGGGATTTAAACCACTTTTTGAACAACTTTTGTTAAAAGTCCAATTTTTTTTCCATTTTGCACAAATAGCCAATTTTAAGTAGAGTTAGTTAGCTTCTTATCGTTGTTTTACTATAACACTATTATTATAATGAATTCTCTTTAATTATTTTTGTCAAATAATTATGTAGTTGTTGGGTTTATTTTTTGGGCAAGTTTAGATCATATTTGCAAATCTTTAAATTTTGGGATATTCTCTCTTTTATCTTTAAAAACTGAACTAGATTTCTAATTGAGCCTAAATCAAAATTATTAAATCTTTATAATATTCTATGGATTTTGACTCGTACTATCTCACACAAATATTTGAATTTGTAAAAATTTTTATTTGTTTGTTTATGATATTAAGAGTAAAGTGATTTTCGGAGAAAAATTTATGTGAAAATGTAATTTTATAATTTTAATTTTGAAAAATTTAAGAAATTAAATTTGAATTGTCTTTGTTGCTTTACTCATTAAAATGCTTGAGTGAGAAAATTATTTTGAGGAACTTAAAAAATTATATGTTTGGGATCAAACTTGAGTTGACTATTTTGTGACGTTATATATTTCAGCCATTTATAAGTAGAGTAAAACTTATTTCCGTTGTTTAATTTTAGTTAGAAATAATTAATTTATTTTTTAAGGATTACAATTTTTTTAATATTATAATTATTAACATTTAGTAGGGTCTTATGATCCTCGATCCGATCCAACGATTTGATTTGGAAGACCACTCTACCGATCTGAGTAAAAAAATATGATCCTGACAACCTTGATTCCAATAGTACATATGTATATATATTATATACAATATATATATATATATATATATATATATATATATATATATATAGACTGTTTTGGTATGTTTTTTTTGTATATTATATATAAGCATATATACCACTGAAATACTCTATGTCTATTTGCTATATACATAAATACATATTAAACAATCTATTTCTGTCATGGTGTATACATGGAAAAATATGGACAGAAGAATGAATGAAAGGGACGTGGATGCAAGAAGATCCGTTGGATCACTTTAGCGGTTACAAAGGAATATTCTAAAAAAGAATATTCTAACAAAATAGCCAGTTTATATCCTAAGGATCCTCAAGGCTTGCAATGAAAATGAATCTTTATTATCATTAATTATAGTTTTGTGTATAAATAGAGGCATGAACAATCTTAAATGGCACGATTGAATACAATCAAATACTTCTAGCTCAATTTCTTCTTTAATCTCTTCATTTCTTTTACCTTACCAAAAATTTCATTTACATCTTGTTGCTTTCATTGAGAGTGAATTAAAGCTCAATAGACTACTTCAAAATGCCAAGAACCAAATCAAACGCTGCTCTTAACGATGGAAATGAAAATGATCATGTGGATCAACCCGCACCACCGGTGAAAATGCAATGAATGATTCAATTATACTGACAGAAATGCAAGAAATGGAAAGATGTAATAGTGAAGCCTTATACAACGCGTGGCAGACAGTCCAAGACCAAATTAATGCATTGCAAAAGGAACTGGTGGAAAGACGTGCGGAAGTGAGTCTGTGGACGAACAATGAAGAAAAAGAGAACCATTTAGAATGTGATGAGTAGGATGTCAAGCGTATGAATGCTGAGACCAGTCAAAATGTGTAGTAGGAAGATGGAGCAATCCAATCTCATGACCATGCAAAGGAAGTGGGTGGAGAGACCCGTCCACCAAAAGTCATAACGGAAAAAATAATGGACAAAATGTTAGAAAAGAAAAGGATGGAAATTAGAAAGTTGGGAAGTGCGGGAAGGTAGACCTGGAGTCACTTACCCATTCACCATTAAGCCCGGAAGTTTTCGTTGCCCTAGTTGCCAAGAAGTTTATGGCACCCAAATTTAAATGTTATGCAGGGAAGTTTGATCCAATGAATCATCTTAGACGGTTCAAACAAGTGATGTCGTTATATCAACACGAGGATGAGTTGATGTGCTAATATTTCCAACCAGCCTTGATGATAGTGCTTTAAAATGGCACCACTCACTCCTTTCTCATTCAATTACCTACTTCACAATTATGTCATTTATCATTCTAGAAGAGTACTCCATGTATCGTTCAGTGATGAAGGATATGGAATATCTTTTGACCATCTCAATTAAGAAAGTGGAATCCTTACGTGGATATACACATAGATTCAAGGATGAGATGGCTAAAGTAGAAAATTGTGATGATTGAGTGGTAAGGCTAGCATTCAGATTGGGATTGGACCCAAACATTCCCTTGTTCAAGGATTTGTCAAAGGTGAAACCGTTGTCTATGGCGGAAACATTATAACGGGCACAAACATACATCACGTTGAAAGAAGAAAAGAAAAGTATGATGAAGCTGTCAGAATGAATGGTAGAGAAGCAACAGAAGGGTGACCGTGGTTCTAGCTCAGGAAGGGTCTCCGTATAACATGATTTTGGCTACACAAAATGAGAGTCGTCCCATCTACATACTATCAAGTGCTGAAGTATCCATATCCAAAAGGAATAAAAATGATAAAGGAAGATCAAGTTGTTGCTTGTATTTATACCATAATGACGTTGGAGTCCGCTAGACGGATGCCGATTGAGAAGAAGCTAGACAGGCAAAAGGCAAAAGTCATAGAACAATAGCAATTAATAGGAAACAGATAAGAGGGTCCGAAAAACCCAAGGTATGAGGCAGCATAGGCTACTGAACTAGTATTCCTTGAGGAATGAACTCAAAAGATGACCAACATCGGGGCTCAACTTGAAAAAACAGAGAAAGAGAAGCAGAAAGACTTTTTAAGGAAAAATAAAGACATCTTTACAAGTACGGCACAAGAGATGCCATGCATTCTAGATATAATCTATCATAGATTGAACGTCGATCCTTCCGTCAAGCCAGTGACGTAAGATCCTACTATATATTAATAATTATAATATTTAAAAAGCTGATATCCTTCAGAAAAATAAATTAACAACTATTTCTAACTAAAATCAGCATAAAAATAAGTTTTACACTACTTTATAAAGGTTTAAAAATAAAATATATAATGTCTTATTAAAATAGTCATTTCAAACTTGATCTCAACCATATATTGAAGGATACACTAGAAAAATTCAACCATAAATACACGGATAAACCAGAAAAATTCAGAATGATTTTGACCGAATACCCATTTAATAATATCGTAGGTCAAATTCTGAAATTCCAACCATAACTTCATTTTTTAGTTTCAACCATACCCTGGCCTTACCAAAAAATATCAAACAACAACTCCATTTCTGAAATTCCAAACACAAAATTACTAGAAATTTTCTTACGTGGACAAGCCCCATAAAGATCGATGCTTGAATGAGAGAGAGGCTTCGCTGAAGACGTTGGGGTTCTGATCTGAAATCGAGAAACAGAAAGTTGACGATTACTCGAGAAATATGAGAGAAAAATAGAGGCAGTGAGTTGAGTATTGAGTAGAGAGATCGAACTCACCAAGGGAGTGAACGGTAGAGGCAGACCTGAAGAAATATTGTGTCGATTGAAGAAGGAAGGATTGAACGAACACTGCTCACTCTTCATCTTAGACTTTGGGGCAGCGAAATTGGACGAAGATATTGTTGTATTCTACCAAATGTCCATAAAATTGGACCGAATGAGGGCTTAGAAGATTGGGCTTTTAATTGTCAGCCTTCGACAACATGAAATTAAACAAAGAAAAAGCCCAAAATTATAATATGTTATGATCGTAAGATCAGACTCGGATCGCAATCCTACCAATCCTGGTCCGATCCTACCACAATCCTACAAGATTACAAGTTTATACATGATCCAGATTGTTTATTGATTATGAGATCATAGGATCGTATGATCTTACTATTCAGATCGTGATTTTGACAACATTGGATCAGATATTGGATGCAATTTCGGGACATGAACTTATCAGCTTCATGGATGCTTATTCGGGATATAATCAGGTGAAAATATTCTAATCCGATCAAGAAAAGACTTCATTTATTACTGAACATGATATTTTTTGTTATAAAGTAATGTCATTTGGGTTGAAAAATGCAGGTGTGACTTACCAAAGGCTTGTGAATAAGATTTTTTATGAGCAAATCAGTAAGACGATGGAAGTCTACGTGGATGACATGTTGGTCAAGAGCAGAAGATGTCAAGATCACATTAAGGATCTAGACTAAGCCTTTTCAATTTTGAGGAAAAGCTCCATAAAGCTCAATCCAGAAAATTTCACTTTCAGAGTGGCGACAAGAAAAGTTTGGTGACACAACGAGAAATTTAAAGTCAATGCAGACCAAGTAAAATCTATCATGGAAATGAAATCCCCCACAACTCGTAAGGAAGTTCAAAGTCTAACGGGAAAATTGTCATCTTTGAATAGATATCTCTCAAAATCAACAGACAAGTGTAAGCCTTTCTTCATGAAACTGAAGAAAAATATTGTTGATTGTTGGGATGGAGAACGTGAAGATGCCTTTAACAAAATCAAGGAGTATTTGGAAACTCCGCCATTACTTTTGAAACCATTTCCTGATGAAGAACTACTCTTGTACGTGGCCGTCTCGCAAACAACGATGAGTTTCATTTTGATCAGAGAAGAAGATAAGAAGCAAAAGTCCGTCAACTTTGTAAGTAAAAGTTTGGTAGTAGCCAAAGTCAGATACAAGAGAATGGAGAAACTAGTATTGGTCGTCGTGATCACAACAAGGAAGCTCCAAACCTACTTCCAAGCTCACAGTATCAAGGTATTGACTGACTCGCCAATCAGAAGCTTATTACAATCCCTGGAGATACACGGAAGAATGGTGAAATGGGCAATTGAACTTGGGCAGTATGAAATCCATTATGAACCAAGAACGTCAATTAAAGCAAGTATTAGCATATTTTATGGTAGACTTCACTCATGATGAAGAAAGCATGAATAAGAAGTTGTAGACGGGAATGAAGGATGACTCCTGGAAGCTATTTGTTGACGGAGCCTCGAATAACAAAGACACTGGTGTGGGAATAGTAATATAAACCCTACTTGGGGAAAGCCCCAAATATTCTATATCTTTAGGATTCAACATATCAAATAATGAGGCAGAATATGAGACCCTGATTGTAGGAATCAATGTGCTTCTAGAGTTGGTGGTAACAGAAATTAAAATATGTTTGTGATTCAACGCTAATTGTCAAACAAGTAACAGGAGAATTTACGGCTAAATATACGAGAATGATAGAATATTTACAATGGGTCAAGGATCAGTTGAGTTTGCTGAAAAACTACGAGATCCTGCAGATACCAAGAGCTGAAATCTTGGCGTTACGATTGATAGAATATTTACTAGTCCAAGTTTTAACTGGGTCTGCTAGTGATAATCTTAGCCCTACGATTGAGAAGATGCATAAAAAATGGACTAGGAAAGGAAAAAGTATTCATGACAAGAAGTGTGTCGTGTGTAGTGGGAGTCACAGCAAAAGGAGTCTGAAACAGAAAAAAAAATGTTGAGCATCACGTTGCATGGTGATACGTCCAAAGATGCCATACATTGTGTAAAATGTAAATTGGAGGGGAAAGGGATTGTGCTTGATGAAAATTTCAATACTCTTCATGAAGCTAAAAAAAGAAGGATGATGATGATTCTCAATTGGAGTCGAATGATAGGGTGGATGAAGCCAGACCAACTGACCCCAAAGTGATCAATGAAGGTCATGAGGTGGAATTGTCAGGGTGTGGGGAAACCTATAACAGTTTTTCACATTGCGAGGGTTAGTGAAAACCCATTCTCCAGATTTTTATTTTTTGGTTAGAAACTAAAAATAAGAATAAAGTTGTTGAGAAGATTAAAAATGTTGTTGGTGCCTCGAGTTCGCTCATTGTGGATCTGATCGGTACTAAGGGAGGGTTAGCTTTCTTTTGGAAGAATGATGAGTTTGTTCAATTGCTAGAGTATGGTAATTTTTTTATTGAGATTCGTATCTCTAACGTTGCTAATCAAAAGGATTGGAGATTATTTGTCGTCTATATGAGCCATGTTTTATATATTCGTAGTCAAGAGTTTATCACTCTTATTGATCGTATCAGAGCTTGTAATGAGATGTGCATTGTGATAGGAGACTTCAATGACATATTAATTATTAATGATAAGTTTAGGGATCCTTGTTCTTTTTAGCTTCTTCAGGTTTTCTCAGATCAATGTAACTTGGTTGATATTGGTTTTGTGGGGCCTCTATTTACTTGGATTAACAAACGTGACTACTCATATTTAATTAAGGAGACGTTAGATCGGTGATTCGCTAACCAGAATTGGCTTCAGGTTTACCAAATGGCTAAATTACATCACTTAGTTGCGTCGGGTTTGGACCATTTGGCCATTTTACTTGATATTGATGCAGAAAAAAGGAGGTTCAAACAGTCATTCACATATGATAGGCGATGGTATTCCTTTGACGAGTGTCGTAATATTATTGCCTCTGAGTGGACGGTCAATCATAATAATTCTGGTGGGGCTTCGCTTTCGGATAAGTTGAATAACACGAGCAGGAATTTGATTCAGTGGAGGAAAAATAATTCTAGAGCCAATTTGAATCGTCTGATGAAGGATATTCATGGGAAGCTTTGCGAAGCGTATTTTGCCAATCTTAATGATTTTTCAAATGTTCGTAAGCTGGAAACTACGTATCAAGAGACAGTTCTTTCTGAAGAGAAGTATTGGAAAGACAGACCTCACACTCAGTGGTTACAGAATGGGGACAAGAATACATCTTTCTTCCACGTGCGAGTCAGTTCTAGGAGGTGGAGTAATCATATTTTTGGGTTGGAGGATAGATTTGGTAATTGGTGCATGAACTCTAATTCCATTCAACATATTGTGTTGGCTTACTTCCAGGATATCTTTTTGTCTTCCAAGCCGAACCCTAGGGTTATTGATCAGAATTTTATTAGTGTCTCGTGCTGCCTTGATGGTGATGATCGTTTGATGCTGGATGAGGATATTACGATGGAAGAGATTGAGAAGGCTCTTTTTGGTATCAACCCAATGAATTCTCCTAAACCTGATGGTTTTACTGTGGCTTTCTTTCACCAGAATTGGAGCGTGATTAAACCGGTGTATTAGCACGGTACGCGAGCTTTTTAGATCTTGTAATATGCCTCCTAATTTTAATTAGACTCATATTGTGTTAATTCTTAAGGTGAATTGTCCTAGGAATTTGTCTCAATTACATCCTATTAGTTTGCGCAATATTTCTTATAATATTATTTCTAAGATCCTTACTAACCATCTTAGAAGAGTCTTTAATAAGATTATTGGAGACGGACAAAGTGATTTTATTCATGGCAGGCAGATTACAGATAATATTATTATTGCTCATGAGATTTTACACTCGTTCCAGATTCACAATAAAGGTAAAAAAATGTGATATGGCTATTAAGATCAATATGTCTAAGGCATATGATTTTTTACTTGCCACCATGGAAAGGTTGGGGTTTTCTGTTAAATGGAGAAACTAGATTTCGGCTTGTATTTCTACGGTGACGTATAAATTTTCTCTAAACGGTATTGTGAGTAGATCATTTCCCCCTAAACGTGGGTTAAGACAAGGAGATCAGCTTTCTCCTTTTCTCTTTATCATTTGCACTGAGGTTTTATCTAGGATGATAAACAAGGTGAACTATTTACATCTAATCTCTAGCTTTCGTGTGAGACATGGTGGTCCTACGATTTCCCACTTATTTTTTTGCAGATGATTCTTTACTCTTCTGTAAGGCGTCCGACATAGAAGTTGTTACGTTGTTGGATGTTCTAAATAGTTATGGGGAAGCGTCTGAGCAAGTGGTTAAGAAGCAGAAGAGTTTAGTGGTATTCAACAATAATATTTCCCTTCTTAGACAGATTGAGCTTGCGGCATTAGCAGGTATGAGAAAGGCATCGTCGCTTGAAAATATTTAGGGGTGGATATGAACTTTGGTGCTTCGAAAACGCAGGGTTTTAGGGGAATCACGGATAGGATTATTTAGAAAATATCAGGTTGGTCTCAGAAATTACTTTCCCCTGCAGGTAGAGAGGTTTTAATTAAATCCATGGCCTTGGCTATTCCAAATTATATGATGTCTTTCTTTAAGCTTCCTATTACCTTGTGCAAGAAAATTTGCAACTATATTGCAAACTACTGGTGGAATGCTTCTACATGTAGTAAGTCAGGTATTCATTGGGGTTCTTGGGACAGAATTTTGAAAAGCAAAATGGAGGGTGGTATGTGCTTTAAAGATCTTTCGGCCTTTAATCTTGCCTTGCTAGCTAGGCAGGGTTGAAGATTAATTTTTTATCCTAATTCCCTCGTTGCTTCTTTTTCTAAAAGTAAATATTTTCTGAATTCTAACTTTTTGAATGCAGCAATTGGTAGAAGACCCTCGTGATGGTAGAGAAGTCTCTGTGAGAGTAGAAATATTTTGAAACATGGGATTGAATGGAGTGTGGGGGATGGTAGTAAAATTGATATTTGGAACGTGCATGGCTTCCTACACCTTATACTTTTAAGGTGTTGTAGCAATAGAACTCTGCAGTGAATTTTGTTTATGATCTCATTAATCCGGTCAGTAAAACTTGGAACTGGTATAGTTATGAACATTTTTCACCGTGATTATAGTGATAGCATTCAAGGATTTCCAATCAGCAAGTATGGCTTTGAGGATGTGCTGATTTGGCATCATTCACCGAACGGGAAGTATTCGGTAAAAATGGGTTATCGTGTGGCTTGTTTCGTCCATAAGAACGAGTACCCAAATAAGAAGGGTAAAGGCGAACCCAGCTCTAGCATGGATTCTAAGCAGGTTTGGAAAAAGGTTTGGAAGCTCGAAGCCGCTTCGAAAATTAGAGATTTTATTTGGCGTTGTCATCGTAATTTCTTAGCTTGTAAATATAATCTTGTTAAAAGGGGTATGAATATTGACCCTCGGTGTAGTCTATGTGGTAATGATGAGGAGTGTTTGTCTCATATTTTTTTCAAGTACCATTTGGTCTCTAGATTTTGGTTATGCTCCCTGCTCAATTTAACCTCGAGTAATCTGTCAGCAGTTTCTTTTTCTGAGTGTTAGCGTCTAATTGTTAGCAAGATTGAGGCTTCAGTTAGAAAGACTCACTCCTTATCTGGTTTGTCTTCGGCCTTTGGCATATTTAGAAGCTTCGGAACAAATCTTGTTTCGAAGGGCTATCTTCGATCTGCTGAAAGCTATCAATGTTACTTCTTCTCACGTTGAAGGTTTATGTTTGACTAGGGCTTCTTCTGATATGGTTTTATTGAATGGGCAAGAGAAGGCTTCTAAGTTTGGTGGTAATACTTGGCGTATCTAGTCTGATGCCGCCTGGTTTACAGGTGATGGCTCAACTGGCTTAGGCTGGCACCATTGGGACCCTGGGGATAATATCTCTGCGGCTAGTATGCGGAGGAAACATGGTGTTTTAAGTGTTATTCAAGATGAAGCTTATGCTATCTTATGGACTTTAGAGAATGCTATTTAACTTTTCAAAAGATGACATCAGAATTTTCTCTGACTCGTTGTGCATTATTGAGGATATTAAGAATATTAACCTTACTTCCCCAGAAGTCGGCCCGATTATTGCTGACATCACTCATCTTTTGAAGGGGTTTAAGAGTGTGGCTTTTGATCATTGTGGCAGGGATATGAATGTTCATGCTCATGATTGAGCTAGGAAGGCTATTACTTTACCTTTTGATTCTATTTTAAATACTTCGTACGCTATTTTTAATTCTGTTTTTGACTTTCCCCCTTGGGGTTTTTTCTGGTAAAGATTTTAACGAAGCTAGTCAGGCAAGTGTCCAGTGAGCCTTGGTTGAGTCTCCGCCTGTGGTTTCCTTCCGGCTCATTTTGCTTCAGTTGACTTGGGTGTTGATGGGGGTTCTAAGAAGGTGTCAACCTAGCTGGGATGTCCTGATATTCCTTCTGATTCCCGTTTTGATCGTTGCTTAGTTTTTCTTGTCTTGGAGTATGCCCCTTGCACGAGTGTATTCTTTATGACTTTTGATTGGGGTTTTTAACACCCATTCTCTTTGACAAAAAAGAGTTTAGAAATTTTTTATTTCTGTTGACCTTACTATTTTGCACTTTTAAATTAACTATTTTGCCCCTTTTAACTAACTTTTTGTTGGAAAAAACATTAAAACCACTTTCCTCATTTATCCATCTTCTCCAAGCTCCATAGACGAAATTTAAGCTAAAATTATTCAAGATATCTCACATTCATTCTCATTTTACTTTGCTTACCAACAACATGGATGCTTAACTCATGAGTCTGCCCATCCTATTCCAGAACATTTATTAGCTTAGTAAAATTGGAGTCGGTCAAATTGAAGCTAAAAGGGAATCTTTGTATCAGTATGCCAACCACCCAGGACCAACCACCATTCTTCCTTTTCTTCTCCTTCAAGTGCCTCAGAATCGCAATTCGCTATTAAGCGTCTACTTTATTCAAAATTCTTGAAAATTTCAGACAGATTTGGGGAACAACGTCCGTGGAGCCAACTCAAGTCAAGCTCGCTCTCTTACTCCATTTCTCGTTGTGCCTCATTGTACCTTTCGTCCAAGCCACCTATGTTCGCTACTACAATTAGTGTCTCTACTTCCATGCCTTATCGCTCATTCAATAAGTTTATTCAACTTGATAAACATCCATGCCTTACCGCTCATGCCTTAGAAGAACAGAACGAATTCTTCTTTTCTTTAGTGTTTCTGCTTTTCTTTAGGTTCGGTAATTTGTGGTTAGGCTTTTGGGTAGGGTTTTATACAACACCCCTGAACACAATTTTTTTAATTCATCATAAAATTTTAGTACCAAAATTATAGTGAGTCTTGTCCTCACTCCAAAGCAACTTAATTACTAGAAAGAAAAATTCGTTTGGAAAATGTCTCATTTCCTTTTTTTTAGTTAGGGTTATGCAAAAAATATCTGGATTGTGCCTTTAATTATACAATGTTAGTAGAGATAATCTTATTTGCATTTGAATTTTTCTTTATTAATGCATATAAAAAGGTTGATTACCATAGGTGAAGGTAGTAGGTGAATTGGAGTGGACTCTACAATCTTAAGTGCAAGAACAACTTGTTAGACCACCCATGGTTAGGTGTCAACTTCGGAGTAATTGAAATGTTGTTATAAATTTGAAAAAAGTTCTAAGGTAAGACTATGAATGAACCACCATTTTAAGAACCAATTTGAAAAATCAATTTTAGAATTTTTATCAAAATTGAAAAACCAAAAGTGAGAAAAATTATTATTTTGATGCAGGAAAATCTCGTGCCATGCATCCGTATAGTAAAAGTAATTATATTATTTTTAATTTAAAAGTATTTTGAAATTTGAAGGGTGGACTTTCCAATTCTCCACAGTCATGATTATGAGGATAGAGAAAGAATGGTAAATGATTATTTATTCAGAGTTTTTGATTGGGCTAATATTTATGGATTCTATTTCTAAGAGAATGTCTCTGTAGAAACTGAGATTTTTGTTATTGTGTCCAGGGACATAATGAAATTTAGGAATGAAATGGACTTTGGTTATTTGTGCCAGATCCTTCATATGAGCAAATGAAGGCTCAATATGAAAGAGATTTTCGCTGTATATTTTCTGAAAATGTGAAATTGGTTGGTCAAGCGATTAAGCTGTAAAGGATTGAGTATTTGAGAAAGGGTCAAATTATTTGGCCAGAGTTGATTGGTAATCAGGTCTGATGGACCAAATATTGTTGATTGAGATTGGTTAGGAGTATAAGACTCATCTTTGATTTGGGCCTTGAAGGCCAATTGTTGAGTTGAAGACTCTTCTATTATTGAACCATTCATCATTTTCAAATGTTTTCTAAAAGTGATGCTGATTTTTAGTTAAGGACTCCAGTGCATGCCTATGAACTTTTTGAAATCCGTCAGGCATGAAGAAAGAAGTTCGTTCTAATATAAAAGATTCTTTGATTGTTTTATTTGGAAATTCAATTTTAAATACTGCTTGTCCCAAATGGTTCACATTTAAAATTTATCTGTTGTCGTAATAAATTTGATTATATCTGCGAAAACCTATTTTTTCACCATTTTCAAACCATTGAATTAATGCTGCATTAAAACCATGCTTCAACCCAACATCTTCCATAATTTTATCCAATTCATCAATACAGGCATTTCTAGGATATTCAAATCCGTTATGACCATAATTAATGAATAGGGATTTTGTGCAAAAAACGGCTCCCCTGACATTGAGCGTTTTGATTTTAAAAGAATTTTGATGGAGTATTCTGGGATTTACCTTTCCGTATTCTAGTAGGCCAGAATTCTCAAATTCTTCCATTGTAGAATCTTGGAATGATTCCCTGCATAAATTTATAAGAAAGAAGGCCAAGAATTAGATTATTAACAATATAAATATTGACATTAAAAGTATTGAGAATAGACTGCTACCTGGCAATAACTTGTTTGGAAATAATATTTTTTTTCCATCCAAAACATATTTTGCATATTTGCAGTTCATTCTTAAAAGAAATTTTTGAAACAAAGCAAATTGTATGATTTGATTAGTGAAATAATAAATTTCAAGTCATGGAAATCTATTCTTAGACTGAAACAATTTGGTTCTATTTGGAGAGATAACAAAACTATTTTATTTTATTATCTTGGTAAGTAGTTTAAAGTGTTTCCAGTATTGTTTAACATATTTAAAAATAATAATATTACTAATGTTATCAATCGAGAAATTCAACCAATATTGTGTAATGAGAATATTATTAATGTAGACAATCGAGAAATCAATGAATTGGCTGAGAATTCTATTTATTGTTCTTGAAGCATTTTTAAGATCAAATGGTATTACTTTCCATTTATAATGATCAAATGTAAATTTTTATTTGTCAATCTTAGTTATTTGGATTTGCCAAAATCAAGATTTGCTGTTATACTTAGAGAATGCAACAGCTTCTCTAAATCTGTTGATTAAGACCCTTCTGTTTGGATATTTTGTCCATTTCAAAATATTTTTAAGGGGCTTGTAATTAGTTATCAAACAATGAACTCCTTGTTCAAAGATTTGATTTTGAAGGACTGGATTTTGAAGTTGTTTTTCAATTCTTTTAGATTCTTATGGATTTGAAAATAAAATTTTGTTTTAATGTTTTCAATTTCTCATTGTGAGAAAATGAAAGAAATTTGAATTTAACAAGTTTATCCATGGGATAAATATTTATCCCATCATACTCTGTGGTAAAAAGATACGACAGATAAATGAATGGTAAACTTATATTATTTTATCTGTCATATTTCTCACTAAGACAAAATGATGTTTTAAAACATATATTGTCTGGGCAAATATGAACTTTGAGGATTTCATATTTAATATGCATCCGAGTTTCAATGGCAGAAGACAAAAATTCTTTTGTCTTCTTGAAGTACTTGGGAGGAACTAGTCCTTTCTAAATATAATTCAAATCTGCTCCTGAATTAGCAAGAGCCATTGTTGTGAAATCAAAATCTTGAATTATTATTCTGACCATTATGTGTCATTTCTTGATTTTGGTGTGATTGAGGATTTGGATGAAGTGTTCACCATTTTGATTGGTGATAATAGGTTCTCCAACCTCATTATCATATATTAGGAATTTACTAGGTTTTCCTAGTTCATTTGATTCATGAATTTTAATTAAACGTTATATTCTTAGAAGGTTTAATTCTTCTTTTATCTCCGTGTTTGAATTTTTTAATTTTTCTTTGTGAAAGGCTTGCAGTATTGTCAGACTTAATCTTTTCTTTTACGATTACATCCCTAAGTCTTTCTAGGTATTTTGTATTTTGTATTTTGATAATTAAATCCAACAATAGATTTTCTTCTTGTTCTTTATTTTTATTTAGGATATTAACTTTTAGACAACAACTATCCCTATACTCCATTGAGATGTTAGAGAAATCACTGTCAGAGTTGAAAGAGTTGGATTCTGAGGACTTAGGGTATTCTCCTAAATCTTCATTCCTACTCTCATGATATTCTATTAATTCCTTGATTCTAAGTAATTCTTGTTTTTAATTGATTAATATTATTCTTAATATTAATCACTGTTAGAGTTGGAAGAATTAGATTCTGAGGATATTTTTAATTGATTAATATTATTCTTGACTAGACCAGTATTTGAAATATGATCATTCTGTCCATATTTAAAACACTTAAATTTATCAATAATTTTTTTATTGAATTTTGTTCTAGAATAATTTTTATTTTTAGAGAGACGTTTGTCAAACCTTCTATTCTTTAAAAAGCATTGGTCAAATATTTTATGTTTATTTTTGTGGTATTTTCTCCTATAAGGCTTTTGAGACCTCCTAGAACTTAAGTGACAATTTTTCTTATTTTTGTAGGAAGGAGCAATAGTGGATAAATCATACTGCTCATAAAAATTATCTAATTTATATTTTGTAGTTTTATTTTATTTTTTAATTTGTTTATTGATATTTATATCAATACTCATTTGTGTTATTGTCTATATTACCTAGATTATTTGTAAGGACTATTTAAATTTTGTGTGTGAACAAATTAATGAATTTTTCTTTCCAGAAGAAATATGTTTTTTGTACCACTGGGAATTTCTTAGGGCTGAACACCTATGATTGGTTAATTGATCATGGATACATGTAGTAATATTACTTGGCGTTTCAATGAAGTGTTTAATTATTGTGTAGAGAAGTATATTGATAGTATAAGAAATTATTTCCTGATCTTCTCCAATTATTGGGGTTCCTTCAAAATTAATCTTAACTCCTGAAAGGATGGTATTTTTGGATTCTTCTATGAGATATTTTTCCCATCAGGAATGAAGCATTCCTGTGAATCCTGGGACTAAAATATTGATTACCTCATTGTGACGCTAACTGTGTGTGGTGATGTAGTTGTCAGCTACCATTGCCATATGCTGCAGTTTGTTGAGAATTTCTTGCTCAGAAAGTCTATTAATATTCCATTCGTACAATTTCTCTACAGACTTAGAAAATTGATTAATTAAAGAATTTTTAGAAATTTGAATATCAGGAGGAATAGGCTTTTTAGGCCATTTCCTTTCTAATTTATTAATTTCTGAAATTCTAAATGATTCTTCAATATTATGAATGTTTGATGATTCGTGAATTGTGGAAGATTTTTTGGCGTATTCTTGATAATCAATCTTTAATTCTTTAAGCAGTTTATCAAGAAATGTTTCATGGCTAATTTTAAATTCTGATCTACTATTTTGGTTAATGATTATAACAGTAGAAGATGATTCAATAGATTTATTCTTTAATTCTTGAAGCGTTTTATCAATTTATTTATTAAGAGGAGCAATATTTAAAGTGAGTTTATCTGAATGATGTATTAAAGGTTTCTTTTTCAGAGTTTCATTAGATTTAGGTTCATGAAGATTATCAACTTTATTCTCAATTTTCTCTATACCTATTGTAATTAGACTTTGATTTGTGTAGTTGAGTTGTTCAACTACTTTTTTATAGGGTTCTTCATTTGCAATCTTGAAAGCAGAAGCAGTAATTAAAGAATTTTTATGGTTAATGTCCTTAACAGGTGATGATTTATTAATATCTAAATTTTTTAATGTTTCTTCAACTTTTTTAACATTTGAAGATTCATTATTTGTGAAAGATTCATAGGTTGATTCTAACTTATGGCTTTTTGAATTTGAACTACTATCCTTCAATTCTTGAAGTCTATCATTAGTAAGTTTTTAAAATTTTGAACAATTATTTTGGTTATCAATCTTAATAGAATAAGATAATTCATTAGTTCTTAAATTCTTTAATTTTTCTTCAATATTTAAAGACTCATTAATTGTGGAAGTTTCATAGGTGGATTCTAACTTATGAATATGTAATTCAGAGATGCTGTCATGGTCAATAACCTTGACTAAAAATTTAACTTCTAAATCTTTGGATGATTCCTCAATATTATTTGAAGATTCATCGGTTGTGGATGATTCATAGGATTCTGACCAACAAGATTCTTCAATATTAATATTGGAAAAGTTATGAATTATGGATGACTCACATATAGATTCTAACATATGAATATCTGATTTCGAGACATTGTCTCTTGAAGATTTTTACATTCTAAGTATTTCTTCATCGAGAGTTTTCTCATAATGAATTTGGAAGGGTTCAATGAATTCTTTCTTGGATTGAGAATTTTTACTATTAATCATAATTTTTTCAGGAGGTGGATGACTGGCAGACACCACACTGGAGTCTTCCTTGACCATTTAGAATTAGGAATTACTTTAATATTTTTCTCATAAATATCTTCGATATAATCAAGAAAAAATGTGCGCTCATACCGCATCTCTTGGTATCAAAGCCAATCCTGGTGGGGATAATTACTATTTTCTACTTTAATTTCTGCATAAAAACTGTTCACCTCCTGTTATGCCTGGTTATTTCTTTTGTTGTAGCTTAAATGCTTACATGAATAATTGTTTTTATTTAGTCTCACTCTCCGCCCAAGTGGCTGATTATTCTTACCATTGATTATTTCTCTGTATTATTTGTTTATCTAATATGTGAATCTGTTTTATCAGAGCCTGACATATCAACTTCTATTTGGTTAGCTTCAGGTACCTTAGTAAGACCTCTTAGAGATGTGTAACATGAGGGTAGGGTGGTTGTAGGGGGAGGTTGGAGAAGAGCGACCGTAATAAGAGGTTGTAGAGGTCACCACAACAGATTAGTAATCAAAATATAGTATGAAATTTTCAATCATAAGAATAATTTAGTTGTTTGAGTCATGAGTAGATTATTTAGAAGTAATTATTTTAGTAGTAATGTCTACAATAACTTCAATACCTAACATAGTAAATGATGAACATTTTGAGTTAGTAGATGATCAAGTAGATTATAGGGTATGGAATATACCCAAAATCCCTAATAAAAATATTTACAGATTAACATGATATGTTGCTTCCTTCAAGCCTTAGCATCATGTAAAAATAATTGAAAAAATATGCTCTTAGAAAAGAGTATGAAACCTGTCAATTACTTTCACCTGATGCAATAAAGAATCACATTGAAGAAGGATATAATTTCCTTCATTTTGGTTTAGTCCAGATTGGAGTTAAACCACTCATAAGAAGATGCCTAAATACATCTGTCTTATTAGCCTTGCGAGATACAAAATTTATAAATTTTAATGATAGTATTTTAGGATTCATTGAATCCTTACTTTGTAATGATCCAACCCATTTTGATTGTTTTCCTGATCTCTCTGTTAGTTTAGCAGATCCTCATATTTTAAAATCATTAACTTTAAATATTAAAACTAGTGGTTACCAAGTCCTAGAAGGCACCCAACCTTTATCTTTAATCTTCAGAATTCATTACAAAGTTGCTAAAACTAATATACATTTCCAAGCCATCAATAGGAGTCCAAAAAATTAAACCATGTTGATCCAGTCTAGCCAAAGTAATGCCGATATTAGAGTTCTTAGAATAATTAGGTGGTCTGATATTACTTTACCTACAAATTGGCTTTTAACCAATGAAAGCCAACCCACTCATATACAACGCCCAATTGAAGATGTAGATTACATCCAGTAGTGCATGGATATTACTGTTAAAATTAATTTCTAATCTTCTAGTTCTAGTCCACAAATTAAGGAGTATAGCCAGTCAGTACCCCTAGGAATTCCCCTTTTAGATCATCCGTTAAAAATGATCAAGATTTTAGGATTCAACAATTAGAAGAAGAAATAAAAAAAATTAAGAATTAAAAAACTAAAACTAAAAGGTGTAGCAACAAGCTTTCAAGTGAGTCAGCAAGTCTTTGACAATAGGTCTGAACAATCTGACGAGCCAGAAGCACCCACTGAATCGTATTTCCAAGGAACCATTCCTCCTGTTAATCCCTAACTCTTAATCTTAAATATAGGCACCTTGAGCTAAGAATACAAGCTAGATTGAAAAGTTATAACCCAACACAATGATGAGTCAGCCAATCTCAGTAGACATAATAGATTCAGAGAAAAAATATAATATGGACCAAAGAAGAATCATACTCACTGAATGGAAGATATTCATGTAAGAATTTAGAGTTGACATATTTTTTCTTGATTATATTGAGGATGCATATAAGAAAAATATTAATGTAATTCCCAAATCTAAATGGGTCAATGAAGACTCCAGTGTAGTATATAACTAGTCATCCTCCTCCTGAGAAAATTATAATTAATCATAAAAATTCTTTAATCACTACTTCTCCTTTCAAAATTGTAAAGGAAGAAGAACCTAACAAAAAGTTGTTGAACGACTCAATTATACTAATCAAAGGCTAATTACGATAGGAAAACAATTAGAAAAAATTGAAAATAATGTTGATGATCTTCATGAACCTAAATCAAGCAACAATTAGAGCAATAACTAGCCATAACAGGTGGTGAACAGATTAATTATACAGAAATTGAAGTAGAAAATAGTAAGTATCCCACCAGGTTTGGCTCTGATACCGAGAGATGCATAATGAGTGTATAAATTAAACATGGGGTATTAAGATGCAATAATTAAACACAAATAGGCGGTGAACTTCATAAAGTAGTTATCACAGCTCCTAGATTAATTATGCAGATAATTTAAGTAAACAATAAATATCCCCACCAGGTTTGACTTTTATACCCAGAGATGCGAAACATTGTATAATTTAAAGAGGGGGCATTTAGATGCAAGCATAGTAAACAGAAAAATAGTAAAACTGTATTGAGGTGCAAGATTAAATACTTACACAAACAGTGTTTATTGGAAATAATTAAATAGTTCTCCCTTTCATTATTTAACGTTAAAGGAAAAAGAAGGAGACATATTTACAAAAGAAGAGAAGAAAGCTTTGTTTCACAAAGCAAGTTTTAGCTCTCAAATAGTTAAGAGTTGAAAAACAAGTTCTGATAAACAAATGGGAGAAGACTGGCTATTTATAGTCAAGGAAAGTGGAGTTCACAGGGAACCCATCACTTACCTGAACTCTTATATTTTACAAAATTAAAAACATTTAACATTTCTATTTTTGCCTACTTTTGACTAAAAATAGTAAAAATCATAAATAATTACCTAATTATCTGATAACTAGTACAATTATTACAAAGAAAACAAAATATAAATATTCCTTGATAATTGTTATCTTGGTCTTCGTGTCCTCATAATTTGTCATGATTGTTGTTGTTAAAATTTTATTGAGACAGTCGCACGTTAGATTCCTTGATAATTACTATCTTGGATTCTTGTGTTTTGTTTGTTGATTTTGGAGAAACAATAATTACTGTCTGCAAAAGTCATTGTGACTAATGCTATTTGAAGAGTCATTGTGGCTATTGATAATTACTTGTCTTGAAGATCATTATGACTATTGCATTGTACTGAGGTGTCACCATAATACATCTTCAAAATTACTTTTGATTTTTTTATTTTGTTCAAACATTGGCATTCTGCCAAGGATGAATTCTTCGATTCATTCACTGATTGATCTTAATTTATCCATAATTATTGTCAAATGAGTGCTTCAATTGCTGAAGAGTAACTTTTCTAGATGATTTGTAACTTGACACTTCGGATGATTTAGAGTCAGATTTGTCATCGTCTTTCAAAAGAAGAAGCATTTTTTGGATTAATTTTTCTCCAATTCAAACTTTGGGTTTGTGGCCTTTGATTTGGATTTGAAAGAACTCGAACTAGAAAGTTTTATTTATGGAGTTTGGTTAATGGGCTCATTAATTTTAATGGAGCTTGGATAATCTAGTCTCATATTAGGATGAACATTCACAAATTCATAATTGATGGATGCAATAATTTTCTGGATATTCAATTTATCCCACCATTTAACGTAATATTCTGTGGTGAGGATTTCATTTTCAACTGAGTATTAACATTTCAAAATCCAAGGTATTTTGTATTTGTTTGAAAAATAAAGTATTTGGGGAAATGAAGCCTCAATTAGTAAGGGATGGAAAACCTTTGAAAATAAATTAAAACATTGTTGTAAATATTTTAAAAAAAGTTCTAAGGTAAGACCATGACTGGACCACCATTTTAAAAACCAATTTGGAAAATCAATTTTGAAAATATTATCGAAATTTAAAAACCAAAAGTAAGAAAAAAAATGCTATTTTGATGCAGAAAAATCCTGTGTCATGCATCAATATATTCAAAATAATTATATTATTTTTTATTCAAAAGTATTTTGAAACTTGAATGATGGATTTTTCAATCCTCCATAGTTATGATCATGAGGATAGAGAAATAATGGTAAATGATTCTTTACTCAGAATTTTTTATTAGGCTAATTTTTATGGATTCTGTTTCTAAGAAAATCTCTGTAGACATTGAGGTTTTTGTTATTGTCTCCAAGTACATAATGGAATTTAAGAATGAAATGAGTTTTGACAATTTGAGCTGGAACCTTCAAATGAGAAAATAGAGGCTCAAAATGAAAAAGATTTTTGCTGTGAATTATTCGAAAATGTAAAATTGGTTTATAAAGTGATTGAACATCAAATGATTGATTATTTGAGGAAGGGTCAAATTGTTTGACCAAAGTTGATTCGTAATCGGGTCTGTTGGACTCAACTATTGTTGATTGAGCTTGGTTAGGAGTGGAAGACTCCTCTTTGATTTGGGCCTTAAGGGCCAATTGTTGAGTCGAAAGATTCCTC
Organism: Datisca glomerata; assembly: GCA_003255025.1. Lineage (NCBI taxonomy): Eukaryota > Viridiplantae > Streptophyta > Magnoliopsida > Cucurbitales > Datiscaceae > Datisca > Datisca glomerata. Next base: position 1,637,803 of record QANY01002006.1, read on the forward strand.
TATTAGTGAATCATTTATCATTTTCACATGTTCTCGAAAAGTGATACTGATTCTTTTAGTTAAGGACTACACTGCATGCCTATGACCTTCTTGAAATGTGCTCGACATGACGAAAAAAGTTCCTTCCAGTATCAATAATTCTTTGATTGTTTTATTTAAAAATTCAATTTTAAAAATTGCTAAAAGGTTCACAGTTAAAAATTTTCTGTTATTGTAACAAATTTGATTATGTTTGCGAAAACCTATTTTTCCACATTTTTCATACCATTGAATTAATGCTATATTGAAGTCATGCTTCAACCAACATCTTTCAAAATTTCATCTAATTCATTAATCCAGGAATTTTTTGGATATTCAAATCCATTGTGACCATAATTAATGAATGAAGATTTTGAGTAAAATTCGGCGCCCTTCCATTGAGCTTTTTGATTTTAAAATAACTTTGGTTGAGTAATCTGGGTTTTACCTTTCCATATTCTAGTAGGCCAGACTCCTCAAATTCCTCAAATTCTTTTATTGTGAAATTTTGGAATGATTTCCTGCAAAAGACTACAAATAAGGAAGTCAACAATCTAATTATCAATATATTGGATAAATTAATCAATGAAATCAAAATTGCTAAAAATAGATTATCACCTTACAAAATTCTGTGTGAAATTAATTTCAAAATATGTTTTGCAGAGTTGTGATTAATTAAAAGGAATAAAACAAATTGTATGATATGATCAATGGAATAATAAAATTTAAATCCTGTAAATCTTATTTCTGATTGAAATAATTTGATTCTTTTTGCGGAGATAAGTAAACTATTTTGTTTATTATCTTGATAAACAATTCAAAGTGTTTCCAGTATTGTTTAACATATTTAGAGAAAATAATGTAAACAATTAAGAAACTCAATCAATATTGTCTAATAAGAATATTATTAATGTAGACAACTAAGAAATCAACAAATTGTTTGAAAATTCCTGGAACATCAAATGGCATTATTTTCCATTTATGACTATGAAATGTAATTTTGTATCTAATAATTTTATTTATCTAGTTCTGCCAAAATTTATATTTTGTATTAAACATAGAGAATACAACAGTATCTCCAAGTATTTTGATTAAGTTCGTTTTGTTTGGTTTTGGATATTTTTTCCATTCTAAAATATTTTTAAAGAACTTGTAATTAATTTCTAAACAAGGAACTTTTTGTTCAGAAATTTGATTACGAAGAACAAGATTCTGAGCCTGTTATTCAATTCTTCTAAATTTTATTTTTCCCTGTAAAAAACATAATTGTTTTTCTTTAGAAGAAATTGAATTTACGGATTTGAAGACATAATTTTGTCTTAAGGTTTTTAATTTCTCATTGTGAGAAAAAGAAAGAAATTAGAATTTAATAGGTTTATCAAAGGGATAAGTAATTATCCCATCATACTCTATTGTAAAAGAATACAACAAATAGAAGAATAGTAGACCTAAAATTATTTTATCCGTCATATTTTTTTAAGACAAATGATGTTTTAAAACATACACTGTCTTGGTAAATACAAACTTTGGATATTTCAAATGCATACGAGTACGATTGGCAGAGGACAATGATTCTCTTGTACTCTTGAAGTACTTGGCAGGAACTAATTCTTCCTGCATACGATTCAAATCTTCTCCTGAATCAACATGAGCCATTGTTGTGAAATCAAAATCTTGAATCATTATTTTGACAATTATGTGCTATTTCTTGAGTTTGACGTGATTAAGTATTTGGATAAAGATATCATTATCTTGATTGTTGATAATAGGTTCTTCAACCTCATTATCAGAATTTGGAAACTTACTACGTTCTCTTAATTCACTAGATTCATGTATTTTAATTAAACTCTCTATTTTAAAAGATTTTACTCTTTGATTATTTCTGCATTAAAATCTTTTAATTCTTTTATTTCAATTTTAATTTTTTATTTCCTTTTGAGGTTCCTGTAAGGTAACTTCTTTTCCTTTAATTTATTTTTGTGAATTTTTCAAGCGTTTGTGAAAGGATTGTAGTCTTATTATTATTAGACTTATAATTTCTTTCTTTAGAATTACTTTTCTAAGTCTTTCCAGATATTCCTGTTCTAATTCTAGATTTTCAATTTTGCTAATTAGATCTAACAAGAGGGTTTCTTGTTCTTCATTTTTATTTAGAACATTTATTTTTTGACAACAATTATCCCTACACCCCATAGAATTATTAGGAGAATCACTGTCAGAATTTGAGGAATTATATTCAAAGGATTCAAATTCTTCAAAATCTTCACTATCACTCTTATAATATTATATTGTTTCTAAGATTCTAAACAATTCTTGTTTAACTTCTTTAGAGATTTTTAATTGATTAATATTTTTGACTTGACACGTGTTAGAAAGATGACCACCTTGACCATATTTATTACATTTAATTTTATCAATAAATTTTTTTTATTAAATTTTTAGCTAGAATAATTTTTATTCTTACAGAAACGATTGTCAAAATTTTTATTCTTTAAAAAGTACTGGTCAAAATGTTTATGTTTATTTTTATGGTAATTTCTCTGATAGGGCTTGTGAGATCTTTTAGGGCTTAAGTGAAAATTTTTCGTATTTCTTTGGGAAGAAACAATAGCGGGTAAACCATATTGCTCACAAAAAGTACCTAATTTATATTTTGTAGTTTTATTTTCTTTATTAATTTGTTTATTGACTTTTATGTCAATAGACCTTTTTAGATCTTTCTTATGTATTATTGTAACATAGGTGAGACAATTACAATCTATATTACCTAGGTTATTGGTAAGGACTAGTCTAATTTTGTGTGTGAATAAATTGGGTAATCTATTAATAATTTTTTTTAAAAGGGTTGATTACTATCATCCCTTCTAATTACTATAGACAAAAATATTTTTTTTTTACCAGTGAAAATCACTTAGGGTTGGACACCTAAGATTGGAAAATGATTATGGTCACATGAAGTAATATTTCTTGGTGTTCTAATGAAGTGTTTAATTATTGTGTAGAGAAGTATATCGATAATATCAGGTATTATTTCCTGTTCTTCTCCAATTATTAGGGTTCTTTCAGCATTAGCTTTTACTGCTGAAAGTATGATATTTTTGGATTCTTCTGTGAGATATTTTTCCCACCAAGAATGAAACATTCCTGTGAATCCTGCGACTAAGGGATTGCTTATCTCATTGTGAAGTAAATTAGCTACCATTGCCATGTACTGTAATTTATTAACAACTTCATGCTCAGAAAGTCCATCAGTATTCCATTTGTGTAATTTATCTGCAGAAACAGAAAATTATTTAACTAAAGAACTATCGGCAATCTAAATATAAAGAGAAATAGACTTTTTAGGCCATTTCCTTTCTAATTTATTAATTTCTAAATTTCTGAATGATTCTTCAATATTATGAATGTTTGAAGATTCGTGAATTGTGAAAGATTTATTGGCGGATTCTTGATAATCAATCTTTAATTCTTTAAGTAGTTTATCAAGAATTTTTTCATGCCTAATTTCAAATTCTGATCTACTGTCTTGGTTAATGATCTTAACAGTAGAAGATGCTTCGTCAGATTTATTATTCAATTCTTGAAACATTTTATCAAATTATTTATTAAGAGGAACAATATTGAAAGTGATTTTATCTGAAAGCTTTATTAAATGTTTTTCTTTCAAAGTTCATTTGATTTAGGTTCATGAAGATCATCAACCTTATTCTCAATTTTGTCTAATTATTTTCCTATTAGACTTTGATTGGTGTAATTGAGTTGTTCAACTAATTTTTTATTAGGTTCTTCTAAAGGAGAAGCAATGATTAAAGAATTTTTATGGTTAATGTTCTTAATAGAGGATGATTTATTAATTTCTAAAACTTTTAATGTTTCTTCAACTTTGTTAACGTTTGAAGATTCATCAATTGTGAAAGCTTCATATGTTGATTCTAACCTATGACTTCTAAATGTGAACTACTATCCTTCAATTATTCAAGTTTATCATTAGTAAGTTTTTCAAATTCTGAACAATTGTTTTGGTTATCAATCTTACCAGAATAAGATGATTCATTAGTTTCTTCAAATTTATCAATATTTGAAGATTCATTGGTTGTGGAAGATTCATAAATGGATTATAACCTATGAATATCTAATTCAGAGATATTGTCATGGCCAATAACCTTGACAGATGATTTCATTTCTAAATCTTGGTATGATTCTTCAATATTATTTGAAGATTCATGAATTGTAGATGGCTTATAAGCTAATTCTAACCTATGTCTATCTGATTTTGAGATATTGTCTCCTAAAAATTTTAACTTTACAAGTATTTTTTTCATCAAGAGTTTTCTCATAATGAATCTTGGAGGGCTCAATGAATTATTTTTTAGGTTGAGAATTTTTATGATTAATTCGGAATTTTTCAGGTGGTGGATGACTAGTAGTCACCACATTGGAGTCTTACTTGACCCATTTAGATTTAGAACTTACTTTAATATTTTTCTCATATATATCCTCAATATAATAGAGGAAAAACATGTCAACTATGAATTCTTGCATGAATGTCTTCCATTCAGCAAATATGATTCTTCTTCAGCCAATATTATATTTTTATCTGAACCTATTACGTCTATCTAGATTGGCTAGATCATCATTGTTTTGTGTTAGACCTTCCCAATCTAGTTTGTATTCTTGGTTCAGGGTATCTCGATTCAAATTTTTAGAATTTCTTAATTCTTGTTCTAATTTTTGAATCCTAAAATTTTGATTATTAATAAATAAATTAAGGAAAGGAACTTCTAGGGGTACTAGACCGGCTACACTTCCTAGTTTGAGAATTAAAAAATTGAGTATATTACATACCCCATGATCTACTTGATCATCTGTAAAGTATATAGAATGATCTTTTTGATCACCTGGAAGGTATTCAAAATATTTATGATCTACTTGATCATCTGCTAATTCAAAAATTGTAGACCCAATGCTACTAGAAGAACTACTTCTAGATAGTCTACTCATTGCTCAAAATAACTAAATTATTCTTAGGATTGAGAATTTCATACTGTATTTTGGTTATTAATTTGTTGTCACTTCTACAACCACCTATTAGGGTCGCTCTTCTCCAAACTGCCTCTACAATCACCCCACCCTCAAGATTGATGCTTTAAAGATGTCTTACTGAGGTGACTGAAGCTAACCAAATAAAAGCTTATACATCAGCCTCTGTCAAAGCAGATTCAAAGATTAGATAAACAAATATTATAGAGAAATAATCAAGCATAAAAATAACCAGCCACTTGGGCGGAGAGTGAGATTAAATAAAAAAACTATTAATGTAAGTAATTAAGCAACAATAAAAGCAATAACAGACATTGAGCAGATTAATTATGCAGATAATTTAAGTAAACAGTAAATATCCCCACCAAGTTTGGCATTGATACCAAGATATGCAAAAAAATGTATAATTTAAATAGAGGGTATTAAGATGCAAGAATAGTTTAGCCTTGATACCAAGTGATTGGGCCTGATGAACCCAAGTATTGTTGATTGGGCTTGGTTAGGAGTGGAAGACTCCTCTTTGATTTGGGCCTTAAGGGCCAATTGTTGAGTCAGAGACTCTTCTATTATTGAACCATTCACTATTTTCAAATGTCTTTTGAAAGTGATGCTGATTCTTTTATTTAAGGACTCCACTACATGCCTATGACCGTTTTGAAATCTGTCAAGCATGATGAAGAAAGTTCCTTCTAATATAAAAAATTATTTAATTATTTTATTTAGAAATTCAATTTTAAATACTGCTTGTCCCAAAAGGTTCGCAGTTAAAATTTTTCTGTTATCGTAACAGATTTCATTATGTTTACGAAAACCTATTTTTCCACCATTTTCAAACCATTAAATTAATGCTGCATTAAAGTCATGCTTCAACCCAACATCTTCCAAAATTTGATCGAATTCATCAATCTAGGCATCTCTAGGATATTCAAATCAGTTATGACCATAATTAATGAATGAAGATTTTGAGCAAAAAGTGGCTGCCCTGCGATTGAGTTTCTTTATTTTAAAAGAATTTTGATTGAGTATTCTAAGATTTACCTTTCCACATAAATGTTTAAGAAAGAAGGTCAGGAATTGGATTATTAACAAATTAAATATTGAAATTAAAAGTATTGAGATTAGACTGCTACCTGGCAAGAACTTGTTTGAAAGTAATATTTTTCCATCTAAAATACATTTTGCAGATTTGCAGTTAATTCTTAAAAATATTTTTGAATCAAAGCAAATTGTATGATTTGATTGATGAAATAATAAATTTCAAGTCTTTGAAATCTATTCGTAGATTGAAACAATTGGTTATATTTACAGGGATAACAAAATTATTTTATTTTATTATCTTGGTAAATAATTTAAAGTGTTTCCAGTATTGTTTAACATATTTAAAAAAATAATAATATTACTAATGTAATCAATCGAGAAATTCAACTAGTATTATTTAATGAGAATATTATTAATGTAGACAATCGAGAAATCAATGAATTGGTTGAAAATTCTATTTATTGTACTTGGAACATTTTTAAGATCAAATGGTATTACTTTCCATTTATAATGGATCAAATTTACTTTTGTATTTGTCAATCTTAATTATCTAGATTTGTCAAAATCCAGATTTTATGTTAAACTTAGAGAATGCAACAGATTCTCTAAATCTATTGATTAAGTCTCTTCTGTTTGGACATTTTGTTAATTTTAAAACATTGTTAAGAGTCTTGCAATTAGTTATTAAACAAAGAACTCCTTGTTCAAAGATTTGATTTTGAAGGACATGATTTTGAAGTTTTTCTTCAATTCTGTTAGATTCTATTTTGTCTTACAGAAAACATAATTGTCTTTTCTTTATGGATTTGAAAACAAAATTTTGTTTTAATGTTTTTAAATTCTCATTGTGAGAAAATAAATGAAATTTTAATTTAACAAATCCATCCATGGGATATGTATCTATCACATCATACTCTGTGATAAAAGGATACAACAGAAAAGTGAATGGTAAGCCTAATATTATTTTGTCTGTCATATTTCTCACTAAGACAAATGATATTTTAAAACATATATTGTCTGGGCAAATATGAACTTTAAGAATTTCATATTTAATATCCGAGTACCATTGGCATAAGACAAGATTCTTTTATCTTCTTGAAGTACTTGGAAGGAACTAGTCCTTCATGCATATAATACAAATCTGCTCTTGAATCAGCAAGAACCATTGTTGTGAAATCAAAATCTTGAATTATTATTCTGACCATTATGTGTCATTTCTTTATTTTGGTGTGATTGAGGATTTGGATGAAGTGTTCACCATTTTGATTGGTGATAATAGGTTCTTCAATCTCATTATAAAAAATTAGAAATTTACTAGGTTTTCCTAGTTCACTTGATTCATGAATTTTAATTAAAATTTCTATTCTCAGAAGGTTTAATTCTTCATTTATCTTTGTGTTCGAATTTTTTAATTTATTTTTATTTTAACTCTAATATTCTTAATTCTTTTTTGAAGCTCCTAAAGTGTAACTTCTTTTTCCTTTCTTTTAACCTTATTGAATTGTTCAAGAGTTTGTAAAAGGCTTGCAGTATTGTCAGACTTAATCTTTTCCTTTAAGATTACTTCCCTAAGTCTTTCTAGGTATTCTGAATTTTAAATTTTGCTAATTAAATCCAACAATAGATTTTCTTCTTGTTCATTATTTTTATTTAGGATATTAATTTTTAGACAACAGTTATCCCTACACCCTATTGAGATGTTAGGAGAATCAATGTTAGAATTGGAAGAGTTAGATTCTAAGGACTTAGGGTATTCTCCTAAATCTCCATTCCTACTCTCATGATATTCTATTAATTCCTTGATTCTAAATAATTCTTGTTTTTTCGCATAGGATATTTTTAATTGATTAATCTTATTCTTGACTAGACCAGTATTTGAAATATGATAATTCAGTCCATGTTTAAAATATTTAATTTTATCAATAAATTTTTTATTGAATTTTGTTCTAGGATAATTTTTTTTAGAGAGACGTTTGTCAAAACTTCTATTCATTAAAAAGTATTGGTCAAATATCTTATGTTTATTTTTGTGGTATTTTCACCTACTAGGCTTGGGAGACCTCCTGGGACTTGAGTGGTAATTTTCCTATTTTTGAAAGAAGGAGCAATAGTGGATAAACCATACCGCTCACTAATATTATCTAATTTATATTTTGTAGTTTTATTTTATTTTTTAATTTATTTAATGATTTTTATATCAATACTCATTTGTATTATTGTACCGTAGGTGAGACTATTATAGTCTATATTACCTAGATTATTTCTAAGGACTGTTTTAATTTTGTGTATGAACAAATTAATGATTTTTTCTTTCAAGAAAGGTTGATTGCTATCACCCCTTGTCATTATCCTAGACAAAAATATTTTTTTTGTTCCAGTGTGAATTTCTTAGGGTTGGACACCTAAGATTGGTTAATCGGTCATGGATACGCGAAGTAATATTACTTGATGTTTCAATGATGTGTTTAATTATCATGTAGAGAAGTATATTGATAGTATCATGTATAATTTCCTGATCTTCTTCAATTATTGGGGTTCCTTCAGCATTAATCTAATCTGCTGAAAGGATGATATTTTTAGATTCTTGTGTGAGATATTTTTCCCACCAGGAATGAAGTATTTCTGTGAATCCTGTGACTAAAAGATTGATTACCTCATTGTGAGGCAAACTGTGTATGGTGATGTAGCTGTTAGTTACCTTTACCATTTGCTGCAGTTTGTTGAAAAATTCTTGCTCAGAAAATCCATTAATATTCCATTCCTACAATTTCTTTGTAGACACAAAAATTTGATTAACTAAATAATTTTCAGAAATTTGAATATCAGTAGGATTATGCTTTTTAGGCCATTTCCTTTCTAATTTATTAATTTCTAAATTTCTAAATGATTCTTCATTATTATGAATGTTTGAAGATTCGTGAATTGTGAGATTTCTAAATGATTCTTGATAATCAATCTTTAATTCTTCAAGTAGTTTATCAAGAAAATTTCCATGCCTAATTTCAAATTCTGATCTATTGTCTTGGTTAATGATCTTAACTGTAGAAGATGATTCAATAGATTTATTCTTCAATTCTTGAAGCATTTTATCAATTTGTTTATTAAGAGGAACAATATTTAAAGTGATTTTATCTGAAAGATTTATTAAAGATGTCTCTTTCAGAGTTTCATTAGATTTAGGTTCATAAAGATTATGAACCTTATTCTCAATTTTATCAAATTGTTTACCTATTGTAATTAGAATTTGATTCGTGTAGTTGAGTTGTTCAACTACTTTTTTATTGGGTTCTTCTTCCTTTGTAATCTTGAAAGGAAAAGTAGTGATTAAAGAATTTTTATGGTTAATGTCCTTAACAGATGATGATTTATTAATTTCTAAATTTTTTAATGTTTCTTCAACTTTGTTGACATTTGAAGATTCATTAGTTGTGAAAGATTCATAGGTTGATTCTAACCTATGACTGTCTAAGTTTAAACTACTTTCCTTCAATTTTTGAAGTTTAACATTAGTCTGTTTTTCAATTCTGAACAATTGTTTTGGTTATCAATCTTACCAGAATAAGATGATTCATTAGTTTTTGAATTCTTTAATGTTTCTTCAATATTTGAAGATTCATTAATTGTGAAAGATTCATAGGCGAATTATAACCTATGAATATCTAATTCAGAGATATGGTCATGGTCAATAACCTTGACAGATGATGTAATTTCTAAATCTTTGGATGGTTCCTCAATACTATTTGAAGGTTCATCGGTTGTGGATGATTCATAGGATTCTAACCTACAAAATTCTTCAATATTATTATTGGAAGAGTTATGAATTATGGATGACTCATAGGTAGTTTCTAACCTATGGCTATCTGATTATGAGACATTGTCTCTTAAAGGTCTTAATTTCTAAGTATTCATTCATCGAGAGTTTTCTCATAATGAATTTGGAAGGGTTTAATAAATTCTTTCTTGGGTTGAGAATTTTTATTATTAATCATAATTAAGGAAGTGGATTACTGACAGACACCACACTGGAGTCTTCCTTGACCCATTTAGATTTAGGAATTACTTTAATATTTTTCTCATAAATATCCTCGATATAATCAAGGAAAAATATGTTAATTCTATATTTTTTCATGAATGTCTTCCATTCAGCAAATATGATTTTTCTTTGATCCATATCATATGAATCTCTGAAGCTATTACGTCTATCTAGATTGCCTGGGTCATTACTGTGTTGATTTATACTTTCCCAATCTAGTTGGTATTCTTGGTTCACGGTTTCTAAATTTTAAATTTTTTTAATTTTTGTTCTAATTTTTAAATTTTAAAATCTTGATCATTATTAATAGATGATAAAAAAAGGAATTCCTAAGGGTACTAGACTGTCTATACTCCCTAATTTAAGAATTAGAAGACTAGTAATTAATTCTATCAATTTGTTCAAACTTGTCAGAGTCTAGTTGATTATTTATTATTTTAGGTTTTAAACTTTTAATTTTTTAATTCTTGCTTTATTCGAATCTAAAGATCTTGATCATTAATAGATGACCTAGAAAATGAATTCTTACAAGATAATTTCAATCTAATATTTTTATTGGGGGTTTTGGGTATATTCCATACCCTATTATCTATTTGATCATTTGTAAAATATTCATATTGTTTGTCCCTATGATCATCCTGATCATCTGGAAGGTATTTAAAATAACTATGATCTACTTGATTATCTTCAAATTCAAAATGTTCTTCATCCACTAAGTCAGATATTAAAAATATTAGGCCTAATGCTATCTAGAAGAACTACTTTTAGATAATCTACATTGGTCAAGATAACTAAATTATTCTTATGATTGAGAATTTCATACTGTATTTTGATTACTAATCTTGTGGTGACTTTTACAACCTCCTATAGGCTCTGCTCTTCACCACTTTACCACTACGATCACCCTACCCTCAGGATTTATGTCTCAAATAGGTCTTATTATAATGCCTGAAGCTAATTAAATAGAACATGATACGGAAACCTCTGGTAAAAAAGATTCACAGATTAGATAAATAAATATTATAGAGAAATAATAAAGCATAAAAATAACCAACCACTTGAGCGGAGAGTGAGATTAAATAAAAGCAATTATTCAAGTAAGTAATTAAGCAACGATAAAAGCAATAACCAACCATAACAGGTAGTGAACAGATTAATTATGCAGAAAATGAAGTAGAAAATAGTAATTATCCCAACCAGGTTTGACTCGGATACCAAGAGATGTGGAACAATGTATAAATTTAAGTGGAGGTATTAAGATGCAAGAATTAAACACAAAAATAATCAAATTGTATTAAGGTACAAGATTTAATTGTTGAATAGTGGATAAACCATACTGTAAAACTGTTTTTGCAAACTATTGAATCTTCTTTGGCAAAATTACAATATTTGAATAATCAAAGAATTGAAGGACCCATTTGGTGATGCAAGAATAGTGTACAAAAATTTATATACAAAATTTCTACCCATTAGGTGATGAAATAAAAAAGAAGAAGAAAGATTTACAAGAAAGGAGGAAGAAGAAGAGAGTTTTGCTCTTAAAACAAGTTTTTCTCTCAAATAATCGAAGAATTGAAGGACCCATTTGGCAAAATGCCAATGTTTGATTCTCAAAGATTTGAAGGACCCATTTGGTGAATGCTTCATTCTTGGTTGAAAAAACACCTCACAGAAGAATCATGTGACTAGGAGTTGGATTGCCTCATTTTGGGCAGACTGTGTGCGGTAATGTACCTGTTGGCTGCCATAGACATATGCTACAATTTGTTGAGGAATTCCTATTCAGAAAGTCCATTAATATTCTATTCGTATAATTTCTTTGTAGAAATAGAAAATTGATTAACAAAAGAAGATTCAGTAATTTGAATGTCGGGAGGCATGAGTGTTTTATGCCATTTTGTTTCTAATTTATTAATTTCTAAATTTTAAATGTATCTTCAATATTTTTAATGTTTTCATGGATTGTGGATGACTCATAGGAGGATTCTGTCCTATGGCTATCTGACTCAGAATTACTGTCTTGGTTAATAACTTTAACAGAAGAAGATGATTCTATAGATTTAATTTTCAATGCTTGAGTATTTTATCAATAAGTTTATTAACGGGAACAATGTTTAAAGTAGTTTTGCCTGAAAGATTTATTAAGGGTTTTTCTTTCAGAGTTTCACTTGACTTTGGTTCATGAAGATCATCAACCTTATTTTCAATTTTGTCTAATTATTTTCCTATTGTAATTAGACTTTGATCAGTATAGTTGAGTTGTTCAACAAATTTTTTGTTAGGTTCTTCTTCCTTTGCAATTTTGAAAGAAGAAGCAGTAATTAAAGAATTTTCATGATTAATTATCATTTTCTCAAGATGAGGATGACTAGCAGATACTACACTGGAGTCTTCCTTGATCCATTTAGATTTGGAAATTACATTAATATTTTCCTCATTTATATCTTCGATATAATCAAAGAAAAATATATCAACTCTAATTCTTGCATGAATGCCTTATATTCAGCGAATATGATTCTTCTTTGGTCCGTATTATATTTTTCTCTGAACCTATTACGTCTACTGAGATTGGTTGGGTCATCATTGTGTTGGGTTAGACCTTCCCAATCTGGCTTGTATTCTAGGCTCAAGGTGCCTATATTTAAGACTAAGAGTTAAGGATTAACAAGAGGAATGGTTCCTTGGAAATTCGATTTAGTGGGTGCTTCTAGCTAGCCAGATTGTTCAGACCTATTGTCAAAGACTGGCTGACTGACTTGAGAGCTTGTGGCTACACCTTTTAGTCTTAAATTTTTTATATCTTCTTCTAATGGTTGAATCCTAAAATCTTGATCATTTTTAACAGATGATTCAAAAAAGGGGGTACTAGACTGGCTATACTCCCTAATTTGTGGACTAGAACTAGAAGATTGAAAATTAATTTTAATAGTACCACTCATGTACTGCTGGATGTAATCTACATCTTCAATTGGGTGTTGTATTTGATTGGGTTGGCTTTCATTGGTTAAAAGCCAATTTGTAAGCAGAGTACTATCAAGCCACATAATTGTTTTACGAACTCTAATATTAGTATTACTTTGACTAAATTGGGTCGACAAGGTTTGATTTTTTAGACTCCTATTAATGGCTTCGAAATTCATATTAGTTTTAGTACTTTTGTAATGAATTCTGAAGATTAAATCTAGAGTTTTGATGCCTTCTAGGACTTGATAACCACTAGTTTTAATATTTATAGTTAATGATTTTAAAATATGGGGTTATGCTAAACTAACAAACAGATCAGGAAAACAATCAAAATGGATTGGACCATTACAAAGTGAGGAAATTATATCCTTTTTGAATGTGGTGCTTTATTGCATCAGGAGAAAGTAATTGACAGGTTTCATGCTCTTTCCCAAGAGCATAAATTTTTTCAATTATTTTTACATGATGATGAGGCTTGAAGGAAGCAACATACCATATTCATTTGTAAATATTTTTATTAGAAATTTTGGGTATGTTCCATACCCTAAGATCTACTTGATCATATACTAACTCAAAATGTTTATCATTTATTATGTCAGGTATTGAAGTTACTGTAGACTTATTGCTACTAGAAGAATTACTTCTAAATAATATACTCATGACTCAAATAACTAAATTATTCTTATGATTGAAAATTGCATACTGTATTTTGATTACTAATATGTTGTGGTGACTTCTACAACCTCCTATTAAGGTCGCTCTTCTCCAACCTGCCTCTACAACCAACCAACCCTCAGGTTTTACGTCTCTAAGAAGTCTTACCGAGGTACTTGAAGTTAACCCAATAGAAACTGAAATGTCAGCCTCTGATAAAATAGATTCCCAGATTAGATAAACAAATAATATAAAGAAATAATCAATTGTAAGAATAACCTGTCACTTGGGCGGAGAGTGATACTAAACAAAAGAAATTATTCAGGTAAGCAATTGAGCAACAATAAAAATAATAACCAACCATAATAGGCGGTAAATAAATTAATTATGCAGAAATTGAAGTAGAAAACAGTAATTATCCCCACCAGGCTTGGCTCTGATACCAAGAGATGCGGAACAATGTATAATTTGAAGAGGGGGTATTAAGATGCAAGAATAGTAAACAGAAAAATAGTAAAACTGTATTGAGGTGCAAGATTAAAGGCTTACACAAACAATGTTTATTGGCAATAATTAAATAGTGCTCCCGCTCACTATTTAACGTTGAAGGAAAAAGAAGAAAAAAGATTTACAAAAGATGAGAAGAAGAAAGCTTTGTGTCACAAAATGAGTTTTAGCTCTCAAATAGTTAAGAGTTGTAAAACAAGTTCTGTTGACTTAACAAAAATGAGAACATCATCAATGTAGACAATTGAGAAATTAGTAAATTGATTAAATATTTCATTCATTATATTTTAGAATTTACTCGGAGCATTCTTAAGACCAAAATTTCATTCGTAATGGCCAAATGATGTTACAAATGTAGTTTTATATTTATCTTGTTCATTTATCTGAATTTGCCAAAATTCAGACTTCATATCAAACTTAGAGAGCACTACTGCATTTCCAAGACTATTAATTAAATCACTTTTGTTTGGTATTGGATATCTTATCCATTCTAAAATATTATTAAGGGGTTTATAATTGTTACTAAACGAGGAACTCCTCATTCAATTTCACTGGCCTTTTGTACATAAATGGCTTAGCAGGACCAATGAGACTTGCTCCTTCTAATCATATTCTTATTGAGAAGTTCTCTGATTTCCTTGTTACACTTAGAATTTTCTTTTTTAAGTATTTCTAGATTTTCTTGTTCTTTATTTTTATTCAATATATTAATTTTTTGACACACCCCATAGCGATGTTAGGAGAATCATTATCAGAGCTTGATGATTCAGATTTAGAGGATTCATGGGATTCAAATTCTCCTAAATCTTCACTAGCACTATCATAATAATCTATTTTTTCTAAGATTCTAAACAATTCTTGTTTCTCTTCTTTAGAGATTTCTAATTGGTTAATTTTATTTTTAACTTGACAAGTGTTTGAAAGATGACCTTTCTGGTCATATTTAAAACACACAATTTTACTTTTATCAAATTTTTTATTAAGCTTTCCTCTAAAATAATTTTTATTTTTAAAGAATCATTTATCAAAATTTTTATTCTTAGAAAATTGTTGATCAAAATTTTTATTTCTAATTTTGTGGTAATGTCTCCTTTAGGACTTGTGAGACTTTCTAGGGCTCTAGGGGGAATTTTTCCTATTTTTCTAGGAAGGGGCAACAGAGGGTAAACCGTATTGCTCACAGAAATTGCCTAATTCATATTTGACAATTTTATTTTATTTTTTAATTTATTTATTGATTTTCATATCAATGCACATTTGTAAACCTTCCTTTTGTATTATAGTAATTATTGTTTCATAGTCTATATTATCTAGGTCATTACTAAGGACTATTCTTATTTTGTGTGCGAACAATTTGGGTAATCCATTAATAAATTTTTCTTTCCAAAAAGGTTGATAACTATCTTCACTTGACATAACTCTAGATAAAATATATTTTTATACCATTAGAAATCACTTAGGGTTGAACACCTGAGATTAGTTAATTGATCATGAATACGTGAAGTAATATGACTTGGCGTACCGATGAAGTGTTCAATTATTGTATAGAGAAGTGTATTGATAGCATCAGGTATTATTTCCTGATCTTCTCTGACAATTGGGGTTCCTTCAACATCAATTTTTAATGCTGAAAGAATGGTAATTTTAGATTCTTCTGTGAGGTGTAATTCCCACCAGGAATGAAGGATTCCTGTGAATCCTGTGACTAAGAGTTGGATTACCTCATTTTGAGGTAGACTATTTGTGGTAATGCAGCTTTTGGCTACCATATGCTGTGAGGACTTTATGCTCAGAATGTCCATCAATATTTCATTCATATAATTTCTCTGCAAAAATAGAAAATTGATTAACGAAAGAAGATTCAGTAATTGAAGGACCTATTGGTGAAAACAGTTTTACTATTTTTGTGGGAATTTTTCCTTCAACATTAAATAGTGAGCGGGAGCACTATTTAATTGTTGCCAATACACACTGTTTGTGTAAGTTTTTAATCTTATGCATCAATACAGTTTTTCAGTTGTACTGTTTATTAATACAATTTTACTACTTTTATGTTTAATTGGATGGTTTGACTTGTGGAGCTAGGTAAATAGGCTCATTAATCTTTAATGGTGATTGGATAAAAGGATTTTTTGTCAATCTAAGTTGATTTGAAAATTTGTGGTTAATGGAAGCAATGATTTGTAGAGTATCAAGTTTATCCCACCACTTAACAAAATACTGTCTGGTTAGGATTTCACCTTCAATTGAGTATTGCCATTTTAATGACTTTCGTAGACAGTAATTATTTCTTCTCCAAAATCAACAAACGAAACACAAGAGTCCAAGATATTAATTATTATGGAATCTAATGTGCAACAATATCAATAGCATTTCAACAGCAAGAATCATGACAAATTATGAAGACACGAAGAGCAAGATAATAATTATCAAGGAATCTTTACATTTTGTCTTCTTCTGTAATAATTGTACCCCGAGGCCTCAAAGAAAATGATTAAAGATGAGTCATCTACTCAACAGTTGGCCCTTAGGGCCCAAGTCAAAGTGGAGCCTTCTATCACTATTCTGTAATAATTGTACCCCCAAGCAACAATAAAAGCAATAACCAGCCATAATAGGTGGTGAACATATTAATTATGCAGAAATTGAAGTAGAAAATAGTAATTATCCCCACCAGATTTGGCTTTGATACCAAGACATGTGGAAAATTGTATAATTTAAAGAGTGAGTATTAAGATGCAAGAATAGTGAACAGAAAAATAGTAAAACTGTATTGAGGTGTAAGATTAAAGACTTACACAAACAATATTTATTGGCAACAATTAAATAGTGCTACTTTCTATTTAACGTTGAAGGAAAAAGAAGAAGAAAGATTTACAAAAGAGGAGAAGAAGAAAGCTTTGTTTCACAAAACAAGTTTTAGCTCTCAAATAGTTAAGAGTTGAAAAATAAGTTATGAACCGTAAATGGGAGAAGGCTGGCTATTTATAGTCACGTAAAGTGGAGTTCACCGAGAACCCATCACTTACTTGGCCTATTCTCTTTTACAAAAGTAAAAACATTTAACTTTTCTACTTTTGACTAGTAACAGTGAAAAGCATAAATAATTGCCTAATAATTTGACAACTAGTACAGAAGAAGACAAATTACAAGGGACCCACGATAATTATTATCTTGGACTTTGTCATCTGTCATGATTGATGTTGTTAAAAGTCATGGTGACTATTGCTGCATGTTGAATTTTCTTGATAATTGCTATCTTGGATTCTTGTGTGTGATTATCGTTTTACTTTGGTGGAGGCATTGCCATTGATCCTTGATGATTGCTTTGTTGATTGTGGAGAAACCATTATTTTGAAGATATTATGACTGTTGCATTATGCTGGAGTGTCTTCAAAATTATTTGGTCCATTGTTGCCTATCTTAACAATAATTGTTTGCATTGTGCTGAAAAGTCATCAAGATATATCTTTAGACTATTGATCCTTATATTGGTATGTTGCCAAGGACAAATTGTTCTATTCATTTATTGATTTATCTGAATTACCACCGAGATTGATATTATCAAATGAGTCATTCAATTTCTGAAGGGTAACCTTGTTGGATGATTGGAGTTTTTTGGGTTTTGGTTTAATTGGATGACTTGACTCTGCAGATGATCCAGAGTCAGATTCGTTATTGTCTTTCACAAAGAGAAGCATTTTTTAGATCAATTCTTTCTTCAATTTGGATTCAGGCTTGATGGCCTTTGTTTTATCCTTTGAAGCGGGTTTGGACTTGGTTTTGGATAATTTTGGATTGGATGGTTTGATTTGTGGAGCTATGTAAATGGGCTCATTAATCTTTAATGGAGATTGGATAAAAGGATTTTCTATCAATCTAAGTTGATTTGGAAATTCGTGGTTAATGGGAGCAATGATTTGGAGAGTATCAAATTTATCCCACCACTAAACAAAATACTGTCAGGTTAGGATTCCACCTTGAATTGAGCATTGCCATTTTAAAATTCAGGATATTTTGAATTTATTTGAAAAACAAAGAATTTGGGGGAAAGAAACCTCAATTGGTAAGGGTTCATATATATATGCAAAAATAATTTAAAAGCTTGTTGGAAATCGATTGGAAACGATTCTAAGATAGGGCTGTGGACTGACCACCGGCTTAAGAACCAATTTGAAAAATTAATTTTGAAATTTTTGTAAGAATTTATAAACCATGAAAGGGAAAATTCACTATTTTGATGCAGGAAATCATATGTCAAGCATCAATATAATCAAAATAATTGTATTGTTTTTCATTTAAAAGTATTTTGAAAGTTGAAGGGTGGATTTTCCAATCCTCCATTGTCATAATTTTGAAAATGTTGAAGGAATGATAGATGATTTTCCTTCAGAATTTTTTGTCGGGCTAATTTTTATGGATTTTATTTCTAAGAGAATGTCTCTATAAAAACTGAGATTTTTGTAACTGTGGCCAAGGATGAAATGGAAATGTGGTATGAAATAAGATTTTACTATTTTAGCAGGTTCTTTCAAATGAGCAAATGAAGGTTCAATATGAAAGAGATTTTCACTGAGGATTTTTTTGAAATATTTATGATTGGTCATTAAAAGCTAGAGGAATTGGGTCAAATTGGTTGATCAGGGTTGATTGATGATTAGGTTTGTTAGACTCAAGTATTTCTGATTGGGCTTGGATAGGAGTACAAGACTCCTCATTGACTTGGTCCTTGAGGGCCAATTGTTGAGTCGAAGAGCCTTCTATTATTGAACCATTCATCATTCTCACATGATTTCTGAAAGTGATGTTAATTCTTCTGGTTAAAGATTATACAGCATGTTTGTGACCTTTTTGAAATCCGTCAGGCATGACGTTGAAAAACAGCTACAGAATCATGCTCTTCATAATCAAATCTTTGAATGAAGAATTCCTCATTTAGTAGTTAATTGCAAGCCCCTTAAAGATGTTTTGGAATGGATAAAATATTCAATATCAAACAGAAGAGATTTAATCAATAGACTTAGAAATAGTGATGTATCCTCTAGGTTTAGCATAAAATCTAAATTTTGGCAAATTCAGATAAATAAAATTAAGAAATACTAGATTAAATTTGATCCTTATAAATGGAAAATAATCCCATTTAATCTTAGATTTGCTCCAAGAAAATTTTAGAATATAATAATTAAATTCTTTAATCAATTTGCTGACTTCTCAATTGTCTGCACTAATCACATTTTTATTAAGAAATACTGGTTGAATCTCTTAATTGTTTGCATTCATGAATGTGTTAAACAATATTGGAAATACTTGAAGTTGTTTGCCCATATAATAAAACAAAATAATTTAGTTATCTTTGCAAAAAGAATAAAATTATTTCAATTTAAGAATAAATTTCTAGAATTTGCAATTTATTATTTCATTATTAAAATAATTGATCAAATCATACAATTTGCTTTGATTAATTACAAATCTACAAAACATGTTTTGAAAATACTTACAAACAAGGTTTTGCCAGGTAATAACCCGTTCTTAGCAATTCTGATTTCAATATTTAATATATTAATAATAAAATATCTAACTCCCTTAATTGTAATATATTGTAGGGAATCATTCAAGTATCCTACAATGGAGGAATTTGACCTCCTAGAATATGGAAAGATAGAGCCTAGAATACTTATTCAAAATTCTTTCAAAATCAAGAAGCTCAATGGCAGGGCAACCACTTTTTGTTCAAAATTCTCATTCATTGATTATGGCCATAATGGATTTGAATATCGGAGAAATGACTGGATTAATGAATTGGATAAAATTTTAGTAAATGTTGGGTTGAAGCATGACTTCAATGCAACATTAATTCAATGATACGGAAAATGTTAAAAAATAGGTTTTCACAAAAATAATGAAATATGTTATGATAACAAAGAAGTTTTAAAAGTAAACCTTTTTAAATTTTATTTCTTCTTGTAGAGAACCCAGTTGTCTTTCTTTACAAGAGATTAATTTTATGGTTTTAAAAATATAATTCTATTTTCAAATTTTCAAATTCTCATTGTGAGAAAAAGAAATTTGAATTTAAAAGGTTCATCTATGAGATGAATAATTATTCCATCATGTTCTGTGGTAAAAGGATATAACAGAGAAATGAACGGTAAACCCAAAATTACTTTATCCGTCATATTCTTTACTAAGACAAATGATGTTTTGAAACATATATTGTCTTGAAAAATATGAACTTTGAAAATTTCATAATTAATATGCATTCGAGTATCCTTGGCAGAAGATAGAGATTCTCTCGTCTCCTTGAAGTACTTGGTAGGAACGAGTCCTTCCTGCATATAATTTAAATCTACTCCTGAATCAACAAGAGTCATTGTAGTGAAATCAAAATCTTGAATTATAATTTTGACTATTATGTGTCATTTCTTGATTTTGACATAATTAAGAATTTGGATGAAGTTATCATCATCTTAATTGTTGATAATAGATTCTTTAACCTCATTATCAGTAATTAAGAAGTTACTAGGTTCTCCTAGTTCATTAGATTTAATTAAACTTTCTATTTTTAAGAGATTTCATTCTTCTTTTATTTTTGTGTTAGAATCTTTTAATTCTTTTTTAAGCTTGATATTTTTAATTTTCTTCTGAAGTTCCTGTAAGGTGACTTCTTTTTCTTTTCCTCTAACCTTATTGAATTTTTCAAGGGTTTGTGAAAGGCTTGCGGTATTATTATTATTAGACTTAGAATTTTCTTTCTTGTGGATTACTTTCTTAAGTATTTCTAGATATTCCTGTTTTAATTCTGGATTTTCTATTTTGCTAATTAAGTCTAACAAGAGGTTTTTTAATTCCTCATTGTTGTTTAAGATACTAAATTTTTTGACAACAACTATCCCTGCACCCCATAGTGATGTTAGGAGAGTTACTGTCGTAACTTGAAGAGTTATATTCAGAGGATTCAGGGATTCTAATTCTCCTAAATCTTCATTATCACTCTCATACTAATCTATTGTTTCTAAGATTTTAAACGATTCTTGTTTATCTTCTTTAGAGATTTTTAATTGGTTAATTTTAGTTTTAACTTGACAAGTTGAAACATGACCACTCTGGCTACATTTAAAACATTTAAGTTTCCTTTATTCAGAAATTTTTTTATTAAATTTTCTTCTGGAATTATTATTTTTAGAGAGACGTTTGTCAATATTTTTATTTTTTAAGAAGTGTTGATCAAAATTTTTATTTCTATTTTTATGGTAATTTCTCCTATACACCTTGTGAGACCTTCTATGACTTAAGTGAGAATTTTTCCTATTTTTCTTGGAATGGACAATAGAGGATAAATCATATTGCTCACAGAAACTATCTAATTCGTTTTTGGCAGTTTTATTTTCTTTTTAAATTTGTTTATTGATTTTCATATCAATGAACATTTTCAAACCTTTCTTTTGTATTATAGTAATTATTATTCCATAGGTGAGACTATCGTAGTCTATATTATCTATGTCATTACTAAGAACTGTTCTTATTTTATGTGCGAGTAATTTGGGTAATCCATTAATAAAATTTCTTTCCAAAAGGGTTGATTACTATCTTCCCTTAACATAACTCTGGATAAGAATATATTTTTATACCAATTGAAATCACTTAGGGTTGGACACCTAAGATTAGTTGATTGATCATGAATACGCAAAGTAATATTACTTGGCGTACCAATGAAGTGTTCAATTATTGTATAGAAAAGTGTATTGATAGCATCAGGTATTGTTTCTTGATCTTCTACAATAATTGGGGTTCCTTCAGCATCGATTTTACTGCTGAAAGAATGGTAATTTCATCATTACTAAGAATGGTGTCACCAAATAGGCCATTCAATTATTGAAGGGTAATATTTCAGGATGATTGGATTTTTTGATTGATTGTGAGTTTTGACTCTTCGGATGATCCTGAGTCAGAATCATCACTGTCTTTCAAAATGAGAAGCATTTTTCGGATTAATTTTTTCTCTAACTTGGATTTTGGTTTTGTGACTTTTGATTTACCCTTTGAAGTGGGTTTGGATTTGGATAAATTTGAACTGGATGGTTTGATTTGTGGATCTAGGTATATGGATTCAGTAATTCTTAATAGAGCCTGGGTATAAGGATCTTTTGTCAATCTGGATTGAGGGTGGATATTTATAAACTTGTGGTTAATGGAGGCAATGATTTATAGAGTATCGAATTTATCCCACCATTTAACATAATATTGTCTCGTGAGAATTCCATCTTCAATTGAATATTTCCATTTTAAAATCCAAGGTATTTTGAATTTATTTGTAAAGAAATGAATTTATGGAAAAGAAACCTCAATTGGTGAGGGTTTGTATATGTCCAGAAATAATTTAAAAGCTTATTGGAAATCAGTTGGAAATATTTTTAAAATAGGGCCATGGACTGACCATGAGCTTAAGAACCAACTTAGAAAATTAATTTTGAATTTATGTCAAAATTTGTAAACCATGAATGTGAAAAATCATTATTTTGATGCAAGAAAATCGTATGTCAGTCATCAATATAGTCAAAATAATTGTATTTTTTTATCTGAAAGTATTTTGAAAGTTGAAGGATGGACTTTCCAATCTTCCATAGTTATGATTCTGCAAAAGATGACAAGTATAGATGCCAAGACTTTAATTATTAATGCATTAAATATCAAAATTGCTAGATATAGATTATTACATGAAAAATTTTTTATTGGAATTAATTTCAAAATATGTTTTGCGGATTTGTAATTAATCAAAACAAATTGTATGATTTGATCAATTATTTTAATAATAAAATTCAAATATTGGAAATCTAATTTTAGATTGAAACAATTTGCTTAAATTATTTTTTTCATTATCTTGGAAAACAATTCAAAATGTTTTCAGTATTAGCATGTTTAGAGAGAACAATAATAATGTTATTAATGCAAACAATCAAGAAATTCAACAAGTATTGTTTAATAAGAATATTATTAGTGTAGACAATTAAGAAACCAGTAAATTGGTTGAAAATTTCATATATTGTTCCTGGAGTATTTTTAAGATCAAATGACATTAGTTTCCATTTATAACTACCAAATGCACTTTTGTATTTATTAATCTCATTCATCTGGATCTGCCAAAATCCAGATTTTGTGTCAAATTCAGAGATCATAAGAGTATCTCCAAATCTGATAATTAGATCCTTTTTGTTTGGTATTGGATATTTTATCCATTCAAAAATATTGTTAAGGGGCTTTTGATAATTGCTAGATGAGGAACTCCCCGTTCAAAGATTTGATTATGAAGAGCATGATTCTGTAATTATTCTTCAATTCTTCTTAATTTTATTCCTTCTTGCAAAAAACACAATTATTTTCCTTTACAAGAGATTAAATTTATGGATTTGAAAGGAAAATTCTATTTTAAAAATTTCAAATTCTCATTGTGAGAAAAGAGAAAGTAATTTGACTTTAACAGGTCCATCCATGGGATAAGTAATTATCCCATCATACTCTGTTGTAAACGGATACAACAAAAAAATGGATGGTAAATGCAAAATTATTTTATCTGTCATATTCATTACTAAGACAAATGATGTTTTGAAACATACATTGTCTTAGAAAATATGAACTTTGAGGATTTCATAATTAATATGCATTCGAATACCATTGACAGAAGATAAAGATTCTCTTATCTTCTTGAAGTACTTTTGAGGAACGAGTACTTCTTGCATATAATTCAAATATGCTCCCGAGTCAACAAGAGCCATTGTTGTAAAATCAAAATCTTGAATAATTATTTTGCCCATTATGTGTCATTTCTCGTTTTGATATGATTAAGAATTTGGATGAAGTTATCATCATTTGGATTGTTGATAATAGGTTCTTTAATCCCATTATCAGTAATTAGGAAGTTACTAGGTTCTCCTAATTCATTAGAATTAATTAAACTTTCTATTTTTAAGAGATTTAATTCTTCTTTTATTTTTGTGTTAGAATCTTTTAATTCTTTTATTTCAAGTTTGATATTTTTTATTACTTTTTGAAGTTCCTAGATAGTAACTTCTTTCTCATTTTCTTTAACCTTATTGAATTTTTCAAAGGTTTGTGAAAGACTTGCGGTATTACTAGTCTTAGAATTATCTTTTTCTGGATTACTTTCTTAAGTTTTTTCAGATATTCTTGTTTTAATTCTGAATTTTTAATTTTTCTAATTAAGTCTATGAAGTGGGTTTCTTGTTCTTCATTTTTATTTAAGACATTAATTTTTTGACAACAACTATCCCTACACCCCATAGTGATGTTAGGAGAATCATGGTCAAAACTTAAATAGTTATATTTAGAGAATTTAGGGGATTCAAATTCACATAAATCTTCACTATCACTCTCATAATAATCTATTGTTTCTAAGATTCTAAACAATTCTTGTTTATCTTTTTCAGACAATTTTAAATGGTTAATTTTATTTTTAACTTGGCAAGTATTTGAAAAATGACCACTCTGACCACATTTAAAACATTTAAGTTTACTTTTATCAGTAAATTTTCTTCTGGAATTATTATTTTTAGAGAAGCGTTTGTCAATATTTTTATTTTTGTTGAACAAAATTTTTAATTATGTTTTGTCGTAATTTCTCTTATAGGGCTTGTGAGACCTTTTAGGGCTTAAGTGGGAATCTTTCCAACTATTCTAGGAATGGGCAATACAAGGTAAATCATATTGTTCATAGAAATTGCCTAATTCGTATTTGGCAGTTTTATTTTCTTTTTTAATTTGTTTATTGATTTTCATATCAACGCACATTTTTAAACCTTCCTTTTGTATTATAGAAATTATTGTCCCAAAGGTTAGACTAACATAGTCTATATTACATAAGTCATTACTAAGGACTGTTCTTATTTTGTGTGCAAACAGATTGAATAATCCATTAATAGATTTTTTTTTTCCAAAATGGTTCATTACCATCATCTATTGACATAACTCTGGATAAGAATATATTTTTATACCAATTGAAATCACTTAGGGTTGGACACCTAAAACTGGTTGATTGATCATTAATACGCGAAATAATATTACATGGCGTACCAATGAAGTGTTCAATTATTGTGTACAAAAGTGTATTAATAGCATCATGTATTGTTTCCTGATTTTCTCCAATAATTGGAGTTCCTTCAGCATCAATCTTTACTGCTGAAAAATGGAAATTTTGGATTCTTCTGTGAGGTGTTTTTTCCACCAAGAATGAAGTATTCCTGTGAATTTTGTGACTAAAAATTGGATTACCTCATTTTGAGGCAGACTGTATGTGGTAATGTAGTTGTTGGCTACCATTGTCATGTGGTGCAATTTATTGAGAACTTCCTGCTCAGAAAGTTCGTCAACCATTCGTATAATTTTTCTGCAGAAACAGAAAATTGATTAACGAAAGAAGATTCGTAATTAGAATGTCATGAGGGATGAGTTTTTATGCCATTTCCTTTCTAATTTATTAATTTCTAAATTTTTAAATGTACCTTTAATATTGTTAATATTTGAAGATTCATGGATTGTGGATGACTCATAGGAGGATTCTGTCCTATGGCTATCTGGCTCAGAAGTACTGTCTTAGTTAATAACCTTAACAGAAGAAGATGATTCAACAGATTTATTTTTCAATTCTTGAAGCATTTGATCAATCTACTTATTAACGAGAACAATATTTAGGGTTTTTCTTTCAGAGTTTCACTTGGTTTAGGTTCATGAAGATCATCAACTTAATTTTCAATTTTGTCTAATTGTTTTCCTATTGTAAATTAGACTTTGATTAGTATAATTGAGTTGTTCAACAACTTTTTTATGTTCTTCTTCATTTGTAATTTTGAAATGAGAAGCAGTGATTAAAGAATTTTTATGATTAATTATAATTTTCTCAGGAGGAGGATGTCTAGCAGATACTACACTGGAGTCTTCCTTGACCCATTTAGATTAAAAAATTACATTAATATTTTTCTCATATATATCCTCGATATAATCAAGGAAAAATATGTCAACTTTAAATTCTTGCATGAATGCCTTCCATTCAGCGAGTATGATTCTTCTTTGGTCCATATTATACTTTTCTCTGAACATATTGGTTGGGCCATCATTGTGTTGAGTTAGACCTTCCCAATCTGGCTTGTATTCTTGGCTCAAGGTGCCTCAATATTCTATTCGTATAATTTCTTTGCAGAAACAAAAAACTGATTACCGAAAGAAGATTCAATAATTTGAATGTCAAGAGGCATGCGTTTCTTATGCCATTTTCTTTATAATTTATTAATTTCTAAAATCTTGATCATTTTTATGGATTATCCAGAAGAGGAATTTCTAGGGGTACTAGACTGGCTATACTCCCTAATTTGTGGACTAGAACTAGAAGATTGGAAAATAATTTTAATGTACTGCTGGATGTAATCTACATCTTCAATTGAGCGTTGTATTTGAGTGGTTTGGCTTTCATTGGTTAAAAGCCAATTTGTAGGCAAAGTAATATCAGACCACCTAATTGTTTTATGAACTCTAATATTGGCATTATTTTGGCTAGATTGGATCAACATGATTTGATTTTTTGGACTTCTATTGATGGCTTGAAAATTTATATTAGTTTTAGTAACTTTGTAATGAATTCTGAAGATTAAAGCTAGAGGTTGGATGCCTTCTAAGACTTGATAATCACTAGTTTTAAAATTTAAAGTTAATGATTTTAAAATATGGTGATCTGCTAAACTATCAGACAAATCATTGAAATAATCAAAATGGATGGACCATTACAAAGTGAGGATTCAATTAATCCTAATATACTATCATTAAAATTTGTAAATCTTGCATCTCACAAGACTAATGAGACAGAGGTATTTAGGTCTCTTCTTGTGAGTGGTTTAACTCCAATCTGGACTAAACCAACATGAAGAAATTTATATCCTTCTTGAATGAAATACTTTATTGCATCAGGGGAAAGTAATTGACAGGTTTCATGTTCTTTTCCAAGAGCATATGTTTTTCAATTGTTTTTACATGATGTTGAGGCTTGAGGAAAGCAACAGACCATGTTGACCCAGCCAATCCCAGTAGACGTAATAGGTTCAGAGAAAAATATAATATGGACCAAAGAAGAATCATACTCACTGAATGGAAGGCATTAATGCAAGAATTTAGAGTTGACATTTTTTTCATTGATTATATCATGGATATATATGAGAAAAATATTAATATATTTTTCAAATCTAAATGGGTCAAGGAAGACTCTAGTGTAGTATCTGCTAGTCATCCTCCTCCTGAGAAAATTATAATTAATCATAAAAAACTTTTAATCACTATTTTCCCTTTCAAAATTGCAACGGAAGAAGAACCTAACAAAAACGTTGTTGAACAACCCAATTATTCTAATCAAAGTATAATTACAATAGGAAAACAATTAGACAAAATTGAAAATAAGGTTGATGATCTTCATGAACCTAAATCATGTGCAACTCTGAAAGAAAAATCCTTAATAAATTTTTCAGGCAAAACTACTATAAATATTGTTCTAGTTAACAAAGTGATTGATAATATGCTTCAAGAATTGAAGAATAAATCTATAGAATCATCTTCTTCTTTTAAGGTTATTAACCAAGACAATAGTTCTGAGTTAGATAGCCATAGGACAGAATCCTCCTATGAATCATCCACAATCCATGAATCTTCAAACATTAACAATATTGAAGATATACTTAAAATTTTAGAAATGAATAAATTGGAAAGGAAATGGCATAAAAACCCATGCCTCAAAATGAGGTAATCCATTTTCTGTTTCTGCAGAGAAATTATACAAATGGAATATTGATGTACTTTCTGAGCAGAAAGTCCTCAACAAATTGTAGCATATGGCTATGGTAGCCAACAACTATATTACCACACACTGTCTCCCTCAAAATGAGGTAATCAAACTCTTAGTCATAGGATTCACAAAAATGCTTCATTCCTGGTGGGAAAAATGCCTCACAGAAGATAAATCACCTTTGGCAAAATGCCAATATTTGAATAATCAAATAATCAACAATTGATCATGATGACATATCAGCACAATGCAACAGTCATAATGATCTTTAAAACAAGTAACAATGGCTTTTCCAGACAATAATTCTGATCAATGATCAAGACAAAAGTCCAAGATAACAATTATCAAGTATCAATGGTAATGCCTCCACCAAAGTAAAACAACAATCATGCACAAGAATCCAAGAAAATAATTATCAAGAAGATTCAACATGCAACAATAGTCACAATGACTTTCAACAACAGCAATCATGACAGACACAAAGACCAAGATAATAATTATTGTAGGTCCCTTGTAATTTGTGTTTTTGTAATAATTGTACTAGTTGTCAAAAAATTAGGCAACTATTCATGCTTTTTAATATTTTTAGTCAAAAGTAGAAATGTAAAATATTTTTATTTTTGTAGAATAGAAGAGTTCAGGTAAGTGATGGGTTACCGATGAACTCCACTTTCCCTGGCCATAAATAAGTAGTCATATCCCATTTGTTCCCTAGAACTGGTTGTCAACTCTTAAACTATTTGAGAGAGAAACTTGTTTTGAGAGCAAAGCTCTCTTCTTCTTTCTCCTCTTTTGCAAATCTTTCTTGTTCTTCTTTTTCTTTCAACATTAAATAGTGGGCGGGAGGAACTTGTGTTGCCAATAAATATTGTTTGTGTAAGTTTTTAATCTTACACCTCAATACAGTTTTACTATTTTTAATACAGTTTTACTGTTTTGTGTTTAATTCTTACATCTTAATACCCCCTGTTTAATTTATATGCCCATTCTGCATCTCTTGGTATCAGAGTTAAATCTGGTGGTGATAATTAATGTTTTTTATAATTATCTACATAATTAATCTATTCACCGCCTGTTATGGAAGGTTATTGCTTTTATTGTTGCTTAATTACTTACCTGAATAATTGCTTATATTTAATCTCACTATTCGCCCAAGTGGCTGGTTATTTTTATGCTTGATTATTTCTCTGTAATAATTGTTTATCTAATATGTGAGTCTGTTTTATCAGAAGCTGACGTATCAGCTTCTATTTGACTAGCTTCAGGTACCTCAGTAAGACCTCTTAGAGATGTAAATCTCGAGGGTAGGATGGTTGCAGAGGCAGGTTGGAGAAGAGAAAAACCTAATCGGAGGTTGTAGAAGTCACAACAGATTAATAACCAAAATACAGTATGAAATTCTCAATCCTAAGAATAATTTAGTTATTTTGAGCAATGAGTATGTTATCTAGAAGTAGTTCTTCTAGTAGTATTTGGTTTATAATATCTTCAATATCTGACATAATCGATGAAGAACATTTTGAATTAACAGATGATCAAGTAGATCATAAATATTTTGAATACCTTCAAGATGATCAAGAAGATCATAGTGAAGAACAATATGAATATCTTACAAATGATCAAATAGATCATAGGGTATGGAATATATCCAAAATCTCCAATAAAAATATTAGATTCAAATCATCTTCTAATACCTCTAGGAATTCCTTTTCTAGATCATCTATTAATGATCAAGATCTTAGGATTCGAATAAAGAAAGAATTAAAAAAATTACAATTTAAAAGTTTAAAACCTAAAAGAATAGGTTCCCAAGATAATCAGCCAGATCTTAATAATAAGCCTGAACAATATGATAAGATTAATTACCAATCTTCTAACTCTAAAATTATGGCGTATAACCAGTCTAGTACCCCAAGAGTTCCTTTTTTGGATCATCTATTAATAATGATCAAAATTTTAGGATTCAAAAATTAGAACAAGAATTAAAAAATTCTAAAAATCTGAATCCAGATACTTGAACCAAGAATATAAACCAGATTGTGAAAGTCTAAATCAACACAATAATGACCCATACAATCTTAATAGACTTAATAAGTTTAGATATTCATATAACATGGATCAAAGAAAAATCATACTTGCTGAATGAAAGGCATTCATGCAAAAATGCAAATTTGACATATTTTTTCTTGATTATATCGAGAATATTTATGAGAAAAATATTAAAGTAATTTATCAACCTAAAAAAGAATTCATTGAACCCTTCCAAATTCACTAAGAGAAAACCTTTGATGAAAGAATACTTGAAAAGTTAGAAATTTTAAAAGATAATATCTCAGAATCAGATAGCCATAGAATAGAATCCACCTATGAGTCATTCACAATTCATGAATCCTCCAACTATAATATTAACAAAGACTATAGGACAATATCCTATGAATCATCCACAACCGATGAACCTTCAAATAATATTGAGGAACCATCCAAAGATTTAGAAATTAAATCATTTGTTAAGGTTGTTGACCAAGACAATACCTCTAAATTAGATAACGATAGGTTAGAATCTACCTATGAATCTTCCACTATAAGTGAACCTTCAAATATTAATAAAATTAGATAAGTATTAAAGAATTTTGAAATAAATAAATCATCTTATCCTGATAAGGTTAACAATCATTCAAAATTTGAAATTAAACCTAAAAAATCTTAATTAATTCTTTAAACATTGCATCTCCTTTTAAGATTTCAAAGGAAAAAGAACCTAATAAAAAAGTAGTTGAACATTCCAATTACACAAATCAAAATTTAATTACAATAGATAAATAATTTGACAAAATTGAGAATAATGTTGATGATCTTCATGAACCTAAATCTAATGAATCACTGAAAGAAATTTTTTTAATAAATCTTTTAGATAAAATCACTTTGAATATTGTTCCCAATAATAAACAGATGCTTCAAGAATTGAAGAGTGAATCTGTAGAATCATCTTCTTCTATTAAGGATGTCAACCAAAACAGTAGATCAGAATTTGAAATTAAATCTGAAAAAATTATTGATAATATACCTCAAGAATTAAAGGTAATTAATCAAGATAATAATTCAGATTTAGAAAACCATAGGTCAAAATCCGTCTATGAGGCATCCACAATAAGTGAATCTTCAAACAATAATGATATTGAAGAATCATTTAAAATTTTAAAAATTAATAAATTAGAAAGGAAATGGTCAAAAAAACCTATTCCTCCTTATATTCAAATTATTGAAAATTCTTTAGTTAAACAATTTTCTGTTTCTGCAGATAAATTGCATAAATGAAATACTGATGGACTTTCTGAGTAGGAAGTTCTTAATAACTTACAGCACATGACAATGGTAGCTAACAACTACATTACCACACACAATTTACTTCACAATGAGGTAAGCAATCCCTTAGTCACATGATTCATAGGAATGTTTCATTCCTGGTGGAAAAAATAAATCATAAAAGAATCCAAAAATACCATACTTTCAATAGTAAAAATAATGAGATCCGTTATAACAAAATTAAAACTGAGAACCTATTGGGACAAGTAAATTCTAGAATTGAATTTTCGAATAAAATAATCAAAGAATTTTTTGTATTAAAAGGAACTTTCTTCGAATTTCAAAAGTGTCATAGGCATGCTGTGGAATCCTTAATAAAAGAAATCAGTAACACTCTGAGAAATCATGTGAAGAATACTTCAATATTAGAAGAGTCTTTGACTCAACAATCCACCAATAAGACTCAAATCAAGGAGGAGTCTTCTATTCCTGACTTTGCCCAATCAGTAAAACTTGGGTCCATCAGACTTGATTACGAATCAAACCTGGTCAAACATTTTGACCCATTCTTAAATACCAATCCTTTAATATTCAAATGCTTGACCAACCAATTTCACATTTCAAATAATGCACCACGAAAATTCTCTTTTATATTGAGCCTCCATTTGCTCATGTGAAGGATCCAGCACAAATTGTCAAAGCCTATTTTATTCCTAAATTCCAGTATGTCCCTTGAAACAATAACAAGAATATTAGTTTTTACAAACACATTCCTTTAAAAACAGAATTCATAAAAATTAGTCCAATCAAAAATTCTGAGGAAAGAATCATTTTCCATTCTTTCTCTATCCTCGGGATCATAGCTGAAAGCCCCGCATGAGCAAGCCAAGCTACTCATGGAGGTACGAAAAATCCATCCTTCAAGTTTCAAAATACTTTTAAATAAAAAAAGTATATTTGTTTTGACTATATTGATGCTTGGCAGAAGATTTTCTTGCATCAAAATAGTGATTTCTCTTACTTTTGGTTTTTAAAATTTGATAGAAAATTCAAAATCAGTTATTCAAATCGGTTCTTAAAATGGTGGTCCATTCATAGTTCTGCATTAGAACTTTTTTCACATAATTTAACTGTTTCAAATGATTTACAACAATATTTTAATTTATTTTTAAATGTTTAGAAGCCTTCAACAATTGAGGCCTCCTTTCCCCAAATACTTTATTTTCAAACAAATGTAAATTATCTTGGATTTTGAAATGGCAATACTCGGTTAAGAATGAAATCCTCACCTGAGAATATTATGTTAAATTGTGGGATGAAGTGAATACCCAAAAAATTATTGCATCCATCAATTATGAATTTGCGAGTGTCCATCCCATATGAGACTAGCAAATCCTTTTATTCAAACTCCATTAAAAAATAATGAGCCTACTCACCTAACTCCAAAAAAAGACCCATCCAGTTTAAATTCATCCAAGGAATCTAGACCCTCTTCAAATGGTAAATCAAAGGCCACCAAGCCAAAACCCAAATTGGAGAAAGAATTAATCCAAAAATTGCTTCTCCTTTTGGAAAACAATAATGAATGAGACTCTGAATTATCTGCATAGTCAAGTCACCAAATTAAACCAAAAATCCAAAAATATCAGTCATCCAGAAAGATTTCTCCTCAGCAATTGAAGGACCTATTTGATGACATCAGTCTTAGTAATGATGAATGAAGAGAAATAATTAACCTTTGGCAAGATGCCAATGTTTGAAATAATGAAAATTGGAGAATTTTGAAGATGATTACAACTCAGTACAATGCAACGATCATAATGATCTTCAAAGACAATTATCAATAGCAACAATAACTCTTCAAAAACAATAGTCACAATGACTTTTCCAGACAATAATTATGATCAACAATCAAGACATAAAAGTCCAAGATAACAATTATCAAGGATTAACAACAGTGCCTCCACAAGAATAAAGCAGCAATCATGACAGAGAATTATGAAAACACGAAGACATAGATAATAATTATCAAGGAATCTTTACATTTTATCTTCTTGTGTAATAATTGTACTAGTTATCGAATTATTAAGCAACTATTTATGCTTTTTATTATTCTTAATTAAAAGTAGAAAAGTTAAATGTTTTTACTTTTGTAGAGTAGAATAGTCCAGGTAAATGATGAGTTCCAGGTGAACTCCACTTTCCTTGGCTATAAATAGTCAGTCTTCTTTCATTTGTTCCTCAAAACTTGTTTTCCAACTCTTAACTATTTGAGAGCTAAAACTTGTTTTGTGAGACAAAGCTTTCTTCTTTTCCTCTTTTGTAAACCTTTCTTCTTCTTTTTCCTTTAAAGTTAAATAGTGAGCGGGAGCATTATTTAATTTTTACCAATAAATACTACTTGTGTAAGTCTTTAATCTTGCAACTCAATATAGTTTTACTATTTTTTTGTTCATTATTCTTACATCTTAATACCCCTTCTTTAAATTATACATTGTTCTGCATCTCTTGGTATCAAAGCCATAATAGGCGGTGAACAGATTAATTATGCAGATAAAGTAAGTAAACAATAAATATTCCCACCAGGTTTGGCTTTAATACCAAAAGATGCTGAATGAGTGTATAAATTAGAGAGGGGGTATTAAGATGCAAGAATTAAACATCCTTATCCGACACAATGAATATAAGGTCCCTTTGATCTTAATTGACAACGGATCAGGCCTAAACGTTTGCCCCTTGCAAACGTAATAGCTGAGTTGAGTCTTCTAGTCTAGTCATCTCTTCTCCTTCTTCTCCAAGAAGGAGAACTAAGAACATAAATACAATCGCGAAGAGATTGCCTACTTTTGAGCTCCCCTCAACGGATCGTCAATCTCAATGAGCCTTGCGACGAGACGCGGACATTCCCCATGCTGCGGTTCCCTCCAGTCCGTTCCCGGGTTGGGTTAGGGGAACATCCGAGCGATTAAGCACGAATAGAACTATTTAAAGGGGGTGTGCAACCTAGAGAGATGGCCGTATCTCTTTGATGAATGTGGTCTCGAGGTTAGGGAGGTCATTCAGAACCCGCTGGCTCCAGAACCGTTGGAAGTTCCCCACGCCGACCCCCAAGGTGAGGAACTTCGAAGTGCCATTCACACTTTGATTCCGGTTTTCCTCGAGAATCCCATCATCTGTTAGGTGGGCCGACCGAGTTGGGCTGGGCGTCCATGTCACAGAACCTTTCTTCTAGCCAAGAATCCCATTATTGATCAAATCGGGGCGGATCAAATTCATTGGCAAATGAAAAATCTACCGTTTTCACTTAACATTTAGAAAAAAAACCTAGAAGCAACTGATGAGAATGCCCTTTGGAGTAAAGGGAAGCGTGTACGTTGTCACACTCCCTGCCTTTCAAAGGTGCCTAGAGGATGGGCCAGACGCAGCAGAGCGACGACCCGGGAGTGGATTCCCCACCGACAGGGAATCGTACATGGACATTACCGCTCATACAGCTCTCAGCCAAGCTGGGGAACGGGTAGGGCTCTGATCGCAACCTGGTTCTCTTTTTTTCATTTCATCGAGATGTGGTGTCCAGAATCAGGGAAAAGGACTACTATGGCCTTTTTGGTGTGATAGCCCCAATCCACGTATGATTCACACGAGTTTCATTCCATCACTGACGAACAATTCTTCCTTTGTTGAGATAGAGTCGACAGACTAAGCATCAACTAGATCGCCTATGAACAAAGTATGCACAAAGACATTTGAAACTAATTTATGTGGCCGATTGATTCTCAAAATGCACTCCTCTTTCAAGAGAGAGAATGGCGACAATAAGACAAATTCTTCGCCTGGTCTTGACTCTTCTGTGTGGTATTCATTCTCGTTCAGCTCTTGGAATCACATCCAGCAGTGGTTGGAAATAGTAAAACTGTATTAAGGTGCAAGATTAAAAACTTACACAAGTAGTGTTTATTGGCAACAATTAAAAAGTGCTCCCACTCAATATTTAACGTTGAAAGAAAATGAAGAAAAAATATTTACAACAGAGGAGAAGAAAGCTTTGTTTCACAAAATAAGTTTTGCTTTCAAATAGTTAAGAGTTGAAAACAAGTTTTGAGAAACAAATGTGAGAGGGCTGGCTAGTTATAGCCAAGTAAAGTGGAGTTCACCGGGAATCCATCACTTACCTAAACTATTCTATTCTATAAAATCTATTCTACAAAAGTAAAAAATTTTACATTTCTACTATTGACTAGAAATAGTAAAAAGTATACATATTGCCTAATTATTTGACAACTAGTACAATTATTACAGAAGAAGACAAAATGTAAAGATTTCTCGATAATTGTTATATCGGTCTTCGTGTCTTCATAATTTATTTATCATAATTGCTGTTTGAAATGTCATTGAGACTGTTGCACATTGGATTTCTTGGTAATTGTTATCTTGGATTCTTGTGCTCTGATTGTTGATTTTGAAGAAATCATAATTACTGTCTGTAAAATTCATTGTGACTAGTGCCATTGATAATTGCTTGTCTTGAAGATCATTATGATCATTGCATTGTGCTGAGGTGTCACCATAATACATCTTCAAAATCACTTTGATTCTTAGATTTTGTTCAAACATTGGCATTTTGCCAAGGGTGAATTCTTCGATTCATTCACTGATTGATCTAAATTTATTCATCATTATTGATATTGATATTATCAAATGAGTCCTTCAATTGTTGAAGAGTAACCTTTGTGGATGATTAGTAACTTGACTCTTTGGATGATTTAAAGTCATATTTGTCACTGTCTTCCAAAAAGAGAAGCATTTTTTGGATTAATTCTTTCTCTAATTTGGATTTAGGCTTTGTGACGTTTGATTGACCCTTTGGTTTGGAGGAATTTGAACTAGATATTTTCACTTGTGGAGCTAGCTTAATTGGCTCAAGAATTTTTAATGGAGCTTAGGTAAAGGGGTTGGTCAATTTTAGGCTAGGATGCACATTTGCAATTTCATGATTAATGGAGGCAATAATTTTCTGGGTGTAGAATTTATCCCACCATTTAACATGTTATTCTCTGGTGTGGATTTCATTTTTAATTGAGTATTGTCATTTTCAAATCTAAGGTATTTTGTATTTGTTTGAAAAACAAAGTATTTGGGTAAAAGAAGCCTCAATTGGTGAGGGCTTGTAAATCTTTGAAAATAAATTGAAACATTATTGTAAATTAATTGGAATTAGTTCCAAGGTAAGACCATGAATGGACCGTCATTTTTAGAACCAATTTGGAAAATTAATTTTGAAATTGTTATCAAAATTTAAAAACCAAAAGTGAGAAAAATTACTATCTTGATGCAAGAAAATCATGTGTCATGCATCAATATAGTCAAAATAATTATATTGTTTTTTATTTAAAGGTATTTTGAAACTTGAAGAGTGGAGTTTCCAATCCTCCATGGTCATAGAGGATCTTTCCTTCAAAATTCTTTGTTGGGCTAATTTTTTTGGATTTTGTATCTAAGATGATGTCTCTAGAGAAACTGAGATTTTTATTGTATGGTCATGGCCAAAATAGAAATTTGGTATTGAAATAAGATTTTGCTATTTCAACAGGTTCTTTTAAATGAGCAAATGGAGGCTCACTATAAAAGAGATTTTTACTATGAA
Organism: Datisca glomerata; assembly: GCA_003255025.1. Classification (NCBI taxonomy): domain Eukaryota; kingdom Viridiplantae; phylum Streptophyta; class Magnoliopsida; order Cucurbitales; family Datiscaceae; genus Datisca; species Datisca glomerata. Next base: position 1,674,838 of record QANY01002006.1, read on the forward strand.
TTTTTTAAAAATATTGGGATGATTCTTTATATTTTGTGATTGGTTGGTTGAATGATTGGTCATTAAAAATTTGAGGAATTTGGGTCAAATTGGTTGATCATGGTGGATTGGTGATTAAGTCTGATGGACAAAAATATTGCTAATTAGGCTTGGTTAGGAGTAGAAGACTCGTCATTCAACCAACCAATCTATTATTGAATCATTCATCATTCTCACATTATTTCTGAAAGTGATGTTGATTCTTCTGGTTAAGGATTCTACAGCATGCCTATGATCTTTTTAAAATCCGCCAGGCATGATGAAAAAAGTTCCTTCCAGTATCAAAAATTCTTTTATTGTTTTGTTTGGAAATTCAATTTTAAAAATTTCTTGTCCCAAAAGGTTTACTGTTAAAATTTCTTTGTTATCATAACAAATTTCATTATCTTTGTGAAAACCTATTTTTTCACATTTTTCGTACCATTGAATTAATGTTGCATTGGAATCATACTTCAACCCAACATCTTCTAAAATTTTATCCAATTCATTAATCTAGACATTTCTTATATATTCAAATTCATTATGATCATAATCAATGAATGGGGATTTTGAACAAAAAGCGGTTGTCCTACCATTGAGCTTCTTAATTTTAAAAGAATTTTAATTGAGTATTCTAGGCTCTACCTTTCTGTATTTTAGTAGGTCAAATTCCTCAAATTTCTCCATTGCGGAATCTTGGTATGATTTTCTGCAAAAAGATTACAAGTAAGAGAGTCAATTTAATTATTAATACATTGGATAAATTAAATATTGAAATCAAAATTCCTAGAAATAGATTGTTACCTGTCAAAACTTTGTTTGGAAGCAATCTCGAAACATGTTTTGTAGATTCATAATTAATTATAAAATTTGATTAACAGTCTTAATAATGGAATAATAAATTTCAAATTCTAGAAATCTAATATTGGATTGAAATATTTCCATTCTCTTTGCAAAGATAACTAAACTATTTTATTTTATTATCTTAGAAAATAATTCAAAATATTTCCAATATTGTTTAGAATAAAAGGAAATATTGCTAATGTAAACCATCAAGAAATTCAACCAGTATAGTTTAACAAATTTAGATAAAATAAGAATATTATTAATGGAAAAGGGCTAAGCCTGATCTATATCAAGACCAAAAAATAGGAGCAAGTCCCTTTTGTTTGATATTGGATATTTTATCCATTTCAAACATCTTTGAGGAGCTTATAATTAATTTTTAAACAAGGATTTCCTTGTTTAAAGATTTGACTTTGAATAACAGAATTCTGAGGTTGTTCTTTGATTCTTATAAATTTTATTTTTCCCTTTAAAAAACATAATTGTTTTTCTTTACAAGAAATTATATTTGTAGATTTGAAGACATAATTTTGAATTTAATAGGTTTTTCCAAGGTATAACTAATTATCCAATCATACTCTGTTATAAAGGGATACAACAAAGAGAAAAATGGTAAACCTAAAATTATTTTATCCGTCATTTTTTTATTAAGACAAATGATGGTTTAAAATATACACTGTTTGGTAAATATGAACTTTGGGTATTTCATAATTGATATGCATACGAGTACCATTAACAGATGACAAAGATTTTATTGTCTTCTTGAAGTACTTGGTGGGAACTATTCCTTCCTCCATACATTTCAAATCTACTCATGAATCAACAAGAGTCATTGTTGTGAAATCAAAATCTTGAATCATTATTATGACCATTATGTGCCATGATTGAGGATTTGGATGAAGTTATCATCACCTTGATTATTGACAATAGGTTTTTCAACCTTATTGTCAGATATTAGAAATTTACTAGGTTCTCCTAATTTAATTAAACTTTATATCTTTAAGAGGTTTAATTCTTTGTTTGTTTCTGTGATAGATTCTTTTAATTCAATTTTAATATTATTAATTTCTTTCTGAAGTTCTTGAAGAGTAACTTCTCTTTCGTTTCCTTTAACCTTATTAAATTTTTTAAGGGTTTGTGAAAGGCTTGCAGTATTGTTTTTATTAGACTCAGTATTTTCTTTCTTTAGAATTACTTTCCTAAGTCTTTCTAGGTATTCTTATTTTAATTCTAGATTTGTAATTTTGCTAATTAAATCCAACAAGAGCTTTTCTTGTTTTTCATTTTTATTTAAAATATTTATTTTTGACAACAGCTATCCCTACACCTCATTAAGATGTTAGGAGATCATTATCAGACCTTGAAGAGATATATCTAGAGGATTCAGGGGATTCAAATTCTTCTAAATCTTCATCATTACTCTCATAATATTCTATCGATTCGATGATTTAAAACAATTCTTGTTTATCTTCATTAGAGATTTTTAATTGATTAATTTTATTTTTAACTTGACTAGTGTTAGAAGTATGACTATTTTGGCCACATTTAAAACACTTAATTTTACTTTTATCAATAAGTGGTCTATTGTATTTTCTGTGAATCATGTGGCTAAAAGATTGATTACCTCATTGTGAGGCAAACTATGTGTGGTAATGTAGTTGTTAGCTACGATTGTCATGTGCTGTAATTTGTTGAGAACTTCCTGCTCAGAAAGTCCATCAATATTCCATTCATATAATTCTCTATAGACATAGAAAATTGATTAACTAAAATTCTTTCAGTAATTTGAATATCAGAAGGAATAGGCTTTTTAGGCCATTTCCTTTCTAATTTATTAATTTCTAAATTTTTAAATGATTCTTCAATATCATTAATGTTTCAAGATTCACTTATTGTAGATGACTCATAGGTAGAATTTGACCTATGACTTTCTGAATCTGAATTATTATCTTGATTGATTACCTTCAATTCTTAAGGTATATTATCAATAATTTTCTCAGATTTAATTTCAAATTCTGATCTACTGTCTTGGTTGACATCCTTAATAGAAGAAGATGATTCAACATATTTATTCTTCAATTCTTGAAGCATTTTATCAATCTTTTTATTAAGAGAAACAATATTTAAAGTGATTTTATCTAAAAGATTTATTATTGGTTTCTTTCAAAGTTTCATTAGATTTAGGTTCATGAAGATCATCAACCTTATTCTCAACTTTGTCTAATTGTTTTTCTATTGTAATTTGACTTTGATTGGTGCAATTGGGTTGTTTAACTAATTTTTATTAGGTTCTTCTTACTTTGTAATTTTGAAAGGAGAAACAGTTATTAAAGAATTTTTATGTTTAATGTCCTTAACAAAGGATTATTTATTAATTTCTAAAAATTTTAATGTTTCTTCAACTTTGTTAACGTTTGAATATTCATCAATTATAAAATATTCAAAGGTTGATTCTAACCTATAACTTTTTGAATTTGAACTACTGTCCTTCAATTCTTCGAGTTTATCATTAGTAAGCTTTTTAAATTCTAAACAATTATTTTAGTTATCAATCCTACCAAAATAAGATGATTCATTAGTTTTTAAATTCTTTAATGTTTCTTCAATAGTTCAAGATATATTAATTGTGGAAGATTCATAAGTGGATTCTAACCTATGAATATCAAATTCAGAGATATTATCATGATCAATAACCTTGACAAATGATTTAATTTCTAAATCTTTGGATGGTTCCGCAATATTATTTGAAAATTGATAGAATTCTGACATACAATTTTCTTCAATATTATTGTTGGAAGTTTCATGAATTGTGAATGGCTCATAGGTGGATTCTATCCTATGGCTATCTTATTTGTCTCTTAAGAATTTTAAATTTTTGAATATTTTTTCATCAAGAGTTTTCTTATAATGAATTTGGAAGGGTTCAATGAACTCTTTTTTAGGTTGAGAATTTTTATGATTGATTAGGATTTTCTCAGGTAATGGATGATTGTCTGTCGTTACACTGGAGTCTTCCTTGATCCAATTATATTTTGAAATTACTTTGATATTTTTCTCATAAATATCCTCAATATAATCGAGGAAAAACATGTCAACTCTGAATTTTTTCACGACTGCCTTCCATTCAGCAAGTATGATTCTTCTTTGATCCATATTATATTTTTCTCTAAACCTATTACTTCTATCAAGATTGGTTGGGTCATCATTGTGTTGTGTTAGAGCTTCCCAATCTGGCTTATATTCTTGGTTCAGGATATATGGATCCAAATTTTTAGAACTTCTGAATTCTTGTTCTAACTTTTGAATTCTAAAATTTTGATTATTAATAGATGATTCAGGAAAGGAACTCCTAGGGGTACTAGACTAGCTATACTTCCTAGTTTGAGAATTAAAATATTGATAATTAATTTTATTAGATTGTTTATTATTAAAGTTTGTCTGACTTCCTTGGGAACTTATTTGTTTAGGTTCTAGACTTTTAATTTTTAAAATTTTTTAAATTCTTGCGCTATTTGAATCTAAATATATTGATAATTTTTAATGGATGATCTAGAAAATGATTTCAAGCTAATATTTTTAATGGGGATTTTGGGTAGAACATCTGTAAAGTATTCAGAATGATCTTCTTGATCATCTGAATCAAAATATTTATGATATACTTGATCATCTGCTAATTCAAAATGTTCTTCATCCATTATGTCAGATATTGAAAACATTGTAGACCCAATGCTACAAGAAGAAATACTTCTAGATAATCTACTCATTGCTAAAAAATAACTAAATTATTCTTAGGATTGAGAATTTCATACTGTATTTTGATTATTAATCTGTTGTGACTTCTACAACCTCCTACAAGGCTCTACTCTTCGCAACTTTTCCCCTACAACCACCCTACCCTCAGGATTTACGTCTCTAAGAGGTCTTATTGTGGTGCCTAAAACTAACCAAATAGAAGTTGTTACGTCAGTCTTTGATAAAACATATTCACAGATTAGATAAAAAAATATTACAGAGAAATCATCAAGCATAAAAAGAACCAGCCACTTGGACAGAGAGTAACACTAAATAAAAGAAATTATTCAGGTAAGCAATTGAGCAACAATAAAGATTAATTATGCAGATAAATTAAGTAAATAGTAAATATCCCCACCAGGTTTGGCTCTGATACCAATAGATGCGGAATAAATGTATAAATTAGAGAGGGGGTATTAAGATGTAAGAATTAAAACAGGCAGTGAACAGATTAATTGTGTAGATAAATTAAGATTAATTATGTAGATAATTGTAGAAAATGGTAATTATCCCAACCAGGTTTGCCTTTGATACCAAGAGATGCGGAACAATGTATAAATTAGATATGGGTATTAAGATGCAAGAATTAAACACAAAAACAGTAAAATTTTATTAATCCGCAAGTTAAAAACTTAGACAAATAATGTTTATTCACAACAATTAAATAATTCTCTCGCTCACTATTTAAGGTTAAAGAACAAAGAAGAAGAAAGATTTACAAAAGAGGAGGAGAAGAATAAAGTTTTGTTTCACAAAACAAGTTTTGCTCTCAAATAGTTATGAGTTGAAAACAAGTTCTGAGAAACAAATGGGAGAAGACTGGTTATTTATAGTTAGGAAAAGTGGAGTTCACCGAGAACCTATCACTTACCTGAACTATTCTATTCTACAAAACTAAAAACATTTAACTTTTCTACTTTTGACTAATAACAGAAAAAAAACATAAATTATTGCCTAATAATTCGACAACTAGTACACTTATTACAGAAGAAGACAAAATGTAAAGATTCCTTGATAATTATTATCTTAGTCTTCGTGTCTTCATAATTCTCAGTCATGATTGCTGCTTTATTCTTGTGGAGGCACTGTTGTTAATCCTTGATAAATGTTATCTTGGACTTTTGTGTCTTGATTGTTTATCATAATTAATTTCTGGAAAAGTCATTGTGACTATTGTTTTTGGAGAGTTATTTTTGCTATTGATAATTGTCTTTGAAGATCATTATGTCTGTTGCATTATGCTGAGATGTCATCGTCTTCAAATTTTTCTGATTTTGATTATTTTGAACATTGGCATCTTGCCAAAGTTTAATTATTTCTCTTCATTCATCATTACTAAGACTAATGTCATCAAATGGGTCCTTCAATTGATGAGGAGAAACATTTTTGGATGATTGATCTTTTTGGATTTTTGGTTGAATTTGGTGACTTGACTCTGCAGATGATTCAGAGTTTGATTCATTATTGTTTTCCAAAAGGAGAAACATTTTTTGGATTTATTCTTTCTCCAATTTGAGTTTTGGCTTGGTGGCATTTGATTTACCCTTTGAAGAGGGTCTGGATTCCTTGGATGAATTTAAACTGGATGGGTTTATTTTTGGAGCTATGTAAGTAGGCTCACTAGTTTTTAATGGAGCTTGAATAAAATGATTTGCCAGTCTCATATTGGGATGGACACTCGCAAATTCATAATTGATAGATGCAATAATTTTTTGGGTATTCACTTCATCCCACCATTTAACATAATATTCTCAGGTGAGGATTTCATTTTTAACCGAGTATTGTCATTTCAAAAGTCCAAGGTATTTTGTATTTATTTGAAAATAAAGTATTTGGAAAAAGGAGGCCTCAATTGTTGAAGGCTTCTAAACATTTAAAAATAAATTGAAATATTGTTGTAAATCATTTGCAACAATTAAATTATCTGAAAAAAGTTTTAATGTAGAACCATGAATGGACCACCACTTTAAGAACCAATTTGAATGACCAATTTTGAATTTTCTATCAAAATTTATAAACCAAAAGTAAGAGAAATCACTATTTTGATGTAATAAAATCTTTTGCCAAGCATCAATATAGTCAAAATAATGATACTATTTTTTATTTAAAAGTATTTTGAAACTTGAAGGATGGATTTTCCTAACCTCCATAGTTATGATCATGAGGATAGAGAAAGAATGGTAAAGGATTCTTTCCTTAGAATTTTTTATTGGGCTAATTTTTATAGATTTTGTTAAGAGAATGTAATTGTAAAAACTGAGATTCGTGTAATTGTGTCCAGGGACATACTGGATTTTAGGAATGAAAGAGATTTTCGCGGTGCATTATTTAAAATTGTGAAATTGGTTGGTCAAACGTTTGAGTATTAAAGGATTAAGTATTTGAGAATGGGTCAAATTATTTGACCAGGGTTGATTGGTAATCGGGTCTGATGGACCCAAGCATTGCTGATTGGGCTTGGTCAGGAGTAGAAGACTCCTCCTTGATTTGGGTCTTAAGGACCGATTGTTGACTAAAAAACTCTTCTAAAATTGAAGCATTCTTCACATGATTTTTTAAAGTGTTATTGATTTCTTTTATCAAGGATTCAATAGTATGCCTATGACACTTTTGAAATACGAAGAAAGGTCCTTTTAATACCAAAAATTATTTGATTGTTTTATTTGAAAATTCAATTTTAGAATTTACTTGTCCCAATAGGTTCTTAGTTTTAATTTTGTTATAACGGATTTCATCATTTTGGTGAAAACCTATTTTTTCATTTTTCTCATTAACATTGAATTAAGGTTGTACTGAAATCAGGCCTTAATCCAACTTCTTCTAAAACTTCATCTAATTCATAATCCAGTCATTTTTTAGATATTCAAAATTATTATGACCATAATTAATGAATAAGAGCTTTGAACAAAAAACAGATGTCCTGCCACTAGGCTTTTTTATTTTAAAGGAATTTTTGTTGAGTATTCTAAGCTCTACCTTTATGTATTATGATAGGCCAGATTCCTCAAACTGCTCCATTGCATAATCTTGCTATGATTTCCTGCAAAAGATTGCAAGTAAGCGAGTCAAGAATTTATTTATTAATACATTAAATATTGAAATCAAAATTACTAAAAAGAGATTGTTACCTGACAAAACTTTGTTTAGAATAAGCTTCAAAACATGCTTTGCATTTTTGTAATTAATTAGAAGAAATTTTTTATTTAATAAGACAAATTGTATGATTTGATTAATTTCCTTAATAACGAAATAATAAATTCCAAGTCTTGGAAATCTATTCTTAAATTGAAACAATTTGATTCTTTTTACAAAGATAACTAAACTATTGTGTTTTATTATCTTGTCAATTAATTTAAAGTGTTTTCAATATTGTTTAACATATTCAGAGAAAATAATATTACTAATGCAAACAATTGAGAAATTCAACCAGTATTTAATAAGAATGTAGACAATTAAGAAATCAGTGAATTAGTTGAAAATTCAATTTACTGTATTTGGTGCATTTTAAAGATCAAATGGCATTATTTTCCATTTATATTGACTGAATGCAGTTTTGTATTTATAAATTCCATTCATCTGGATTTGCCAGATTTCAGATTTCGTGTCAAACTCAGAGAATACTACAGTATATCTAAGTTTGTTGATTAAGTCTCTTTTGCTTTGTATTGGATATTTTATCAATTTCAAAATATGTTTGAAGGGCTTGTAATTAATTACTAAACGAAGAACTCCTCGTTCAAAGATTTGACTAAGAGCAGAATTTTAGATTGTTCTTCAATTCTTTTAAATTTCATTTCTTCCTGTAAAAAACAAAATTATTTTCTTTTACAAGAAAGTAAATTTATGGATTTAAAAACAGAATTTTATTTTAAAGTTTTCAATTTCTCATTGTGAGAAAAAGAAAGAAAATTGAATTTTACAGGTATATCCAAGGGATAAGTAATTATCTCATCATACTCTGTGGTAAAAGGATACAACAAAGAAATAAATGGTAAACCCAATATAATTTTATTAGTCATATTTCTTACTAAGACAAATGATATTTTAAAACATACATCGCCTTAGTAAATATGAACTTTGGGTATTTCATAATTAATATGCATCGTCTTGGCAAATATATTGTATTTTAGGTATTAATCTGTTGTGACTTCTACAACCTCTATTAGGTTTTGCTCCTCTCCAACCTGCCTCTACAACCACCATGCCATCAAGATTTACATCTCTAAGAGGTCTTACTAAGATAGATGAAGCTAACCAAATAGAAGCTGATATGTTAGCCTCTGATAAAACAAACTCTTAGATTAGATAAATAAATATTACAGAGAAATAATCAAGCATAAAAATAACCAGCCACTTGGGCGGAGAGTGACATTAAATATAAGTAATTTTTCAGGTAAGCATTTAAGCAACAATAAAAGAAATAACCAGTCTTAATAGGAGGTGAACAAATTAATTATGTAGATAATTGTAGAAATAAGTAATTATCCACACCAGGTTTGGCTCTGATACCAAATGATGTGGAATGAGAGTATAAATTAAACAGGTGTATTAAGATACAAGAATTAAACACACACAAAAGTAAAATTGTATTAATAAACAGTAAAATTGAAAAACTGTATTGAGGTATAAGATTAAAAACTTAAACAAACAGTATTTATTATTTAATGTTGAAAGAAAAAAGAAGAAGAAAGATTTATAAAAGAGGAGAAGAAGAGAGCTTTGCTCTCAAAACAAGTTTTTCTCTCAAATAGTTTAAGAGTTGAAAATCAGTTCTGAGGATCAAATGGGAAAGGACTACCTATTTATAGCCATGGAAAGTGGAATTCACTGAAAACTCATCACTTACCTGAACTAATCTATTCTACAAAAGTAAAAATATTTTACATTTCTACTTTTGTCTAATTTTGACTAAGAATAGTAAAGATCATGAATAGTTGCCTAATTTCTTACAACTAGTACAATTATTACAGAAAAAATAAATTACAATGGACCTACAATAATTATTATCTTGGTCTTTGTGTCTGTCATGATTGCTATTGTTGAAAGTCATTGTGATTGTTGTTTCATGTTGAATCTTCTTGATAATTGTTATCTTGGATTTTTGTGCATAATTGTTGTTTTACTTTGGTGGAAGCATTGTCATTGATCCTTGATAATTGTTATCTCGGGCTTTTATCTTGATCGCTGATCATAAATATTGTCTGGAAAAGCCATTGTTACTTGTTTTGAAGATCATTATAACCATTACATTGTGTTGATGTGTCATCATGATTGATTGTTGATTCTTTGATTATTCAAACATTGGCATTTTGCCAATGGTGATTTATTCATCAATACTAAGACTGGTGTCACTATATGGGTCCTTCAATTGTTGAAGGGTAATATTTCTGGATGATTGGATTTTTGGTTTGATTGTGAGTTTTGACTCTTCAGATGATCCAGAGTCAGAATCGTCATTGTCTTTCACAATGAGAAGCATTTTTCAGATTAATTTTTTCTTTAACATGGACTTTGACTTTTGACTTTCGATTTACCCTTTGAAATGTGTTTGGATTTGGATTTCGATAAATTTAGACTGGATGGTTTGATTTTTTTATCTTGGTTTATGGAATCATTAATTTTTATAGAGCCTGGGTATAAGGATTTTTTGTCAATCTGGATTGAGGGTGGATATTTCTAAACTTGTGGTTAATGGAGGCAATGATTTGTAGAGTATCGAATTTATCCCACTATTTAATATAGTATTGTCTGGTGACAATTCCATCTTCAATTAAGTATTTTCATTTTAAAATCCAAGGTATTTTGAATTTATTTGTAAAGCAAAGAATTTGTGAAAAAGAAACCTCAATTGGTGAGAGTTTGTATATGTCCAGATCTAATTTAAAAGCTTGTTGGAAATCAATTGGAAATATTTCTAAAATAGGGTCATGGACTGACCACCATTTTAAGAACCAACTTAGAAAATTGATTTTGGAATTTTTGTTAAAATTTATAAATCATGAATGTGAAAATTCATATGTCAGACATCAATATAGTCAAAATAATTATATTCTTTTTCATCTGAAAGTATTTTGAAAGTTGAAGGATGGACTTTCCAATCCCCCATAGTTATGATTCTGAAGATGTTGAAAGAATCATAGATGATCTTTCCTTCAAGATTCTTTGTTGGGCTAATTTTTATGAACTTTGTTTCTAAGAGGATGTTTCTATAGAAACTGAGATTTGGGTCACTGTGGTCAGGGACGAAATGGAAATTTGGAATGAAATAAGATTTTGCTATTTTAGCAAGTTCTTTCAAATAAGTAAATGGAAGCTCAATATGAAATAGATTTTCTCTGGGGAATTTTATGAAATATTGGGATGATTCTTTGTATTTTGTGATTAGTTGATTGAATGATTGGTCATTAAAAGGTACAGTAATTGGGTCAAATTTATTGACCAGGATTTCTTAGACTTTATTAGGAGTAGAAGACTTCTCTTTGATTTGGGACTTAAGGGCCAATTGTTGAGTCGAAGACTCGTCTATATTTGAACAATTCATCATTCGTACATGATTTCTGAAAGTGATACTGATTCTTCCCCTTAAGGATTCCACAGCATGCCTATGATCCTTTTGAAATCCATCGGGTATAATGAAGAAAGTTCCTTCCAATATCAGAAATTCTTTAATTATTTTATTTAGAAATTCAATTTTAAAAATTGATTGACCTAAAAGGTTAACAGTTAAAATTTTTCTGTTATCATAGCAGATTTCATTATCTTTTTGAAAACCAACACATTTTTCATACCATTGAATTAATGCTGCATTAAAATCATGTTTCATCCCAACATCTACCAAAATTTCATCCAATTCATTAAATCAATCATTTCTTGGATATTCAAATCTATTTTGACCATAATCAATGGATGTGGATTTTGAGTAAAAAGCGGCTGCCCTTCCATTGAGCTTATTGATTTAAAAAAAATCAATCGAGTAATCTAGGTGTTACCTTTCATATTCTGGTAGGCCAGATTCCTCAAATTCTTCAAATTCCTCCATTGTAAAATCTTCGAATAGTGTCCTGCAAAAGATGACAAGTATGGATGTCAAGAATTTAATTATTAATGCATTAAATATCAAAATTGCTAGAGATAGATTATTACCTGACAAAACTTGCTTGGAATTAATTTCAAAATATGTTTTGCAGATTTGTAATTAATCAAAACAAATTGTATGATTTCATCAATTTTTTTAATAATGAAATAATAAAATTCAAATCTTGGAAATCTGATTTTAGGAGAGAGCAATAATAATTTTATCAATGCAAATAATCGAGGAATTCAACCAGTATTGTTTAATAAGAATATTATTAATGTAGACAATTAAGAAACCAGCAAATTGGTTGAAAATTTCATGTATTGTTCCTAGAGTATTTTTAAGATCAAATGGCATTATTTTCCATTTATAACTACCAAATGAAATTTTGTATTTATTAATCTTATTCATCTGAATCTGCCAGAATCCAGATTTTGTGTCAAATTCAGAGATCACAAGAGTATCTCCAAATCTGATAATTAGATCCATTTGTTTGGTATTGGATATTTTATCCATTCCAAAATATTGTTAAGGGGCTTGTGATTAATTACTAGATGAGGAACTCCTCGTTCAAAGATTTGATTATGAAGAGTAGGATTCTGAAGTTGTTCTTCAATTATTTTTAATTTTATTCCTTCATGCAGAAAACACAATTGTTTTACTTTACAAGAGATTAGATTTATGGATTTGAAAACAGAATTCTGTTTTAAATTTTTTAAATTCCCAGTGTGAGAAAAAAAAAGAAATTTAAATTTAACAGGTTCATCCATGAGATAAGTGATTATCCCATAACACTCTGTTATAAACGAATACAACAAAGAAATGAATGGAAAACCTAAAATTATTTTATCCGTCATATTTTTTACTAAGACAAATGATGTTTTGAAACATATATTGTCTTGAAAAATATGAACTTTGGGGATTTCATAATTAATATGCATTCGAATACCATTGACAGAAAACAAAGATTCTCTCATCATCTTGAAGTACTTCTGAGGAACGAGTCTTTCCTGCATACAATTCAAATCTGCTCCTAAGTCAACAAGAGTTATTGTTGTAAAATCAAAATCTTGAATAATTATTTTGACCATTATATGTCATTTCTTGATTTTGATATGATTAGGAATTTGAATGAAGTTATCATCATTTCAATTGTTGATAATAGGTTCTTTAATCTCATTATCAGTCATTAGAAAGTTACTAGGTTTTCCTAATTCATTAGATTTAATTAAACTTTCTATTTTTAAGAGATTTAATTCTTCTTTTATTTTTGTAGTAGAATATTTTAATTCTTTTATTTCAAGTTTGATATTTTTAATTTCTTTTTGAAGTTTCTAGAAGGTAACTTCTTTCTCTTTTCATTTAATCTTATTGAATTTTTCAAGTGTTTGTGAAAGGCTTACGGTATTATTATTAGTCTTAGAATTCTCTCTTTTTCTGGATTCCTTTCTTAAGTATTTTCAGATATTCTTGTTTTAATTCTGAATTTTTAATTTTACTAATTAAGTCTATCAAGAGGGTTTCTTGTTCTTCATTTTTATTTAAGAAATTATTTTTTTACAACAACTATCCCTACACCCTATTGTGATGTTGGAAGAATCATCGTCAGAACTTGAATAGTTATATTCAGAGGATTCAGGAGATTTAAATTCTCCTAAATCTTTACTATCACTCTCATAATAATCTGTTATTTCTAATATTCTAAACAATTCTTGTGTATCTTCTTCAGAGATTTTTAATTGGTCAATTTTATTTTTAACTTGACAAGTATTTGAAAAATGACCACTCTGACCACATTTAAAACATTTAAGTTTACTTTTATCAGTAAATTTTCTATTGAATTTTCTTTTGGAATTATTATTTTTAGAGAAGCGTTTGTCAATATTTTTATTTTTTGAGAAGTGTTGATCAAAATTTTTATTTCTATTTTTTGTGGTAATTTTTCCTATACGGCTTGTGAGACCTTCTAGGGCTTAAGTGGGAATTTTTTCTATTTTTTCTGAGAAGGTTCAATAGAGGGTAAATCATATTGCTCACTGAAATTGTCTAATTTGTATTTGGCAGTTTTATTTTCTTTTTTAATTTTTTTTATTGATTTTCATATCAACGCACATTTTTAAACCTCCCTTTTGTATTATAGTAATTATTGTCTCATAGGTTAGACTATCATAGTCTATAGTACCTAGGTCATTACGAAGGACTGTTCTTATTTTGTGTGCAAATAGATTGCGTAATCCATTAATAAAATTTTCTTTCCAAAAGGGTTGGTTACTATCATCCCTTGACATAACTCTGAATAAGAATATATTTTTTTACCAATTGAAATCACTTAGGGTTGGACACCTAAGATTGGTTAATTGATCATGAATATGCGAAGTGATATTACTTGGCGTACCAATGAAGTGCTCAATTATTGTATAGAGAAGTGTATTGATAGCATCAGGTATTGTTTCCTGATTTTCTCCAATAAGTGGGGTTCCTTCAGTATCAATCTTTACTGCTCAAAGAATGGTAATTTTGGATTCTTTTATGAGGTGTTTTTCCATCAGGAATGAAGCCTTCATGTAAATCTTGTGACTAAGAGTTGGATTGCCTCATTTTGAGGCAGACTGTGTGTGGTAATGTAGTTGTTGGCTACCATTTCCATGTGCAACAATTTATTAAGAATTTCGTGCTCAGAAAGTCCATCAATACTCCATTCATATAATTTCTTTGCAGAAACAGAAAATTGATTAACGAAAGAAGATTCAGTAATTTGAATGTCAGGAGGCGTGGGTTTTTTATGCCATTTCCTTTCTAATTTATTAATTTCTAAATTTTTAAATGTATCTTTAATATTGTTAATGTTTGAATATTCATGAAATGTGGATGACTCATAGGAGGATTGTGTCTTATGGCTATATGACTCAGAACTACTGTCTTGGTTAATAACCTTAACAGAAGAAGATGATTCAGCAAATTTATTTTTCAATTCTTGAAGTATTTTATCAATCTATTTATTAACTACTGTCGGCGTTGTATTTGAGTGGGTCGACTTTCATTGGTTAAAAACCAATTTGTAGGCAAAGTAATATCAGGCCACCTAATTATTTTAGGAACTCTAATATTGGCATTACTTTGGCTAGATTGGATCAACAGGGTATGATTTTTTGGACTTTTATTGATGGCTTGGAAATTCATATTAGTTTTAGTAACTTTGTAATAAATTCTAAAGATTAAAGCTAGAGGTTGGGTGTCTTCTAGGACATGGAAACCACTAGTTTAATATTTAAAGTCAATGATTTTAAAATATGGTGGTCTACTAGATCATGGAAATAATCAAAATGGATGGACCGTTACAAAATGAGGATTCAATTAATCCTAATATACTATCATTAAAATTTTAAATCTTGCATCTTGCAAGGCCAATAAGACAAATGTATTTAGGCCTCTTCTTGTGAGTGGTTTAACTTTAATCTGGACTAAACTAAACTGAAGGAAATTATATCATTCTTGAATGTGATGTTTTATTGCATCAGGGGAAAGTAATTAACATGTTTCATGCTTTTTCCCAAGAGCATATATTTTTTTATTGTTTTTACATGATGTCGAGGCTTGAAGGAAGTATCATACCATGTTGATTTGTAAATGTTTTTATTAGGGATTTTGGGTATGTTCCATACCCTATAATCTACTTGATCATCTACCAACTCAAAATATTCATCATTTATTATGTCAGGCATTGAAGTTATTGTAGACCTATTGCTACTAGAAGAATTACTTCTAAATAATATACTTATGGCTCAAATAACTAAATTATTCTTATGATTGAAAATTTTATACTGTATTTTGATTACTAATATGTTGTCGTGACTTCTACAACCTCCTACTGGGGTCTCTCTTCTCCAACATACCTCTACAACCACCCTACCCTCGGGTTTTACGTCTCTAAGAGGTCTTACTGTGGTACCTGAAGCTAATCAAATAGAAGTTGATACGTCAGCCTCTGATAAAATAGATTCATAGATTAGCTAACAAATAATACAGAGAAATAATCAATTATAAGAATAACCAGCCACTTGGGCGGAGAGTGAGATTAAATAAAAGAAATTACTCATGTAAGCAATTAAGCAACAATAAAAGTAATAACCAGCCATAACAGGCGGTGAACAGTTATTATGCAGAAATTTTTGAAGTATAAAACAGTAATTATCCCCACCAGGCTTGGCTTTGATACCAAGAGATGCAGAATGAGCGCATCTCTTGGTATCAGAGTCAAACCTGGTGGGGATAATTACTATTTTCTACTTCAATTTTTGCATAATATGAAAGTCATTCCTAAATCTAATGGATCAAGGAAGGCTCCAGTATGGTGTCTGCCAATCATCCACCTATTGAAAAAATTATGGTTAATAATAAAAATTTTAAACCCAAGAAAGAATTCATTGAACCCTTCCAAAATCATTATAAGAAAACTCTCGATGAATAAATGAAGGGAAAGCATGTTGTTTTTCTGAGGTTGGGTTTTGAGATGAGAGTAGGATACACACGTCGAAGAAATCTGTTGTCTAGAGAGAGTGGAGTGATCTCAAAGAGTTTTCTATTTTCATATTTATTGACTTATATATATACACATATATATATATATATATATNTTTTGAAGAAAATCAAACTATATTTCTCATTTGCTGCCACTCAAGAAATACTTAGAAGGTTAAAATCTTTAAGAGACAATGTCTCAAAATTAGATAGCCATATGTTAGAATCTACCAATGAACCATCCATAATTCATAACTCTTCCAATAATAATATCGAAGAATCATGTATGCCAAAATCCTATGAATCATCCACAACCGATGAACCTTCAAATAATATGAAGGAACCATCCAAAGATTTAGAAATTAAATCATCTGTCAAGGTTATTGACCATGACAGTATCTCTGAATTAGATATTCGTAGGTTAGAATACACCTATGAATCTTCCATCTTTAATGTTTCTTCAAATATTGAAAAAACATTAAAGAATTTAAACACTAATGAATCATCTTATTCTGATAAGATTTGAATATCCTAGAAATGTCTGGATTGATGAATTGGATAAAATTTTAGAAGATGTTGGGTTGAAGCATGGCTTCAATGCAGCATTAATTCAATGGTTTGAAAATGGTGGAAAAATAGGTTTTCGCAAACATAATGAAATATGTTACGATAACAGAAAATTTTTAACTATAAATCTTTTGGCACAAGCAATATTTAAAATTGAATTTCTAAATAAAACAATCAAAGAATTTTTTATATTAGAACTTTCTTCGTCATGCCTGACGGATTTCAAAAATGTCATAGGCATGCAGTAGAGTCCTTAACTAAAAGAATTAGCATCACTTTCAGAAAACATTTGAAAATGATGAATGGTTCAAAAATATAAGAGTCTTCAACTCAACAATTGGCCCTCAAGGCCCAAATCAAAGAAGAGTATTCTACTTCTAACCAAGCTCAATCAACAATATTTGGATCCATGAGACCTGATTACCAATCAACTCTGGCCAAACAATTTGACCCCTTCTCAAATACTCAATCCTTTAAAGCTCAATCGCTTGACCAACCAATTTCACATTTTCAAAAGATACACAGTGAAAATCTCTTTCATATTGAGCCTCCATTTGCTCATCTGAAGGATCCAGCACAAATAACCAAAGCTCATTTCATTCCTAAATTTTATTATGTCCCTAGACACAATAACAAAAATCTCAGTTTCTACAGAAACATTCTCTTAGAAACAGAATCCATAAAAATTATACCAATAAAAAACTCTAAATAAATAATCATTTACCATTCTTTCTCTATCTAGATAATCATGACTATGGAGGATTGGAAAGTCCATCCTTCAAATTTTAAAATACTTTTGAAAATAATAATATAATTATTTTGACTATATTGATGCATGGCACAGGATTTTCCTACATCAAAATAGTAATTTTTCTGACTTTTGGTTTTTAAATTTTGATAAAAAATCTAAAATTGATTTTTCAAATTGATTCTTAAAATGGTGGTCCATTCATGGTCTTACTTTCAACTTTTTTTAATTGATTTACAACAATATTTTAATTTCCTCCGAGGTTGACACCTAACCATGGGTGGTCTAACAAGTTGTTCTTGCACTTAAGATTGTGAAGTCCACTCCAATTCACCTACTGCCTTCACCTATGGTAATCAACCTTTTTATATGCATTAATAAAGAAAAATGCAAATGCAAATAAGATTATCTCTACTAACACTGTATAATTAAAGGCACAATCCAGAAATTTTTTGCATAAACCTAACTAAAAAAAAAGGAAATGTGACATTTTCCAGACGAATTTTTCTTTCTAGTAATTAAGTTGCTTTGGAGTGAGAACAAGACTCACTATAATTTTGGTACTAAAATTTTATGATGAATAAAAAAAATTGTGTTCAGGGGTGTTGTATAAAATCCTACCCAAAAGCCTAACCACAAATTACCTAACCTAAAGAAAAGCAGAAACACTAAAGAAAAGAAGAATTCGTTCTGTTCTGCTAAGGCATGAGCGGTAAGGCATGGATGTTTATCAAGTTGAAGAAACTTATTGAATGAGCGATAAGGCATGGAAGTAGAGACACTAATTGTAGTAGCGAACATAGGTGGCCTGGACGAAAGGTACAATGAGGCACAACGAGAAATGGAGTAATAGAGCGAGCTTGACTTGAGTTGGCTCCACGGACGTTGTTCCCCAAATCTGTCTGAAATTTTCAAGAATTTTGAATAAAGTAGACGTTTAATCGTGAATTGTGATTCTGTAGGATAGTAAAACAAAGATAAGAATACTGAGGCACTTGAAGGAGAAGAAAAGGAAGAATGATGGTTGGTCCTTGGTGGTTGGCATACTGATACAAAGATTCCCTTTTAGCTTGAATTCGACCGACTCCAACTTTACTAAGCTAATAAATGTTCTGGAATAGGATGGGCATACTCATGAGTTAAGCATCCAGGCTGTCTTTAAGCAAAGTAAAATGAGAATGTTTTGAAAAATCTTAGCTTAAATTTCGTCAACAGAGCTTGGAGAAGATGGATTAATTAGGAAAGTGGTTTTAATGTTTTTTTATCCGAGCTCCATTAAAAATTAATGAGCATATTAATCTAGCTCCACGTATAAAACTATCAACTTCTAAATCTTATAAATCAAAAGGCCACAAAGCCCAAGTCCAAATTAGAGAGAGAATTAATCCAAAAAATGTTTCTCATTTTGGAAGATGATAACGATTCTAATTCTAGATCATTTGAAGAGTCAAGTCTCACAATCAAATCAAAAAATCAAAATATCAATCATCTAGAAAAGTTACTCATCAGCAATTGAATGACACATTCAATAATATTAATCTCTGTGATAATGAACAAATTCGAATCAATCGGTAAATGAACAAAGGAATTTGTCCTTGGTAAAATGCCAAAAAGGCCAAGAATCAATTGATAAACCATAATGACATATCAGCACAACACAACGGTCATAATTATCTTCAAGACAATTAATAATGACTTCTCCACAATCAAGGAATACAATGCACAGCAATAAGTCACAATGACTTTTCCAGACAATAATTATGATCAATCAAGGATTAACAACAATACCTCAACAAGAATAAAGCAGCAATCATGACAGAAGACACGAAAAATGAGATAACAATTATCAAGGAATATTTACATTTTGTCTTCTTCTGTAATAATTATACTAGTTGACGAATTATTAGGCAACTATTTATGTTCTTTACTGTTCTTAGTCAAAAGTAGAAAAGTTAAATATTCTTTCTTTTGTAGAATATAAAAGTTCAGGTAAGTGATGGGTTCTCAATGAACTCCACTTTACTTGGTTATAAATAGCTAGCATTCTCTCATTTGTTCCTCAGAACTGGTTTTCAACTCTTAAACTATTTGAGAGAAAAACTTGTTTTGAGAACAAAGCTCTCTTCTTCTTCCTCCTCTTTTGTAAATCTTTCTTCATTTTCCTTCAATATTAAATAGTGAGCGGGAGCATTATTTAATTGATTCCAATAAATCTTGTTTGTGTAAATTTTTAATCTTACATCTCAATATAGTTTTTCAGTTTTACTGGCTATTAATATAGTTTTACTGTTTTTATGTTTAATTCTTCCATCTTAATACCCCCTGTTTAATTTATACGCTCATTTCGCATCTCAAGCCAAACCTAGTAGGGATAATTATTATTTTCGTTGTGGTTATTACTTTGGCTCTCATACTAAGAGATGCGGAACAATGTATAATTTAAAGAGGAAGTATTAAGATGCAAGAATAGTGAACATAAAAATTGCAAAACTGTATTGAGGTGCAAGATTAAAGACTTACACAAATAGTGTTTATTGACAACAATTAAATAATGCTCCCGCTAACTATTTAATGTTGAAGGAAAAATAAGAAGAACGATTTACAAAAGAGGAGAAGAATAAAGTTTTGTTTCACAAAACAAGTTTTAGCTCTCAAATAGTTAAAAGTTGAAAAACAAGTTCTAAGAAACAAATGGGAGAAGGCTGGTTATTTATAGCCAGTGAAAGTGGAGTTCACTGAGAACCCATCACTTACCTGAACTCTTCTATTCTACAAAAGTAAATAGTTACTAAGACGTAACTAAGACTTATGTCACCAAATGGGTCCTTCAATTGCTAAGGAGAAACATTTCTGGATGATTGATCTTTTAAGATTTTTGGTTTAATTTGATGATTTAATTCTACAGATGATTCAGAGTCTGATTCATTATTCTTTTCAAAAGGAGAAGCATTTTTTGGATTATTCTTTCTCCAATTTGGTTTTTGGCTTGGTGGCCTTTGATCTATCATTTGAAGAGGGTTTGGATTCCTTGGATGAATTTAAACTGGATGGGTTTATTTTTGGAGCTAGGTGAGTAGGCTCATTAGTTTTTAATGGAGCTTGAATAAAATAATTTACTAGTCTCATATTGGGATGAACGCTCGTAAATTCATAATTGATGGATGAAATAATT